>CM031237.1:712800146-713400146 GCA_018340775.1 Taxus wallichiana var. yunnanensis | reverse complement strand
TTCAAGCCTCCTCTTCAAGACTGTAATGGCAACTATTGCCTCTTCTTAATGTATGATGCATTGCGCATGTTCTTGAAGCAATAAAAGTGTGTGTTTTGTGACTAATCTCGGTCCTTTCATCCTTCTGTGCTTCTTTGTGCCTTTCTCGTACTTATAGGTACACTGTGCAAGTTTAAGTTTCTATTACAGGTTCTTGGAGTTCTGTGCTTATCGAGTGGTGGATTATTGCATACAGTTGAGTTGTGGTTTTTGTTCACCCTTCTTGAGTTCATCCTTCTTCACTGGGAAACTGGTATATTTCTCGATCTGATAAAGTTTAACAAAGGGAACGTGTGTCTCTTAGTTTGTTGTATCCTGTACCCTCTCTAAGTTGCAGTAGGTGAGGTTGACCTGTGGTGCACACACCCTCTTCAAATTAACCCTTCTTGAGTCTGGAAATACCCTTTATTTGGTGCATCACCATCCCTAGTATAGTTTCATTTCTTGTAAATATCTTTCCTTAAAACCCCAAGAAAATGTTAGCATAGGACTAGATAATCATGTTTGTTACACTAGGAGTAATACATCACTTAGTTTAGGAAGAGGAAGCGGCCTTCTCCAGAGGTTCACCTCAAGCCCAAGTCCCACAGCTTGAGAGGTGATCCCATGTGTCCCAATCACACCAAATGTCCTATTCACATCCGGCCATTCGGAGGGTGCAGTGATTTGGTGACAACAGTGGCCTCATTCAATTTTAAAACCTTTCCGTCCAAATTTGGTGGTCAATCAAGTTTAGATTTAAACTTATTCATTGTTGTATGGAGCTCATTAATCAACTTAAGAAAATAATCAACTAATCACCATATTAACCACTAATCGCATGGGTCATGTAACGACCTAATTATTTATTTATTAATCCATGCACCTCTAACATGGTTGAAGACCATTCCTTATCACTTATCGAAAGCCAAGAAGTATGAAATAGACCATATCAACAAATATAAATCGATAGTGGTAGAAGACCAAATAAAATAAATACAATGTAAAGAAATATGCATGGTGATGATCAACAAACAACAATAACTTACCAAATTGTATAATAAGGTCTATGACCTACTTTAATGTTAATCAAGAAATCATAACATATGCCCAAGACATGGCCAATGGAATTATGAACAACTAACAATCTTTAAATTTTTTAGGCCCAAGACCAACTTAGTCAAACCCAATCAATAACCACATTACTTGGCATTACATCAAAGATGAAAATCAAAACAAAGAAGATTTGATACCATGCACAATGATAAATTAATAAATCATTTCTCAAATAAAACTTTATATGTGTTATGATCAAGCTCATTATAGCAGTCAAGTAAGTAATCAAGATCAATAAACCGAGTTAATATTTTCTTACAATACAAGGAATTGCATATAACAATATCATTAAACCAAATTTAAACTTTTTACATCCCCTTGCTAAGGACCACTATTATGCTTTATGGTCTTAGACCTTCATGATAAAGAATTATCATTATGCGGTCAAACTATGTTTTCATACTAAAATAATACTATTGCAACCATGTATAGATCCCTCACATTATGTAATCATTATTTCTAGCAAGCTAGATAAACCATAAGATCAATATCTGATACAATAACCAAGAAATATACCAATGCATCCAATCATTACTTTCAGCAAAGTTGATAACTCATAACACACAAAGACATCAAGGTGCACTACCATATTTATTATAGGTACAACATTCCTAGCTATATCTCCCATCATCGAAATCATCATACTCAACATGGTAAGTACATTCAAACATAAAAAAACAAGAATAATTTATAAATGTTAAGTACTTTACTAACGGTGGATGAATAGTGTTTTTGTGTGGTTATGCATGCAACTACGCGTAATTTTTATATCGATTTTATTATATACATGTGTACATGTAGTTGCATACTCAACTATGCAACATGGCTTATCCCATGAATTTCGTAAAGCACTCTTCAGCTTTTACTTATCCTTATGAAAAATATACTGAAATTGTGGGATGTGACACACCATTTCTAGTTTTTAACCATCCCCTATTTATTCACTTTTGTCAAGGATCAATTTAAATTTTAATTAACTTGAACAAGGAGACCTCATCTAAGAAACTTAGAGTTTAATTGGAGTGCAACATCATCTTAAATTATTCTTCAAATGATAGTTTATGGTATAAACATAGTCTATGAGTATTAACCAACACAACCCTTCTTTCACCATCAATTCGGACAAGCTGCATAGTACCATTATTGTAGACTTTTTCAATTTGATATGGTCCCATCCATCTTGTTTATAAATTTCCCTTAAATTCCTTGTATTTTGAGTCAAATAATAGATCCCATTCTCCTTTTTGAAACTTCCTCTATTTGATATGTTGGTCATGCCACAATTTCCTTTGATGTTAGATTACCTTAGTTTGATGTAATGCTTCTAATCTCATCTCATCCAATTCGTTCAACTAGGTAATTCTTGATTTATGTGCCTCAGAAAATTCAATTCCTATTTTAGTAGTTATCCTTAATGTCTGAATCTCATACTCTATGGGAAAGATAAGCTTCTTCCCATAGACCAACTCATATGGAGTAAATCTTGTAGTTGTTTTCCAAGTTATATTGTAATCCCATACTACTTTAGGAAATTTTTGCACCCAATTCTTTCTTGAAACATCTACTATTTTGGTCAAGATGTTTTCTAGTTCTCTATTGGTAACCTCAACTTGACCATTAGACTAAGGGTGATAAGGAGATGAATTATTTTGCCTTAGCTAATATGTTTCTACAAAATAACTTCGGCATTTGACATGAATTGAGGTCCTTGATCTGAGATAATTGACCTTGGTGCTCCAAATCTCTGAAAAATATGCTCATACAAGAAATATTACCACCTTTTCATCTCTAGCATATTGGAGAGATTTTACTTCAGCCCATTTTGTTACATAATTTATGCATACCAAGATATATTCCTTCCCTTGAGAAGGTGGATCAATTGGTCCTATGAATTCCAATCCCCACTTTTCAAATGGTTCCAGAACTATTTGGGGTTGAAGAGGCATCTTTATTGTCAATGTTGGTTTTCCCATATGTTGTCACTTATCACATTACCACACATTTCTTGACATCCTTGTGCATTGAAGGCCAGTAGTACCCAACCCCTAGAAATTTATGAATCATTATTTTGACTAAATAATTCCCTCCTAATGGTTCATCATGGCATGCTATGAGTATATCAAATATTTCATCTTCAGCTACACACATGTATAATACATAATCAAGTCCACATTTAAAAATCATTCCATCTAACCACTTATACATCACACTCTACTTAATTAACTATTTTCTTTGTTTAGGTGTGAGAAAATATGGAAACTTCCATATAGCCAAGTAATTAGCCATATTAGCAAACCAAGGAGAGCTAGTGGAAACAACAAATAAAAGCTCGTCTATACCTGAAATTGTTAATATTGAAATAAAATCAGCTACCACATTTTCTTTACCAAGTTTATCAATAATCTTAATATTGAATTCTTACAATAACAACATCCATCTAATAATTCTCCCATGAACCAAGGGTTTATTCATTAAATATATAATGGAAGAATGGTCTGTATGAATGATTACTTCATACCCTGTGATGTAATGGTGAAATTTGTTGATTGCATAAACAATGCAAGAAATTATTTTTCTATGGTAGTATAGTTTCTTTCATCTAGGGAGATATTTTTACTAATGTAATAGATTGCATGCATTTCCTCTCCCTCTTCTTATTGTCCCAAAACAGTCCTATTGCCTCATTGTAAGTATCAGTTTGGATATGAAAAGGTAGCTTCCAATTTAGACCTCTCAAAACTGGAGTATTAGTTATTTTTTCCTTTATAATGTCAAAAGCTTTTTGACAAGCCTCTGTCCACTAGAATTTAGAATCCTTAGTTAGAAGGAAAACAGTAGAGATGTTATTTTACTAAATTCAAAGATAAATCTCCTATAATAGCCTACATGTCCTAAGAAACTTCATACCTCAGTCTGATTCTTGGGTGATGGGAGTTGTATAATGATCTTGACTTTATCTAGATCTACTTTGATTCCCTCTGTTGAAACATGGTGTCCTAAAACTATCCCTTGTTCCATCATAAAAAGACACTTCTCATGGTTGAGAGATAGTTGATGTTTCTCACATATAGAGAGAACTTTATCCAAATTATTTATTTCCTCTTGTAATGTAGTTCCATATAATATGAATTCATCCATATAAATTTCCACAGATTCAAGAGTAAGATCAACAAAAATTACTAACATTACTTTTTAAAAAGTTTCAAGAGCAATACATAGACCAATAAATAAAACTCTATACATAAATGTCCCCATAGGAAAGTGAATGGCATATTCTCTTTGCCTTCTGGTGCATCCATAATTTGGTTGTATCCATTAAAGCCATCTATAAATGAAAAATACCTCTTCCTAGATAGGTTATCCAAAACTTGGTCAATGAAGGGTAAAGGGAAATAGTCTCTATGAGTAGCTTTATTCAATTCCTTGTAGTCAACACAAACCCTCCATTTTCCATTTTTCTTGGGCACTATGACCAACAGGAGACACACTGACTATCTAAGATTGGATAGATGAATCCCACCTGGATTAGTTTCTCAATTTCAATCTTTACAATGTCTCTCAAGGTAGGGTTTATCCTCCTCTGGGGCTGCCTAACTGGTCTAGAATTAGTGGTATAAATGTGATGTGTGCAAATGTTAGGATGAATACCCTTCATATCACTATAATCCTAAGAAAAATATTGAGGATGAGAGTGTTTTCCAAATTTGCACCCCTTCCAAATTTGGAAAACTTATCAAGTTTCTAGACTTGGGAAATATCATTGAGGTTTAGCGAAGGAGCTAGAAAACAAGGTTACACTCAAATTTTGGGACAATTTCAATGATCCAAGGCATTCCTCTCTCTCCTTCTCGGACCCCAAAATTCAACACTTGAAAGTTTAGTTTGAGTGAAATGGGAAAAATACAATAAAATTATCCAAATCAGCCTTTTGAGGAATAAGAGGTATTATTCCTTTGTTCCTCCTATTCTCTGGATTACCACATCAACTATAGTAGGGATTAGGGGGAATTTATTCAAACTATTTAGGTATTTGGGGAAGGGGTGGAGAAGTAACTCGATGGCCTTCGATTCCCCACAAGAGTGACATCACTGATCAAGAGGGTATAGTGATCAAGGCATTGATAAAGTGAATAAGTTGGGCCTGCGTGCAAACATGACACGAGTTCCACCCTTCCCTACATTCCCTATCTGCCTGATTTATCTACCCAAAAGCATAAAATTATTAATACACATGTCATGTCCCAAAAGGAACTATGTCCAATTCCTCCCATGCTCGGGAAATCTACATGCCAGTAACTTCTTCCTATAACTCTAATTTTTTAAAAATTGGTCTTGTTATAAAGGTATCATCATGAACATCAATTTGACATCATGAAATCCAGAATTTGATGGATTTATGTGGGATAAAAGATAAAATAACAGTCCCAACATTTAAAAGTGTATTTCCAAGTAGATAAACTACCATATTTAATGAATTATGGTGATTATTCCTCCTCCTACAAGTAAATTGACATGGGGGAATGGTCTTGCATGGGTTCCCATGATGGTTCTCATAGATTTAATGCTTGTTAGTGGTGGTTACATCTAAAAATATGAATTTACCTCTCTTTACCCTCCTCTCTCTCTCTCTCTCTCTCTCTCTCTCTCTCTCTCTCTCTCTCTCTCTCTCTCTCACCAATTTTCTATATATTTTGCATTTATGCTCATTTGTAAAAGTTGGACTCCTTTAGAATATAAGGCAATCATTATGGAGTTTTACACAAGCATTTTGAGTCAGAGGCCTCGGATTTATATTTTCAATGTGTTTATGCCTTCTTCCTTCATTGGTATGGACTATGCATCTTTTAAGGTAATAAAATACATAATTTGTGCCTATTCTCTACCCTAGCTTGTATTCAATTGCATTTTCTTACCTCTTCATTCATTACATGTATGTTGTGTATATTTCTCCACTTTGTAAGGTTTATTTATGTTATGTTTTCCATAAAAGTGGAAAGTAAGGTGTTGTTTTGTGTTGTGACACTCATTTCCACTCTATTCACCATCATTTCCCCCATATTTCCCTTATTGAGATTTTCTTTTCCCCTTTTTGGTGTTATCACCTCTCTTTATCTTAGGATTTCCATTTTATGCATCTCCCTCTCTCCCCTGGTCCCCATGAGTGTTAGATTAGGATTAGATATTTTTATTTACATCTATAGGAGTAGTTTAACATTAGAATAGGTATAGGAACCATCCTTCTCTAGAGGTTTGTCTCAAATAGCAAGGTCCCATACTTGGATGCAATCCCATGTTACCCAAGAAAACTGATTTTTCATTCATGACTAATGAGAGGGTGTTGTTATTTGGTGATAACAATTCTAGTACACATAGTGGGACACTTTGATTTCCTTGTTATTTCACTAATTTTTGGTGTGTATCTTGGTGAACTTTATCCTTTTGAGGTAGTTTACATAACACATCTAGAAACTCCAAGCACTCTATCTATTGGTTTCATGCAAAAGTGTCCATTTCTTATGAGAAGGATTCATAAAAGGTCAAGAATAGAAAAAAAGAGCCATTTGATTACTTACAACTATCACCAAACAGAAGGAGAAGAGGTAGAGTAGTCTAGAGATCACCATATCCTCCAAATAGAACTCTTTCTACTCCCCCTCATAGTAGGCCCTACTTGTTGTCTTCTAAAGTTTTTATACCCATCCCATTCATGGTACTACAGAGAAATCTTCCCTTCATCATTTTTAAAGGTGGTAGTCCTTTGGCCCTTAATGCACAACATGATATACTAGTATTTGCACTTAAAATTATTCCTTTCTTCACTGGTGAAAACCATACTACCCCAGTTGACCATATCCAAGATGTTGTTAATGTTTGTTTAGTCCATTTTGTTACTGAAGATGATGTAGTAGTCAGACTCTTGGATTCATCATTCAAAGGGAAAGCTCTTCAATGGTACAAGAGTTTGAGACCTACTTCAATTCACAATTGGGATGAACTTGGCACATCCATTTGTAACCATTTTAAAGACAAGTTAGATCATCTATCTTTGGTGGAGTAATTGACCACAACAAAGAGATCCCCAAATGAGAAAATGATTAATTTTAACATCATATTTCAAAGGAATTGGGACCGAATTCTTAAAATGGTAATGCCTACATCACATTAGGTTTTCTCTATTATCTAATGACTTTAAATAGTGATATATTTTTCATGATTCAATCCATGGGAGGTAGGACCCTACTAGATGCCTATGTTATTTCCATTAGAACCGAAAATAGTCTCTTTCAAGTTGGAAAATATCTCCTAGAACTTTGATTCCTATATTACCAAAGGTAGAGACATCCACTCATCCTCAAACTCCTGAATTAGCTCCCATCCCATCCTCAAGAAGCCAAAGTTCTAGCCAAGCATCTACTTCCTCAAGCCCTTCAACTGAGTTGTAAGAGGTAATGAAATAATTGTAAAATTTTGGGAATGAGTCGGTATCATTAAATAGACATCAAGCTCAAATATTTAGACATCACCATCCCCCATACCAACCCAACAAGCCCCCTCATCAACCTAATAAACCTTAATTCCAAGCTTCTCCTCTAAATCGAATTAACTCCCCTCTTCTAGGCCATTTCAACCATATAATATGAATGTGGCTAGTTCATCCAAAGCCTTAGTTCCCATTCAAAATAATCTTGTGCAATATTATGAGTGGTTTTTCTCTTGTAATCTACAACACAAAAAGGAAAAATACCTTAATGGAATTTTAAACCAAGATTTAATGGTAAAAAATTCCTTCATATCTCAAAATGCACCCACAGAGGGAAATTAGCAATAAGGAATTATTCAAGAGATTCCTCCAAGTGATTCTTCACTTGTAAATTGGTGAATGGATGACTTTTGTGGGATGAATCAGACTCTGTGCAAGGTGTAGTTGTTAATACTAGATCTAAGAGAATATCCATAGAATATGGGTAGTCAATAGATATAGATCCTTCCCAACCTTATTTGACACTCCAAGGAGGTGGTAATTCAAACGTAGCTCCAAATGTGTAAGGCCAACCCAAGGGTACCTCCATAATATCTCAAACACAAGAAAAGGTTTTTATAATAGGTGCAATATATGGATAATTCCACTCCTTTCAACATCATTAGATGGATGAAGAATACTAATGTGAATATCTCAATGTGGTAATCTTTAGCAATCATAGGATAGAGAGGTCTCTTGCAAGCATTTATGGTTGATTTCCCTTTTCCAAGTGAGTCATATAAGGAATGAACCAATGTTTCTCTTACTAACTCAATACATCAAAAGGAGGATCATCCAAATAAGAACATGAATCCTCCTCCTTTCTATGTATCTCTTATCATTGGTAATCATTTAGTCCAAAATTATATGATTGATCTAGGGAAAGCAACTCGGTGATTTATAAGAAGATTACAGACCAACTAGGTCTCAAATATGATTCTCTTTATAAAGGTATGGTTTCACTAGATATAACAACAATGGTAATTGTCAAGGTTATTAAAAATATAGGCCTTACATTGCATGCATGCCCCAAATTTTCTATTCCCAAGATATATTCATAATTGATCTACCTCCACTCTTTGCTTTATGTCTATCCAGAGACTTTACTACCAAAATTGGAGGATATCTATCAAGCTAATTGGTCTCACATGTTCTTTAGGACTAGGTATGGCACTAAGGATGCCATCAATTCTAAACCAATTATTACATATCATATAGAAAATTATATATATAGCCCCATTAGCGGAAAGCATACCATTTTTTTTATCAAGAATATTGTCTAAGAACCCAAGA
The DNA here is from genome assembly GCA_018340775.1 of Taxus wallichiana var. yunnanensis. NCBI lineage: Eukaryota > Viridiplantae > Streptophyta > Pinopsida > Cupressales > Taxaceae > Taxus > Taxus wallichiana. The sequence continues at coordinate 713,391,199 of CM031237.1, read as the reverse complement.
AGTGGATACTTAGATTAAAGTAATTCCTTACTTATTGCTTGATTAATTGGGATCTGAGCATCATGTTTTTGATCCATATAAACATATTGAGGAATTTGGCCTTGGTATTTATTATCTACATGAGGATAATTCACCTCTACCTAGTGTTGTTAAATCAAATGATGAAGAGGAGAATGGAATTTGGCAAATGTTCTTTAATGGATCAAGAAGAAGATAAGGTATAGGAGGAGGTGTGGTCCTTGTGTCTCCTACAGTTATGAATTATTACTTCTCTCTCATATTTCAATTAAGATACTCTAATAATGCAAGAGAATATGAATCCCTTTTCCATAGCTTGCAATGGGAAAGAAAGAAGAATATCAAATTACTAAAAACATTTGGAGAAAGTGAACTTATTGTGAACCAAGTTAGAGGGTTAAATGTATCTAAGAATGACTTGTTAATATCTTACAAGCATAGAGTTTGGGATGTTATGGAAGATTTTAAGCCTTAAATATTCCCACAATTTGAAAGAAAAGTAATGAAGTTGATGGGTTGGTTGTAATTGGAGCAAGGTTTGAATTTGTTGAGAATGTTAAGAGAGAAAATTACAACCTTGTATCAAGGTAATGGTGAGTCCCGCCATATTAGAAAATGACACCAATTGGTAAGTTCTCGGATTGATCAACATATCATGAATTTTATAAGATAATAGGCTAAGTTATCTTTGAAAAATAAAGATAGATTAGAATAGTAGTATGGGAACCAAGTCATCTAACTTAGATAAAAAAATTCCTAAAGGCATAATGACCTTGGAATCTATCTTCAACTCTAATGACCAGCTTAGAAAATAAAATACAAACATGGTAGTTAAGAGTGAAGATTCATAACCCATCTCAATCTATTAAGGACATTTTCTCAAGATTGATAAAGTATGCAACCCACAATAAAAACATGATTTTATAGAAATTTTATGAGAATTTTCTAATATTTTTTCATGGAGCTATGAATACCTTAGAGATTTTGATCCTAATTTATCTTAGCACACTATTAAGCTAGATTCAACTACCAAGACAATCAAATAAAACACAAAGGAATTTTCATCCACATATGAACACATGATGAAGAATGGGTTGAATAATTTTATTGAGGAAAACATCATCTTTCCCATCAAGCATTCATCATGGGTAGATAATTTAGTCCCTGAATGGAAAAGGAATGGAGAAATCAGACTGTGTGTTAATTTTAGAGATTTGAATAAAGATTTCCTGATAGACCATTACCCACTTCCTTCAATGGAGAAAATATTACAAATGGTAGTAAGTTCATAAATATTTTATCTTTTAGATGGTTACTCAAGGTATAATCAGATCATGGAAAATGAGGAAGATCAGTACAAAATGGCCTTTACCACTAAATGGGGAACCTATGCCTATAACAACAACATTACTCCGATCTATCTTGATGATATCACAGTGTTTTCTAAGGATGCAACTGATCATCTTTTACATCTCGAAGTGAGGTTTTGAAAGATGTAGGCATTTTGGTCAACCTATCTATCCTAAGAAATTTATTTTCCTACCACAAAAATGTAATATCCTTGGCCATATTATCTTTAAATAAGGATTAAACATTGATCTAGAAAGGGTTAGCGTCATTCTTGCATTACCATTTCCCAGTCATAAGAAAAACTTCAATGCTTCTTGGGAAGAATCAACTTTGTCAAATGATTTGTCCCAATTTTTCCAACCTTGTCAAGTCACTAACATTGATGCTAAAGAAGAGTATCTCCCTAAAATATACCACTAAGGGAAAAAATAACTTTGAATCCATAAAGCAAGAAATAACACATCATATAACTCTCATTAACCCAAATTTCTCAAAGGATTTCACAATGTATGCTTTCATAGGCACAAAATACAATATCTTCCATATCAGTAGAACTCAATGAAGAAAGATTAGAGCATCCTATTGAAATTTTTAGACAATTTATATAGGATTATTAGGTGAGATACTAATTTATTGAGAAACATGCATTGGTTTTCATAAGGAATTTGAATAAATTTAGGCATTTGATATCCAACAACAAGATTCACCTAATGGTTTCACATGTTGGTGTGAAATATTTTATTTTGAATAAAGACCTGAATGAAAAAGAGATGGTTGGATAACCAAGGTAATGGAGTATGATATTGATATCAAGGTGAATAAGTTGGTTAGAGGTAAAGGACTATTTAAATAATAGGTTTTAGACTAGAAGATTGAGTGAGGGGATGTTTTAGTGCCCCAACATGACCAAGAAAAACCAACTAATGTCTTACTTAATCCTTGTTGGACTCACGATGTAATCAAATTTCTCTAAATAGACCAATGTCCTCAAAACTTGAGGAAATCCAATAGTATGTATTTCAAACTTCATTTCATTCCTTCATGCTTATTGATGGCATTTTATTTAGAATTTTTTTGAATGGTTTTCTCTTAAGATGCATTAAGATTGATCAAATAGGGAAGATGTTGCATGATTTTCATGATGGAGAAGCAGGAGGGAAATTTTATCTAAGGACAACAACTCTCAAGCTCATGAAGGCTATATATTATTGGCCCAATATTTTTAATGATTTTCATGCATGGGTTAGAAATTTTAAGAAATGTTCCTTATTCATAGGAAAAGAAATATTAGCAGCTCTACCCCTTCATCCCATCTTGGTGGATCAGTCAATCATGTAATGTATTTTATTAGAATAATCAACCCACACTTAACATCAGGTCACAAATAGATCCTCACAACTATGAACTATTCCACCAAATGGACAAAGGTAGTTGCATTAAAGTAATAAAATGAGGCCAACATCTTATACTTCTATAAAGACAATTTGGCCAAGTTTGATGTTCCTTCCACCATCATTTCTGATAATGATTTGGCATTCCTTGACACAAAGATCTTGAATGGTTTTTCATGAATGGGATCTATTTGAGTACCTCATCAAACTATTATCCCTAATGTAATGGCTAGGTTGAATTAACTAATAAGAAACTTTTGAGAATCATAAGGAGGACCTTGTTAGGAAATAAGGGATAAAATATGTGGAACAATCCCACACAAAATTGCAATAGTAGAAACAAATATGTAGAATAATATCACAGATTTGAAATAAAAGTGCAGAAAACAAAAGAACACAACACAGAGTCAATATTTAATTTGGTTCACCCAATTTGGGCTACGTCCTCCAAGAATCACGTTCTCATATTTTTATTACAAGCCACCCCTTTCTCTCAATAAAATACCCAGATCTATTTGGAGCTATGCTCAACAAAATCTCCTGAATTCACACTTGAACTCACACACATTTGCAATGTTACATTAACCCTACCATATGCACAAAAGAACATCAAATAGGTAACTGCTTAAGTAGTTTTACAATACCGTGGGTACCAAAACCATAGGCCAAAACCACCCCATAAACCTATGGGTCAAATATCCTACCCATATGATAAGAGCACGTTTCATGACATATCAAGCATGTTTTTGAGGCCAAAAAAAATTTCTCGAGGGCTGCACCCCTGAACCCCCACTACTGGGGACCCAGCCCTAAACCAAGGTGAGAAAATTTTCGATAGTGTATAGTCTTCAACACTTCCACACATGAAAACATGCTCCACAACATAATAATCTCCCACTTGGAGACTAGTTTTCCTCTGAGAAAGCTTCTCAACCCTTCACTGTCATCCATGAAGACCAACCAAAGTTGAACACAACTTCGCATTTTTCTCCCTCGCAACTACCTTGGTCATTAGGTCTATATGATTCTAACTAGTATGAATCTTCTCCAGTTCAAATTCTATTCCTCCAAAGTTTTAATGATGAAATGGTACCTAAGCTATATATGCTTCATCCTAGAGTGGAAAGAAGAGTTCTTAGCTAGGTGTATAACACTCTGACTATCACTATGCAGCTTCCCTTCCTCCTTATGCCCTAACTCCTTAAGAAATTGTTGTAACAAAATTATCTCTTTGCTTACCTTTGTGGCAGAAACATACTCAGCCTCTATGGTTGATAAATCCACAAGCTTCTATAGTCGTGAAATCTAGCTTACTAATGTCCCACCTACACTGAAAATATAATTTGTTTCACTCCTCCTACTATCTACATCTCCAGCCATATCTAAATATACATAACCACGTAAAGTGGTGTTCGATCCACTGTAGCACAAAATTTTCCCCATGGTCCCTCTCAAGTACCGAAGGATCCACTTTAACTTCCCACCAGTGATCTTTACCTGGATCACTCATAAATCTACTCACTGCTCCCACTGCATGGGAAATATCAAGCCTAGTGCACACCATGGCATACATAAAACTACCAACCACTAATGAGTAAGGTACCTTAGACATCTGGTTTCTCTCTTACTCTGTCTTAGGACATAACTCCTTTGATAACTTAAAATGACTCGCAAAAGGAGTCCCAACCGGTTTAGCGTTATGCATATTAAACCTCTCCAAGACCTTCTTAATGTAATCTTATTGAGATAAAGTCATATTTTATTCCTTCCTATCCCTAGATATCCTCATACCAAGTATTTTTTGGCTTCCCCAAATCCTTCATATAAAAGGAGTCACTTAGCTAGTTATTGAGTACTTTTATTTCCTACATGTTTTTTCCTCGAAATCAATATGTCATCCACATACAAACATAGGATAATATAAATTCCATCCTGAAATTTTTTTGTATACACACAATGGTCATAATGGCATCTAATATAACCATGCTCCATCATGAAGCTATCAAATTTCTTATAACATTGACGTGGAGCTTGTTTTAGGCCATACAAGCTCTTCTTCAGTTTGCACACCATCTCCTCTTTAACTTTGACCTCATATCCCTCTTGTTGCTGAATATATAGATCATCCTCCAAATCACCATGGAGAAATGCAATCTTTACATCTAACTGCTCTAAGTTCAAGTCTTTTTCTCGCCACTATCCCAAGAACAGTTCTAATAGAATTCATTTTTACTACAAGAGAAAAAATATCATCAAAATCTATACATTTTTCTATGCAAAACCCTTGCCCACCAACCGGGATTTATATATTTTCTTGTCTCATTCTTCCTCTTTAAATTTTTACACCCACTTGTTCTATAATTATATTTTTCCTTCAGGTAGCTTCACCAAATCCCAAGTCTGGTTCTCCATGAGAGACTGATGCTCCTCATTCATGGCTTTCTCCCACTTCTTTCTAAAATCTACCTGCATTACTTCATCAAAGCTCTCTAGCTCTCCACTATCAGTGAGTAATAAAAAATAAAGAGAAGGAGAATTCTTAGGTTCTCTTCCTACCCTAGAATATCTACTTAATATAGGAGTTTGGGGTTCCTAAACTGATTCATGTGTCACTTTCCCATCTAGAAGATCATCTACCACTACATATTCTTTCTTGGATTCTTCCCTATTTTCCTACAAAATTGTTTCTTATACATAACTTTCTCATTAAATACCACATCCCTAGATTGAATGATTTTCTTGTCCTTAATACTCCAACATTTATATCCAAATTCATCACCACCATAACCAATGAAAGTGAATTTTTATGATTTAGCCTCTAGCTTGGTCCTATCATCCTTGTCAATATGAACAAATACCTCACATCTAAAGACTCTAAGAAATGAGTAATAAACTTTCTTACCATACCAAGCCTCCTCAAGTATGCCTCCATCCAAGGAACTTGAGGGTCCTTTATTTATCAAGTACACAATTGTGCTCACCACTTCTGCCCAAAAAGAAAGAGGAAATCCCACATGTAACCTTATGCTCCTAGCATGTTCCATTATTGTCATGTTCATCCTTTATCACACCCCATTCTATTGTGGAGTTCCTGGAAATGTCTTTTTCCTATGGATTCCATTCTTAGAACAATAATCATCAAACTCATTGTTGCAATAATCCCCTCCATTATTTGAACTGATACATTTTAGCTTAAGACTTGTTTCATTCTCTACCAACATTTTCCATTTAACAAAATTTTCAAATACATCAAATTTATTTCTAATACAATATACCCAAACTTTCCTTGTTGCATCATCAATAAAAGTAACATAATAATTTGAACCCCCAAGAGATGATACCTGAGCTAGCCCCAACTTATCATAATGTACCATCTCCAAGTTACTCTCTTTCTTCATGGGTCAAACCTTGAGAAACCTTACTTGCTTTGGTTTCCCATTATGGAGTTGTCACATAATTCCAAACCTATTTCTATATATCTAGGAAAATTATTATTTATGATCTCCATGCCCTTATGGCTCATATGACCAAGCCTATAGTGCCACAATGTCATATATGCACTTAAAGCCACAAGATTACAAGCATTAGTGCTATTAGTGGTTAAATACAAGGTTCCAACCTTATTAACTCTTGCCACCACAAGACCACCCTTAGTAACCTTCCAAGAGTCCACTTTAAATATCACAAGACAACCATCACTTCCCAACTACCCGCCGATATAAAATTTCATCTTAATGTAGGCATATGTCTGACATCCTTCAATAGCTATATATTCCCATTTTACATCTTAACCTGAACTAAACATTTTCCAACTAAGCTACAAGGATCATCATCACCAAGAAAACATGCCTAAAATGCCCTTGAACATAATCAACAAAATAATGCCTATGTGGAGTAGCATGGAAAGAAGTCCCCGAATCTAAAACCCAAGATTCAACAATATTTTGCAAAGAAAGAATCAAATCATCCTAAAATACATTATCCATTACCAAATTTTCCTCCTTTTTTCTTGTTTCTTCTTATCCCGAAGCTCCCAAACAGTCCTTCTTATTTGCATGTTTGTACTTTCCATAGCCCAAAGATACCATCTTTCTTTTGGATTTTGACCTTGCCCAATATTTTGATTTTCCATAACTTCCTCTATTCTTCTGTCTCCCTCTAGTTTCCATTGTCAAAGAATTCCATGAAGTATAAGATTCCTCATAGATTTTTCTTCACATTTCCTTGCTTAGAATCACCCTACAACATCCTAAAACTTCAACTTCAAGTTAGTTGGAACTGATTTGCTTACCAACATTACCAGTGATTCCAACTCTCAAGTAAAGAGCACAAAATTAATAAATCCCTAACTTCTTCATCAAATTATATTGTAACCAAAGCTAGCATATTTGTAACCATATTAAAATCATTTAAATGATCTGTTACTTAACCATTCTTATACATCTTCATATTAAACAATGTTTTCATTAAAAATATCTTGTTAGAGATAGAGGGTTTTTCATACACATTCTCTAATGCATCCATGCATTTTTTGTAGTCTTTTCCTTTAAAACATTAAATAATATCATAGATGAAAGACATAGCCAAATTTTCCCAAGTTCTTTCCTATCAAGAAAATCCCATTCCACATCCATCATGCTCAAGGGTTTGGTCCCTTTTCTAGACATCGGAATATAAAATCCTTCTAATAAATGTAATCTTCCATCTACATCTTCCAAAGACTAAAAATTTTCCCATTGAATTTATCAATCCTTAATCTTCCATCATCTTTCATATCTCCAACTCAAGCTAAAACTTTCCTTGTGATTCAACACTTCAGAAACCAAACCAGGCTCGATACCAATTTTTAGGAAATAAGGGATAAAATATGTGGAACAATCCCACATAGAATCACAATAGTAGAAACTAATATGTAGAATAATATCACATATATGAAATAAAAGTGCAGAAAACAAAAAACACAACACAGAGACAATATTTAACGTGGTTCACCCAATTTGGGCTACGTCCACCAAGAATCACTTGCTCATATTTTTATTACAAGCCACCTCTTTCTCTCAATACAATACCTATATCTGTTTGGAGCTATGCTCAACAAAATCTCCTAATTCACACTTGAACTCACACATATTTGCAATGTTACATCAACCCTACCATATGCATAAAAGCACATCAAATAGGAAATTTCTTAAGCAATTTTACAATACCATGGGTACAAAACCATGGGCCAAAACTACCCCATAAACCTATGGGTCAAATATCTCACCCATATAAGAAGAGCACATTTCCCGATATATAGGGCATGTTTTTTAGGCCAAAAAAATTATTGAGGGCTACACACCTAGACCCCTACTCAAGACCCAACCCCGCCCAGAGCCGTGGTGAGAAAATTGTGGATAGTGTACATTCTTTAATGATTCCACACAAGAAAAGAGGCTCCACAACATAATAGACCTTATATGAAAATAAAGGACATGGCACACAAAACTGAAATCATCCTTATGGGATAATAGGATCACTCCCAAAAGGTCAATTGGTAGCTCCTTATAAATTGGTTTATGGTAAGGAAGTAAGGATACCAATATCCCCGTAATTTTTAGCCTTAGAGCTCATCAAATGGTTAGAAATATTTTAATTTGAGGCCATGGAAGTTAGATATAGAGCTCATGGAGCTAGAATATTTAAAAACTAAGAAATGAAAATAGTGGAAATGGATCAAGTTCAGATCAAGAATCATTTTGAAAAGAAAAAGTGTTCTGGATTTTCCAAGAAGGATATCTAGTCCTAAAATGGGATGCAGACAGAGCTAAAATAGGAAGGTACTCAAAGTTTGATACAATATGGAGTGGCCCCTATGTCATCTTTAGTTGTAAGGTAAGTAAGGATTTCCAGTTATCAATATTAGATGGTGAATAACCGACAATCCCAATTAATGTGATTTATTTAAAGCATTGATTTTAAAAATGAATTTCACCTGTACATAATATATTAGTTTCAATTCCTTTAAGTGTTTTTAGCACATTTTATTTTTAGTAGTGTAGTTTTTGTTTCCTAAATTATTTGAAAAATATTTTCTTACTTTTGGATTGTACGATTTCATTGCACATCATTCATGGAGGATTATGAAGAATATATGCTTCGAGATAGAGTTAGGAAGTGAAAAGGACAAGTTTTAAGAAGCATCATAACAAAGTTAAGACTAGCCCGTAGGAATTTAGGATCATGAGAGACACTTTTATAAATCTATTCATGAATTTCTAAGGAATCGGGCTGAAAATCAATTTCAATATGGTTTTCCACTCTCATAAATCTAATTCAAGAATAACTCTCATGATCAAATGATCAATTCAAGTAGTTTTAGATCAATTCTAAGTCCATGCAGTGCTTCATGAAGGCCCAAGGGTAGGAGTTTCAAAGTTTTAAGGATAAATCCATACCCAATGGATTTTTAAGGCCACTGATATTTTATCTAGTAGGTAGATTACCTCATTGAGTCACCAAAATATTATCCAAATTTTCACCCCTTACAAATTTGGAAAACTTATCAAGTTTCTATACTTGGGAAATATCATTGAGCTTCAGAGAAGGAATAGGGAAATAAGGTAAAAATCATGTTTTGGGATAATTTCAATGATCTAGGGAATTCCTCCCTATCCTGTTGGGCCCTTCAAGTCAACACTTGACCAATTTTTTTGAATGAAATGGGTAAAATAAAAGAAAATTGGCCAATCAGCCTTTGGAGGAACATGAGGAATTATTCCTTTGTTCCTCTTGTTCTCCTCATTACCACATCATCCATAGGAGGTTTTGGGGGTAATTTATTCAGCTAAGTCATGTATTTATGGAAGGTGTAGAATAGTTCCTTGGGGGCCTTCAATTCCCAAGAATGACATCATCGATCAAGGGGTAGAGTGAGAAAGGCATTGGTAAAGTGAATACATTAGGCCCCACATACACACATGGAATAGTTCTTCCCTTCCTCTATTACTCAACCAATCAATTTATCCTCCCTAAATCATAAAATTATTAATTTTTCATGTCACATCCCATAAGGAATCTTGTCCAGTTCCTCCCATGTTATGGAAATCTACATGCCCATAATTTCTTCCCTATAACTCCAAATTTGACAAAAAAAAATTGTTGGATAGGTTTCGTCATAAAATTAAATTTAGCATCATTAAATTCAAAAATTCATGGGATTAGGTAGGAGAAAAATGTTATAAGCACAATCGAATAAGGGGGAGTGAATCGATCCTTACAAATTAAACTTCAATTTTAGATCACTCACATGAACCATTAACCATTAATCCATTCATAAATGTGTGCAAAACAACATAAAAAATTCATTTAATAAACCAAGAACAAGATAATTATCACCATAACACAATATTTAAGTGAGAAACCCTCGAGGGGAAGAAAACCCACTAAAAACTTTGTTGATATTACACACAACAAAGACTCAAGTGAATATTACACATCACAAGAGATTTATGTAGTGAGGAACCCACCCAAAAAAGAGAACCAGCCCCTAAAACCTTTACATATAAATAAAATATCATTAAAAATTCATACATGGTTGAAATTAATATCAACCAATCAAATTATTTCATATAATGGGCCCGTTTCCTTTACAAATCTCAAAACAGTTCTTTCTAAAGCACTCGAAAATTCATATGATCACCAAATCACTTATTTTTGCAAAAACATGCCATGTGAAAAATAAAAAGAAATTTAAGAAAATTTATAACATTCTAAACAATTTATAAGTCATGAAACATCCTTATCTTCAAACCACAAATATTTTTGCCTTTAAGAAAACAACATGCCAAAACAATTGTTTCCAAAGGTTAGCTCATAAAATCATTTTTTCATGCATTCAATACCTAAAAATTGATTCATTGGATGAATAATTCATCCCTCTTCACATTCCAGGTTATATGAAGCATCATAAAATCCATATCATTCTTAAAATAACATAAATTGTTTTGACAAAATAGATGTTGTCTTGAATCGCAAAAATATTCTTTCTCAAAGAAAGACCTAGAAACTAAAATCACCTCATTTTGAGTAAATAATTATATCAATAGAAATATATATTAATCCAGCACAACTTTAATCATCTAAAAAATCCACGTGTAGCTCAAGTTATGACCATTTTAATGAACCCTACTATTTGAGATCCCAAAACTACACTTTGACCAATCAACCTGTTTGAACCTCAAAACACCATGAACCTATATTAACATGTCCTTAAAACTCCATTTAAATCAATAATGAATCCCAATCATCATGAACCATCAATATTCATGCTACTGCTTTGGACCATCTTGTCCTAAAACCTTCTTCTCCAAAAACTACTATTTTTAGGTGGGGCCCACATATCACCATGACCTCAACTATACATTTCTAAAAATCATAATGATTCCTACACAACATTCAATTATCAATTTTGATGAAACAATCAAAAATTTGTCAATATACTTCATTCTCTGCAAACTGCTCCTAGCTAGGGTTTAACTAGGGTTTTAGACCACTTTACCTTCTTCACATTTGTTCATAAAACTCGACTATCAACTCAATGACCTAATATTTTTGGAAACCTTATAAACTGACCATATAATCTTATCTTAAAGTAAAAAGGTCCCATGTAAATCAAAATATTCACAACGAGCATAAAAATTACACTTTGAGCTGGGATTTGACTTGATTTTCACCCTATCTCACAAAATCAGTCATATCGACAAAATACACATCATGGGAACCTAAAATTTCTCTGAGAGAATAATCACTCATCCCTATAACATATTTAATCATCATAATATAAATTCTATATATCAAACCCTCCAGTCATTAAGACCTCATAGTACAACTAGGGTCAATTGAAATGATGAAATAACTGAACATGAAACCTCTGAAACCGACCCAAACATACCTCATTTTCCATGATACTGATTATTTCATGTTTCCATGAGCTGAAATATCTCTAATCCACTATCTCATACCTCCAAGTTGTCATACCTGCTCCTAATGAGCACTGTAACATGGTGAACCACTTGTACCTACATTATACCACTATTGTGCATGCTCAATCACCCCAAATCATGCTAGAAATCATTTCAACATGATTCCCAAGAAACCAAGAAGCTCATATTTCCAAGTAACACCTCCTAGGCATGTATAGGCTTGCTAGAGCAAGCACACATCACCGAGTCCCATTGTAGTAGATGATAAACATATAAATCATCATGAAATCATCAAACAACATTCACTTTTTCATTAATGTGGTTTTTCATCAATGACAACACTTATTAGGACTTCATGCCAACAATCTCCCCCTTTTTCATTGATGGAAAACACCTGAACTTCTCCCCATTTTAAATTAATGAAAAAGGCCTACCTATAACTCACTTGCTTCACCTTCTTCAGCTTTGTACCTTCATGCTTTAGTTGGAAAAATTAACCAAATGTCTCAATTAGCTTCATTTTCTTATTTTTGCCCAAAAACTGAATTTTTCCTTCATTTTAGGCATGCAAAAACCAAGCTTCCCCTAGAAGAATCATCTCCAGCATCTAAAAATAATAATTTCATCATGAAAAATCATAATTTCACCTTGTTAGGGGAAAAAGCATCATTTTCCATCTATTGAGGATGCAAAACATCAATTTTCATTTTATACCATGTTTTGAACTTCACATGAACACTGTAGCAGTAGAGATATGAACCATGCACTCTTTGAATCATGCCAAAAATTTAGTTCTAAGCATCTCAAAGAATCATTTTACCTTTCTTGATAATTTTCATCATCTCTAGGCCTAAAATAGTCAATACAAGGCATCTTCATACTTTTCATACTATAGATCAATGTTATGAGACCAAAACAGACTTCTTAGAGAAAAAATGATAAATTTCAATAAGCATCCATAGGTTAACCAAGCCTTTACTTATCCAAAATGCACTCCCCTGGACTCAAGATCACTATATCTACCTCCCAGGGATAAATTTGATTGACTCACCTTCTTACCATGACTAGAAATCATCTTTGAAACTTTTAATAGTCCCTAAGCACCTTTTTCAGTCTTCTACCATCATATTTGACTAAGAAAATCAATCATACATCACTACAACTTGGATAGAGGAGAAATCATTACTCTCATACCTTGGATAAAAATGTGATCATCATTTCAACATCTAGGAGTTGACCAAGCACTCCCCCTATCACTTAGAGCTCAATCACACCTTGAGCAATAATTTTCTTCTTGTAATAGTAACTTGCCAACTTTGTTAGAGGACTGATAATAACATGTAAATGTCAAAATATTCATTTAGAAATAAACATAGTGTCTTCATGGCTCCTAAACACCTAAACCTTGGAGCATATAGAGTTATACCTAGCTCTCTTGTCATTAAAATGAAAACATACAACTTCTTACTAGTTAGGCAATCGCTTTTCTAATCTTGTAGTATTGATTCGATCTTCACTTTGGTTTCAACTACCAACTAATAGGCCTATTTACATAATAATTTAACCCATAAGAACACTTCTTCATATAAATCTACCATGAGAGGCTCAGGAAAGGTCTTATAAACCATAATTAGTTTTCAATACCACTATCACCATGCAAATTATGAGCACCTACAGGCCTGTGGGATGCTAATATGGAGAAAAATCACAGTTTTCAAACCTTGACAAGCAATTAGGCCTTCTTCATACACAATTACATTACAAACCATGAATATATGAGATTCCATACCTGTTTTAGATGAGTGGGAGCTTTGAAAGACATCTCATACCTCTAAAAAAACATACCGCTCTGCCTCTTTTGAACATTCAAAACTGTAGGTCTTTACTTTTCTTAAGAAGGAACATTAAGCTTTACTCAAGTACACACTAGCTAAGATCATCATCACATGAACTTCCAAAAACTTTGAAAACACTCCACCAGCATAATTACTTCAAGAACCATATCAATAATGAAATGAAACAATCTTCCATGCCCGAGAGGCCATTAGTTCTATTTGTATACAATGGCATGTGTTTTAGCATAAATCATGATGAAACATAACAAAGTATTCTTCACAACCATACCTAACAATAAGTAACATTTCATATATCATTTTAGCACTCTTTGACTGATACAACATCTTGAATGCCTAGTCTAGTTTTGAAGAAACCAAGAGATAGGGTTTTGATAGTCAAACCCTCCTCATTGTGCACCATGTATAAACACTCCAACTCTGTCATGCACAACTAAAAATGTATACAAACCTAGAGCTCCAAAATTTCACATCATCTAGCCCCACATTTCTATATGATAAGTACAAAATTTTGAACCAAAATTCCATCATTGGAGCCTTCTAACTTCATTTTTCCGTGCATACTACTCAAAAGGACTATGTAAACATAGTAAGAAGAAATGGGGCATCAATTTTTCTTGAATTTATCTCATTTCACTTCCAAAAATGGATTATCACCTTGCAAAAACATATTCAAACATTATGGACAACTTATTCAATGATAATTCATTAGGATCAATCACTTCACATACATGTAGCACTCCATTTTTGCTTATAAGAAGTGTTATATTTACCATATCACCATCACAACCTATCTTCTTAAGAGAAAATTGATCAATTTGGCACTTGATCACCTTATACCACCTTTAAGGACACTTATATGTATAGACACCACTCTTATAACTCATGACACAAACCCAATTACACTCAAGAACAAGACAAGGACTAGACACTCATGTTGACAAGATGACACCATAGAGGAAATGAGTACTCAGAGTCTCATAAAGACCAATTCCAACTACATAGACCTACTCAAACAATCATACACATGGTAGAACTTTTGGACACATGATGTAAACCTCATAGAAGCTCAAAGACACAATATAGAGCTCGACTTTGTCACCAAGACACCATAAACAACATGCATACTTATTGTAGAAATAATTAGATACACTGACTTATTTAACATACACCAAGATCTCAGATACATAATTACACACCAAATGTCATGACAAAGAGTCCGTTGAACATATTGAGACAACTTAGACTAGATACATATCACGAATACCACCATACAAACCAAAAGAACTCAAATACATGCATCTTATTATATAATCATAGAGAACATGATCACTTACATACAAGATCAACTCAAATGAACCAACATGCATACTAAAACACTTAAAGGACATACCTTGACCTTGTGGAGGAGACAAAAGTTGACTCAGATAGATCCCCTCGAGATGAATGCTTCATATGCACCTATATACCTTCAAGAAGCGTAGTGAAGGCATAGAATCACCAAGGAGACCTAAAATAAGGTCTTGAAGAGGTCCTAATCCCCCTTATGTGCTTGAAAAAATCCTTCTTCATCTATTTTATGACTTGAGCATTGTTTTTTTCTCTTCATTACATCATTTCCAACTCTTGATGAGACATCAAGGTCACTTCTAAGTTCCCAAGTCCTTCTAGGACCATTACCTTGCACTCTAAGACCTTGAGAGCTCATGTTATGACTGAATAAGCTTGATAACAATTTCTTGCAACATTACCAACTTTGTTACAACTGAAACATACCACTGTATTCTTCCTCTTGAAGCCATCACCATGTCTAGGTGAATTGTACAAGCAAAATCTAGCAATATGACCTTTCTTGTTGCAATTGTAAACACTATACTCTTGGAAAATTCAATTTTTTTGTATTTCCATGAATGAGTGTCTCTAGAGGACCTTCTACACTCTCTTTCCCTATGACCAAATGCATTACATGAATAATAATATCCATTGAAATTTCTCTCATACCTTGAGGCATTAGGCTACCTAGTAGCTCTTGGTTTCATATTGTCCTTGATGAGTGTCTCCTTCTTCTCTTCTTTGGTGATGGATTCACCTAATTATTTTCTTGAATTAATGTCTTCTTGCTTCAATTCCTTGTCTTTAGACTCCTCTTTGAATCCCAAACCATTCCTATCATTTTTTGTTGTTTGTTTTCCAAGTAGGTCATCTAGGTCTTTTATACTTTTCTCAAATTTCTGAAAGGTCATAGTCTTGTTGCTAGCTTCTAGCAACTCAACCCTTAAAATATTTTTCTTCTTAATACTTTGAACAAAAATCTCTTTGTCTTGCAATTTTGAAACAAGATGCTTTACCTTTTCCTCTAGCAATATCATTGACTCATTTTTCTTGGTAGATTCAGACACATATTTCTCTTCTAGCTCATGAAAGTGATTCTCATACTCCTTGATCTACAAACTCAGCTTATGTCTTTCTTTTTCAGCTTGTTTAAACTTCTTTTGAATGCCTTCAAAATCATCTTTTTCATCCTCATCATCTCCACTAGAATAGGTGTAATAACCTGAAATGAAATCTCCTAACAATGAAGATCCCTCACTAGAAGACTTCATACCTTCTTTTGTCATGAACAATGCCTCATTTCTAATATATTCACAATCAGTTTTAGATTTAGAATTTGAAATACCACTACTTGCATCTTATAACTCATCATCTTCATTTGTATAAAATATCTTTTGTACTTCTTCTTATAATCAACATTTTAAATATTTTATTGCTCTTATCATACTTGTTGTACTTGTGGTCATGATCATTATCATACTTATGCTCATCATGATCTTTCTTCTTGTGTTTATGAGGACAATTAAGAACAAAATTTCATGTCTTACCACATTTTAAGAATTTATAAGGAAGCTTACCTTTTTACTTATCTAATCCAAGCTTCATACTTCTAGCTACCATTACAAAGAGTTCTTCATCTTTAATCTTTATAGTGGCTTCATCATCCTTAATCTTCTTGTTTTTAGGCTTCATTTCAGACTTGAATGCAACCTATTTCTTGGTTGGTTTGAGATCACCTATTCTCATCTCATAAGTAGTCAAGGTACCATGCAAATAATCCATTTTCAAAGTATTCAAATCATTTTCTTCTTCTACACGACAGACACTTTGGAATCAAACTTAGGATTTAGTTACCTTAAAACCTTTTGAATAACCATTTATTCTTTTACTTATTCTCATAATCCTTTCATGCTATTGAAAATTTTGTCAACCCTAAGTAGATATGCAATAATGGACTCTTCATCATTCATCTTAAGAGACTCAAATTGATTTCTAAAGATCGACGTTTAGCAATTCTTACCTTTGATTAACCTTCATATAGGACTTGCAATTTCTCCCATGATTCCTTTGCTAATTTGTAATACATAACCTTTCCCAACTCAGATTCTCCAAGACCCTAAATAATAACATTAAAGGCCTTAGAATTGTGTTCATATACATCCTTATCTTCTTTATCTTTAATATGAGTGGTAGGATGAATATAGCCATCTTCCATTGTATTCCAAACATCAAACCCTTGTGACATAATGTAGGTCTTCATCCTTAGCCTCCAAAATGCATAGTTTGTTCCATCAAACATTGGTGCTTTGCCTATAACTTTAACACTCACCATTTTGTGCTTCAAGATTTTCTTTCAAGTTGTCAAACTCCTCTAGAAGGAAATTATTTTATACTAATTTTTAGAATCACAATGGACTGAGAGGGGGTGAATCATTCTGTACAAATTGAACTTTAATTTTAGATCACTCACATAAACCATTAACCATTAATCCATTCATTAATGTGTGCACAACAACATACAAAATTCATTTAATAAACCAAGAGAAAGATAAGTAGCACCATAACACAAGATGTAAGTGGGAAAACCTCAAGGGGAAGAAAACCCATTGAAAACTTTGTTGATATTACACACAACAAAGACTCAAGTGAATATTACACATCACAAGAGATTTCTTTAGTGAGGCACTAACCCCACAAGGATCACCAACCCTAAACCCTTTATATATGAAATAAATATAATTAAAAATTCATACATGGTCGTAATTAATATCAAACAATCAAATTATTTCATTTTGGACCCAATTCCCTTTACAAATCTCAAAACAGTTGTTTCTTGCACCATGGAAAATTCATATGATCACCAAATAACTTCTATTAAACTAAAACATGTCATGTGACAACTCAAAATAAATTTTAGAGTCTGTATAACACTTATAATCAAGTTATAAGTCATGAAACATCCTTATCTTCAAACCACAACTACTTTTGCCTTCATCAAAATAGCCTATCAAAAATGTTATTTCTAAATATTAGCTCATAAAATAATTTATTCATATATTCAAGACCTAAAAATGAATTAATTGGATGAAAAATCCATCCCTCTTCACATTTCAGGTTATAGTAATCATAAAACAATCCATCTAATTCTTAAAATACATCAAACTTACACCAAAACAGATGTTGTCTTAAACTTCCAAAAATATTATTTCTCAAAGAATGGCCTAGAAAACTTATCAAATTACATAATCATGAGTCAATAATTATATAAATGTAACTATATATTAATATTTTTCCAAAACAACTTAAATCATCTCAAAACTCCACCCATAGCTCAAGTTATGACCATTTTACTAAACCCTACTATTTGAGATCCCAAAGCGCATTTTGACCAATCAACCTGTTTGGACATAAAAAACCATGATACTAAATTAACATGTCCTGAAACATCTAGTGAAATCAATAAAAAAATCCCAATCATCATGCACCATCAATTTTGTATGCTACTCCTTTGTACTATCTTGTCCTAAAACCTACTTCTCTAGAAACTGCTATTTTTAGGTGGGGCCCACATATCACCATGACCTCGGCCATACATTTCTTGAAATCCTAGGGAGTCTTATAAAATATAAAATCATAAATTTTTATGAACGAATCAAAATTGGGTCAGTATACTTCATTCTCTGCAAACTACTCCATGATAGGGTTTAACTAGGGTTTTAGACCACTTTACCTTCTTACGATTTGTTTATAAAAATATGACGATAAAATGATCTCATTATATTTTTAAACCCTATAAACTCACCATATAATCTTCCCTAAAATTAACAAGGTCCCATTAAAATCACACTATTCACAACGAGCATCAAAAGTTTCACTTCGAACTGGGATTTGACTTGATTTTAACCCTTTCACACAAAATAAGTCATATCTAACAAAATACACATCATGGGAACCTGAAATTTTTCTAAGAGAATAATGAATCATCCCTATAACATATCCAATCATCATAATATCAATTCCATAGCTCAAACTCTCCAGTCACTAAGACTTACATATGTTTACATGTTAGATCCTCATAGTAACAACTAGGGTCAACTGAAATAATGCAATAACTAAACATGAAACCTCTAAAAATTACCAAAACATACCTCATTTTACATGATACACATTATTTCATGCTTCCATGATCTCAAATGTCTCTAATACACTCTATCACACCTCCAAGTTGTCATACCTACTCCCAATGAGCACTTATAACATGGTGAACCACTTGTACCTACACTATAACACTACTGTGAGTGCTCAAGCACATGAAAATCATGATAGAAATCATGTCAACATGATTCCCAAGAAACCTGAAAATATCATACTTCCAAGCAACGCCTCCTAGCACTGTATAGGCTTGCTAAAGCAAGCACACATCACTCGAGTCCCCCATGTAATAGGTGATAAACTTACAACCATCATGTTAGCTCTATATACATAATCATGACATCATAAAATAACATCAAATTTTTCATTAATGTGGTTTTGCATCAATGAAAACGCTTATTATGACATCATGTCAACAAAAAGGCAAGAAACATTCCCAACATTTAAAATTATAGTTCTAGGTAGCTCAATTACCAAATTTGATGAAGTATGGTGCCCATTCCTCCTCATAAAATCAAATTGATGTGGGGAATGCTCTTTTAGGAGTTCCCATGTTTGTTCTTAGAGATTTAATGCACGTTTCTAGTAGTTACAACTAGAAATGTGAGTCTCTCTCTCTCTCTCTCTCTCTCTCTCTCTCTCTCTCTCTCTCTCTCTCTCCTATTTTATATTTTTTTGGAATTGGTGCTCATTTGTAAAGGTTTGACTCCTTGGGATACAAGGGAATGATTTCAAATTATTAAACAAGTATTTTTTAATTGCAAGCCTCATATTTGGATTTTGTAATGTATTTATACCTTCTTCCTTCATTGTAATGGATTGTGCATCCTTATAAGGCAATAAAATTCATGTTTTGTGGCTATTATCTACCCTAGATTTTGTTCTATTGCATTTTATTACCTCAATGTAGGTATTTTTTTATGTTTCTCCACTTTACATGGTTTTTTTTTATGTTTTACATGGAAATAGAAGGTAAGGTGTTTGTTTGATTTGTGGCACTCATGTCTGCCCTCTTCACCATCATTTCTTCCCATCTTTCCCTCATTAAGAGTGTATTTCCCCATTTTTTCTTAGTTTTATCACCTCTATTTATCTTATGATTTCCATTTTATGAATATCCCTCTCTCCTAATCTCTATGAATGTTAGATTATGATTAGATAGTTTCATTTCTAGCGATAGGAGTAGTTTAGCATTAGAATAGGAAGAGGAACCAACCTTCTCTGGAGGTTTGTCTCAAGAAGTAAGGCCCCACACTTGGATACAATCCCATGTTACAAAAAAACACTTATTTGTCATTCATGAACAACCAAAGGGTGTTGTTTTTGGTGATAATAAAGATAATAAAATCTTAAACAAGGTATTCTCCTCTTTATTAGTCATTCATCTATTAATTGTCAATGTCTTTCTTGGAAAAATAGGTAATTATTTTGTATCTGGGTGGAGAGAATTTACCATTGGATACTCTCTTAGTAATGAGTTTAAGGGGAATTTATGAGGCAGAAATCTGTGGATTTCAGAGATGTTATGGAAAATACACTCAATCATATCAATGTTCCTTGTGAAAGGGAAGATTATTGGTTGCATGTTTTCATCTAATATGTCTTCCTTTGCCTCAATTTTTGTGAATGAAGTTCATAAAAATATCAATCTTAGATCTTCTTTAAGTGTGATTTTATTATTTCCACGACTAGTGAGGAAACAACATCCTCAACCTCCTCTTATTCATTCATCTACCATTATTTACATGAAGTGTCAAAATGTTTTGTAATTGGGTATAGAGATAGTTTCTTTGAATCATGTCCATTAGTAATTGTCATATCTCATGTCATGTAGTCAATAAGTGTTGCAGTAGTGGCTAACCATGGGCATCCTAGGATTAAGGGATATCCAATTTTCTTATAATTGTTTTAATAACCATAAATTCTACTGAATAATCACATGCTTCAATTGTAATGGTTACATCCTCTATGAATCCCTTAGGTTTAGCAAAAAAATGCACACCCATATGTAAGAATACTAGAGCTGATTTTAAATCAATAAGTGGTGATGTTGACAAAGTATTAGTATTCATTACATTGATTGCAGCTCCTAAGTCAATCAACACATTTGGAATCTCAACATTCCCAATAAATACTTGACTATTAGACTTCTAGGATCACCATATTTGGGAGGATTCATCTTCCCTTCCAATATATTGGCCAATTTTCCATCAATGTGTATTATCCTTGGTTGGTTTTTCTTCCTTCCTAGAGTTTTGACACATAGTTATTTGATGGTTTTGTTTAGCTCCGAGATATATATAAGAGCTTGCAAAAGAGGGATTCCAATGCTTAATTTTTTTAATCCTTGGATCAAATATGACTTAGGTCCTTCCTAGTTTAAAGTATTATCCTTATTCAACATTTTGGATGGGAATAAAGTTTTTAAAAGTGGTTCAAATGTCTTTTCAAAAGTAGGTTTAGGTTGTGTCTCCTTTGGTTCTTCTTTGTCTTCTAAAACTTCTTCTATGATTGGGGATGAAGGTTTGGAAGCAATCTTCCCTGAGTGTAGTAGTATGTTTCTACAATCCATGGAGTTTATTGTGGGTATTTTTTAGTTTCAAAATATGCGTTGGGTTTTCTTACATAACGTTCTTTAGATTAGCTATAGTTTGATCTAGGATTTGTGTTTGGGAAGGTTATTTAGTGGGACATTATTTTTAGGTCTAGTTAAAAAATCTTTTTGTTTTCCCTAGGGTCTTCTTGGGTTATAAAACTATTGACCATATCCTTGAGAATAATTCCATTGTTGCTGAAATTGTGGGTTGAATTATTGGAATGATGGTGAGATGTTTGGGTTTGGAGTCCATGGTTGCTAATAATATGTTGGTTGTGCATTCCACTGAGGACCCCATTCTTATGGAACTTTTTGAGTCCAAGGTTGAGGATATGACCATGGTGTGTTCCATTTATTTGGAAACCATTGGGTTTGGGGGCATAATTCTCATTCGATTTGAAGAAAAATTACCTCCTTAATTCTGAGCTACATAGTTAACCTCAATCTCACTTTGTGTATTCTATTTTAGATGACTTTTTAGAAAGGGTAACAATCCACATTGGTTAGTTGCATGTTTCAAATCATAGACAAGGAAAACATTTGTTTTATCTAATGGAAAATCCTTAATCCCATGCTTATCCTTGCATCTTGGATAATATATGAACAATGGCTCTATGTTTTCTTGGATTTTTCCCTATCCATTATTGTTTTGATTTGAACTAAGAGATACATTCTTAAGTTTGTAATTTATTCTCTTAGTTTATATATGTCTCCATTGAAAATATTTCCTTTATGTTTGTGAAGATTTGGGTGAGTTTGGGAATAATTTCTACAAAGATCAATTATGTTTGTAAACTCTAGTTTGTTCATATCTCCTTTTCCCATTAAATTGAAATCCTCTTGAGTGTCCTCATCCAATACTTTAAGAAATATTATTTTCAAAAGGGTAATGTCAAGACTTGTACCAAACCTCATGTGAAGGAAAAGGAATCGATCTAGATAGTCTTCTACACTCTCATCCTCCTTCTGTTGTATCCTGAAAAGTTCTTCCCTACGGTCTCTAACCCTACAATAATCTTGGTACTTGTCCAAGAAGACTATTTCCATCTCTTCCCATGTATGGATAGAGTTTATTGTTTGGCCCATGAACCATCCCATGGCCATATATTTTAAGGTTAAAGGAAACAACTTCAGCTTCTAAGTTTTAGAGGTATAATCATAGGTTTAGCATAACACTTTGAATTCAAACAAAAATAATTAGGATATTCTGAGACTAATCCTCTAAAATTTGGTAAAATTGAGGGGGTATATTCTTCATAGGCCCTTGGTCATTGGGATCCAATTCTATGGGATAAGTGAATTTCCTTCCCAATGGTGGATTACCATTGTTTTCCCCATTAGGATTTTCCACTCCATCTTCCATCCTTGTTGATTAAGTGGTTCCATAGGTAAATTTTGAGGGGGTATTCAAGTTTACTCTTACAAACCTACCTCTATGATCTCTAGGTATAAACATAAAATTCTATCATGCTTAATAACAATTTCCCAACTATAAGTGCTTAGTTGATTACTGTGTTCCACATACTCCAAAAGCACATAAAAGACACTTGTTGTCACTACAAGACCTTTTATATTTGAAATAAAGAGTATGGAAAAATAAATTCTAAATGGAAACTTACTAGGTTATTAGAAAGCATGCAAGTTAGTACCTTGATATTTGATAACACCTTTATAAATACCCATCCATGGTGCCAAAAAGTGACAAGTGTTGTTGATACTCATACTTTAATCATTCAATAATTATCAATACCAAGGTGGTGTCTCGAGGCTATTTGCAACAAAGCATGTTTGAAACTATATTGAGCATACATCTAAATTAATTAAAAGAATTAACCAACTACTATTCCTAAGAACTTTTTTTATCTCTTATCAAAGCTTGATGAAATAAACAGAGACTCCTAAATCTATGAATTAAAATAATTAAAGCATATTGAAACAGAATGACAATATTAAATGTTGTAAATATTGTAATACCTGAAAGTAATCAACTACTAAATAATCAAAAAATTAAAAAACATCTAATACTTCCCTTCACATTGGGGAGGAGTGGCCCTTGCTCCTTCCCTTTGATCCAGTTACAATGTTTTAATTACACAAGAAAAACTGAACTTAGAATCATGCCCTTTTATTGATCAGTAATAGTTTGATACAATCCTTTTCTTCTCAAAATGCTAACTTTTTCTAATCCTAATACATATGCCTTTTATAACAAGCAAATTCAAGTTCCTCTTCAAGAGAACTTGTTATTTTAACAATAATGTAATTAGATGAATTCTTTTTATCTAAATGGTTAACTAATAGAAGCGTATGATAACAACTACATATCGGGGATCATAAGGTTGAAGTAACAATTACATGTAGCTTATTGATCATATTTATCCTTTTAAATGTGAGTGGAGTCCTTGTTAACAATGTCCACTGATACTTTGGAGATAACCTATAGTTGAAACAACTTAATTACTTGATTTCTTCGCATAGTATTGCCTACCAGTTTACTCTTGTTGAAGGAGATAATCTGTTTGTTTTAAAAGATAATTGTCATCCAAATAATTTGAGTCTCTAATTGAACTAATGCTAATTATGCATTCCACTAATTTTTAAATTCATGTATTGACTTGATGTTGATGTTAATTAGGTGTTTCTTGAATTATGCAACTCATATGTTGACTAGATAAGTTCATCAGTGTATTGTGTGAGTCATGTGCTCCATTGTGTGAGTCATGCGTTGGGCTTTATGTGAGTTATGCACTAGGCTTATAAAAGGTCTTTCATTCACACTTATTAGCATGAAAATAAATCTATATCAACCCATCTAAAAAAATCATATGAAATATGAAAATGAACAATATTTATGCACAAAAAATTCTCTTTAAGTATATAAGAGTATTATTTACAACAATACTAATATTAGTTAATACAAAGTGATGATACAAAAATGGGGATTAAATGGGAATTTTCAAATCTCATCAAAAGAACTCAAAAATAAGGGGAACTAATCTAACTTTTTAAATGCATAGTTTATATGGAGGAAACAACCCTAAAATCCTCCTCAAAATTCATCGATAGTCATGACCCTCTTATAGCAAGAGATGTCTCTACTCAATCTCTAATAAATCTTCTACAAAACAACAATGCCAAGGCTTCTTTTTCTATTGGCTCTAATCCACCAATTGATCCTAATCTCTTGATTATAAAATTGTTGGATCAAATGGTCATCATGTTATCCTCTACCACTTCTAGCATGTTCCAAATACAAATCCAAATTTTACAAATGGTCTCTCAACTAGCCCAATTCTTAATGGGGCATAATCACACATGAGCAATTCCTTTTCAATTAAATGCTAATGTGATTCCCATTCCTCCTCCTCTATTCCACAATTAGATACATCAAACATTAAAAATGAACCCTTAATACCTAACATAACTTCTATGCATATAGGGGTGATATATCCTATCATCTATTATGATGGGTCAACTAACCCAGCCATCTCTCTTAAAAACTATGGAAAAATCTTTTAAAAAGTGGATACAAACCAATACCTATTCTACACCTAAGTTACTTGCAAAAACCTTTTGGGTAATTCTTAAGAATGGTATAAGCAGTTCCCTTCACATTTTATGGTTGATCTCGATATGTTAGTCTAATATTTATTGAAGGAGTTCCAAAACATGATCTTCCTAAAAATATATTTCAAAACTTTATTGATTTGAAGAAATTTCCTAATTATTAAGCCCATGATTTCATCAAATGATGGAAGATATTGTATAATTAGGGTAACTACCATCTTGATAATCAAAATATTTTCCAAATCTTCCTTTAATAACCTATTCCTAATCTCCAATATAAGGTTTGATCTTTATCTCTCACTATATTAGAAAAGGGTCTTAAGAAGAACAAATGATAGGATTACCTTATGCAATAATATTACCAAGCATGCAATCCCTCATATTCCATTAACCCTTTATCCATTTCTAAATTTAAATCATATGTACATTCCTCTCTAAATAACAATAGTCAAATTGTTTCTTCTCATAATCGACATAATCCACCTATATAACGTGGATATTGATTGTAACTCCTCCCTACTCCTCACCATTTTCCTCCAACCAAGCAACCAATAGCTTCCTTTAATCATGATCTCTTTTTGGTGGTGCACCACTATCGACCTTTCTTATAAGTTTTTGTAGGATCTCAATGAATACAACCTTGATTTATTGTTTAGACCTCAATTTGATGCCAATACTATTATATAAGAGTGTTATAAGGAATTAAATCTCTTCTCTAGGCTCAAAATGAATTTCAATCTAGGAAAAACCATAATAAGGATGTCATGAACCATTTCGTAGGGACTATCGAGAGGTCATATGAATACAACTACCTCAATTCTCAACATTCCAATGTAGCTTTAGTCAATTACCAATGTAATACCATGCATAAGGATCCCATCAAAAACCTAATATCCTTCCCCTAAGGACAGAAATCTCATGGATACCTCTCACGAGAAACCTAGTGATGATTCCACTCCTTCGAGTTTAGCCTCATCCAAAGCCCTTAATGGAAAACCTCCCCATATAACCTATTTTACCACCCTCAGATAAGTTTTCTCAAACATATAATCCTCATCCAACTATGAGGCCCTCCCCTACACCTCATCCACCAAAATACTATTACGGTACCTATACTAGGCTATAATGTAATTTCCTTGACAAACTCAATTACATGACTTTAAAAATTTGTTTAATGGAACTTATATACACCACTACTCCTTAACATCATAAATTCCTCATAAAATAACTCTATCACTTAGATGATGATTTTGATGAGGTAAAGGAGTTTCCTTTAGGATACCTTTTCCCATCCCCAAAATCCATAATATAAAAATTGTCATTCCCCCTCAACATTTGAAAACTATATCCATAGAAGTTAAAAACTTGACAAAATTGGTTTGGTTGCATTTAGATTTCAATCACAGTAGGCCCCAACAACATTCACATCAAGCTCATGGTACTTGATTGTCGTATCTTTATAATATCCTACTTGGCCAACAATTGATGAATCATATGTATACCAAAGCACCATCCAAATACCAATGCATCAATTTCATCCACATTAATCGATGATATAGGCATGATACTAACCCAAATACTTAGGAAATACATGTTATTTTCCTATACTTTTTCATCCCTATTGCATCCATAGTTCCTATCATCCCATGCCTTGAGTTTCATGACTATGGACCTAATATTTAGGTCACCCTATAGATTCATTCGATGATGAACTTAATGAATTATAAAACATGATTAATAAAAATATCTCACAAAATATCATAATGCTCAAGATTCCTCTAGTTCTATTACCTTGGGATCAATTTCCTCCCACCTTAGAATCAGAGGAGCATCCATGTAATTTTTCCTCCATCATATTCCCCGAAAAAATGATGAGCTCAAGATCACACACCTTTTTGGAACCTCCTCCCCACACTATATCGGAAGGATGGGTTTTGTGGCCCATAACAATACCTCTAAAATTGATACACCAACTTATGAGCTCATGACCCACACTACCTCAAAACCTATCATTAATTAATATTACATCCTATCACATGTTGAATAATGTTACTTATATGGTCTTTATTACTAAAAAAATTTCATGAACACGTTATTTCAACCATGGTACTCACATAATCTTCACATCCTACAATTTTAACCCTCCTTATGATACGAGCAATAGTGAAGATTAATATACTTTTACCAATACTCCATTATAAAAATTTCCCATTACATAACACCCCTCTCTTCCTTCATAAAATATACAACTACATCACCATGCATAAAATTTCTCCTCCCGTAATTAGCGCCATAATACCCACATCCAAATTTTCCCAAAATATCCAGTCTTACCCGACATAATCAATTCATTTAAATGTTACATGGTTGATCTTTTCCACTCTATCTCAATATTTTCTAATGACATCATCCCATATGATACTAGCATCACCAATATCATAGGTAAGAAAGGTTTTATCCATCCCTTCACCTACATGTCACTCCACATGTGAAGATCTTGGATGAAAGAAAAATTAGCTATCATCAACATCATTGCGGAAAGTGATATGTAGCCCTAAAAATTTATGTAAAATATAGAAATACACTGCCTACCTTTGATAATGATAAGGTTATCCTTGAGTTACTACATGCCCATTATTACACCCTTCCTCTTCAACATCATAAGCTTGGTCATCTCTAGTAGTAAACCCGTTGTCTTTGAAAAATGCATCGCCGCTATTCTATAAATGATGAGGTTGTTAGAAGAAAAAACATTGAGAGGGGGGTGAATCAATGTGCATTAAAACTTTCATTCACTTATACATTGACATCCATCAACCATTCAATTTAACTTAGCCATTATGAATCATCAAGACAACACAACCATTAAACACATGCAAAAGGAACACAAGAACACATGGACACCAGATTTAAGTAGGAAACCCTTATAGGGAATAAAACTCACTTATAAATGAAATGGAAATTTTCCTATAAAAAAGATCAAATTTAGTGAAGCAATAACTCCACAAGGAGCACTAACCCCTAAGTTTAGTGAGGCACCAACCCCACAAGGAGAAACAACCCCTAGATTTGGCAAGCACCAACTTACATGGAGGAAAAAAACCCTAGATGACTCAGTACCAAATCAACCACCTACATATGTTTTTCACCTTTAAAATATTGCTACAACAACAGATTACTACTCTTCTTTAGCTCTTCTTTCTTCTCTCTTTCTCAAAACTTCCTTCTAGGCTTCTACACATAATAAGTTTCTTCACAAAGCTGATTAGGCCATCGACCTTAAACATAATATTCTCACCACCTATTAGATATACATTAAACTTATATTACCTATATTTTATGGTCACACATGCCTTCTTAACCTATACATTTTTCCCTCTTAATCACTCTACTTCAATCTCTCTACCACACATAAATAGGCCTAATTGTCTTGCTTATTTATATATATATATATATATATATATATATATATATATGACTTAAGATCATACATACCACCTCAGTCGGCCTTCATAGAGTATAGAACACTATATAAATATGAAAACATCATACACAAACCTCCTTATGTCAACAATAGCAACTCATGTCCACATTTCTTCATTAGGACTCAATTAGGCCTAAATGCCTAAAATAACTCCTTCACCAAGAAAACATTCTTATCCCACATGGAAATCTTCATCACTTTAGAACTAATTAGATATATTGTATAAGTATACTCCATGACTCCTATAATATTTATTCATCCTTCAAACCCATTTCATACTTTGAAACCACTCATTAGGACAGAGTTAGAAAATTATTCACCATCGCTATCTAACTAGGGTTTTAGGAGGGTTTATGATATGTTTACCTTCTTAAAATTGTTTATAAATCATGAGGCCTCAATATCCAAACTAATACTTGTAAACCCTTCTTAGTTCCATTCCCCATATACCATGAAGCTATTATCTCACAATGCAGAGTTCACACGTGTGAATGAGAACAAGAACATCCTTCTCGGGCTTTGGTTTCTCATTCCTTAAGCTCAATAAGGACAAAAATTCTATATCTTTCTTTCTCCAACCTAAGACATGAAACTTCACATATACACATGGAATAACCTTATTCACTTTTTCCCATGCTCATAATTGCATACTCAATCTAAAAATTTATCTTCATACCCCATTAGGCCACCTAGGGAATATGAATAAGTCTAGTGTAGACATAGACCTGAGGTCATATCCCTATGAACATGATCTGATACACTCCTAAGAGTTTTTATACCTTATACTCATGCCTCAAAATGCTCAACCATATTCAACCACATGTTTCTATCCATATCTCATATACTTAGGCCCATTAACCCTTGACTAGGATTCTTGAGCACATGAATTGTCTTCATGTTATTCAGTGCACACCTGTACCTACCACATGTTGACTCATTCTCAATAAACAAATAATCTTAGAAAATTCCTCTTGCACTCGTCAAAAATATTGTATACCTATTAGTCACCATATCATCTCAAGACACTTATGCATGCATTTATACCTTGACACCACCTTTGTCACTAGTGGCCTATGGTATTTCATCATAACATTATCAACATGACAACATGATTTTTCATCTCTGTCATCAAGGACAACTCAACACCTTATCATCAACCTTCACATATGATGTGACATCACACTCCTTTTGACATCAATGAAAACAACACAAAAATGACAATACCTACTTGTCAATAATCTCCTTGTTTGTCATTGATGGCAAAAAACTTCATCAACCTAATCATTCTCATTTCCCAATTTTGTTCTTTCTCCCCTTTGAAATTAATTCCAAAGTTTCATACTTGTAAATTCTTAGGTTTCCTTCTTTTTTATCACATTCAGATCTCGCCATATGGTTGGAAGCATCAACCAAACATGTCATGCTTCTTATGACTCCTTCATCACTAACCTAACTTCATGCATGCCTTCACGAAACTTACTTGAGATGATAACATACCTTAATGACTCTCCTAAGTCCTTGAAACCTTCAAGAGAAGATGAGATCCTCCTCAAACCAAGAAGCTCAACAAATTAACTCAAGACCACAAAATTACTTACCTTGTTCTTGGCATAATTTCTCCGACTAGGTTACTATATGAACCAAATCCTTGATACCAATGCATCTTCTTAACTCAAGCTCAACTATCACTATTACCAATAAAAAAATACTAAAAATGTTTTCTTACCTTTCATTCACCATATCTCAATCAACATCCTTGACTTGTCTTCATGATTCTCATTCCTTTTCGGTACCCCATAACTACTTATGGAGCTATAAATACACCTTTTTAACTGCCCCTTAGATAACGTACTTCACTAATCCATACAAGATTCAATAAGCTTCAAAGTAATTCATTAGCACCTATTTCATGTTTCACAAGCCATCAAGTACCTTCATATTATTTACTAGGTCTCCACTTCAAGCATTATTTCCTTTATTTTACACTACCCGGATGAACATACTCAAATTCTTTGTCCTCATGCTAACCTACCTTTCCAAACATATGATCACACCTCAAGAGCATACCTTTACCTTCTCATAGATTTTTCATGCAACTTATAGTTCTAATCAAGTCATTATATCACTACACATAACTCTTTTTGTATATACAAGCTAAAAATGTGAGGACTTTTTGATGTTCGTACACCTCATTAAGACACTCATATGCTCAAATTTGCATATCACAACATTGCTCCACAATAACTAACCATATAAAACTAATGTATGCATATACAAACCAAAAATCCTTTCCCATATTCATTCAAGCTAAAGAAGCCACAAAACATACCTTGTAGTAAAACACCATGATTGTATGAATGGTATGATCAAGTCATCATACTTTGTGATTCATCTCTTCATAATACCAAGTTCTATGTTGTTGCAAATCAGCAGCACCCCTGGATGCAAATCAGGTTTCTAAGTTGATGTTTTAGGCATCCAGTGTGATTGCACAACATTAAAACCTCTCTCCAAGTGTGGGACTTGTAAAATGAGAGAGGAATCTCCATATTAGAGGCTGGTTCCTCAAACTCCTCTGATCAGATCTATTATTTGCACATTGCAGAGAGGTTTGAATCCTAATCCTACTCTAAATTCCAAGGAGACAGAGATAGAAAGTGCAAAAATTGAAACTAAACTAATAGGTGATACACCAAAGGAGTGGTGAACACTTCTTGTTCATGAAAATTGACACAATTTCATGAAATGCAACATGAAACATCATACACAGGCTGATAAGATGTAATTAGAGGTCTGAAATGAAGCAAGACAATACAAACAAAGGACTGAAAATTGATCACAGAGTCTGCACTTTCATTTTCATTGTCAAAATCCTTGCATTTGCAACATCAAAGAGGCAAAAACCTGTTACAATCATGAAGAAGGTTTGATACTTGCAAAAATCACTTGTTGAAGGTGAAAGAAGAAGCTTGCTATCCAAAAAATGTTCAACCCCAAAAAATGAGCCAAATCTAGCTTTTTACAATGCATGGGTCGAGCCCAGGAGAGAGAAAACATGTAAAAACGTGGGATCCATTCCCC
The DNA here is from genome assembly GCA_018340775.1 of Taxus wallichiana var. yunnanensis. NCBI lineage: Eukaryota > Viridiplantae > Streptophyta > Pinopsida > Cupressales > Taxaceae > Taxus > Taxus wallichiana. Next base: position 713,359,412 of record CM031237.1, on the reverse strand, counting down.
ATTGAATGAAGATGTATTAAAACAGCATGGGTGTCCTTACAGACCCATGCCCTGACATTTTTGGCCATGCTGAAGAAGAATGCGACCCATTTTGCATTAAAACTGGTTGTTGAAACGTCATTTCTGGCCATTACCACGTGCCAGAGACATTTCTTGATTTTCTCTCTCCAAACTAAACCAAAATGCAAAAATGACCACGAAATCTTGTAGATAATTTCACCAGATTTCCATTGATATAAAGAACGTGAAAATATGAGCTCTGGATCGAAAGATATGGTGATTTGAAAATTTAGGGCAAAACAGGGCCAAATCGGGTCGGCGGCAAAAAATTTGAATTTTTTACCTTTTTGGTCATTTGGAAAATTTTCAAAAATTCCCCGTGCCCCACGGTTCAAGTGCCACATGGCATGTTTTAATTGGTCGTGGGCCCTTCCTGCTCCATTTTACTTCATTTTTGCCTTTGGAAAAATTTTCAAAATTTCCCCGGCCGATGAGGTGAAGACACGTGGCGTGATGTGATTGGCTCGGGCCTGTCTCTCCTGAATTTTCCGCGGGTCACTTCGATATTTTTGGCTTGGACACATGTCAAAACCCCATTAGGTGTGGGTTTGACCCTCCAAAATTCCCATGCGGGCTTGCTCTGAATTTTTTGCCCCAACTAGACACGTGGCGAGATTCTATTGGCTCGCAATAAGGGGGCGGGCCTTTTTCTTGAATTTTCCATTATTTTCCCATTGGGAAAATTTCCCAAGTTCTCCCACACTCCACCCAGTTGGGACACGTGGCACATTCTTATTCGTTGGTGGGGGCAGTGGGCCAAAACTTCACCTTTTGGATTTTTGGCAAAACACTTTGCCAAAATTTCAACTTTTCCTCCGCCCTCTGAAACTCCGGCTCCTAGTGACACGTGTCATGTTCTGGTTCGTCGGTGGGTAGGCGGATCACAATTTACTTTTGGATTTTTTGGTGAAACATTTTGCCAAAATTTCTAACTCCCCTCCGCGCCCCACTTTTCGGTCCCTTAGGACACGTGTCTTGTTTTAATTGGCCGCGGGGCCATCTCTCCAAAATTTCCTGGCAAACACTTAGCCAAATTTTCCAATTTTCACCCCTAGACGCGTGGCAGCTCCTGATTCGTCGGTGGGTCCCACGGGAAAAATTTTCCTTTTGAAACCTACACCAAAACACTTGGCAAAAAACCAAATTCTCCTCCGACCCCCGCCACTTCCTGGACACGTGGCATGTCCTGATTGGCTGTGGGCCTTCTAGGGGAAAATTTCCCACAAAAACTCCACCGAGCCATAACTTGAAAAATATGTGGAGTTAGGAGGAAAACTTTACCTTTCTGGAAAGATGAGAAAGAGCTCTATCCAATGGTGCCATTTCTAGAATATTTTGAGTGCCTGAAAAGAAAAATTTTATGTCTGAGGCACAAGAGAAGGAAAGATGAAAGGAGTTAGCCAGAAAATGAGCAGGGGGCACATTTTGGGTAACAATTTTGGTGACTCAGAGGGGTCATCTACTGCTGGATGAAGTTACCAGTTTCCTGAAGCAATCCATTGGGCATGGAGTCACCGATTCTTTGTTTAATACCCCAACTGACTAGAACGTTGCAAGGAGGAAGATGGAATATCACCTGATGGAGCAAGGCCTGTAAACACATTCCCAGGAACAACAAGTTGTGCCAAAGCACTTAGGGAAAGTAAAACTAACCTACAACAAAACAATGTGCACAAGCACTTGGAGGAATGAAAACTTAAGCTAATATTTACAAGGTGGATAATTTCCCTTTAGTAGCAATGCTTTAGATGGATTCCATTGATTGGAATTTGTAGTTCTTCGCCATCCAATGAAGACAATTGGAAGGCATTGTTGTCCTTACACTTTGTGACCATGTATGGGCCACTCCAAATGGCATCAAATTTTGAATGCCTTCCGGTTTTCTCTATCTACATCCCATTTTAACACTAGATCTCCAACTTGGAAAGATCTACTCTTGGCCTTTCTATCAAAGGTCTTCTTGATCAAAGCTTGATCCTTCTCCATTGCTTGGGATGCCTGATCTCTTATCTCTTGGAGCTCCATCAACTCGCATATCTCGGCTCCATGGGCCCAAACTCTAGCAACTCTAAGCTGCTTCATGAGTTCCAATGTTGGAAACTCAAGTGACATGGGCAAGATTGCCTCTCTTCCATAAACAAGCCCTGAATGAAGAGTTACTGTGGATCTCTTGGGAGTTATCCTATCATCCCATAAGGCTGATTTCAGTTTGGTATGCCAAGACCTCTGATTCTCATCAAGATTCCTCCTAATGATCCTCAACAAGTTCTTGTTTGTAGATTCAGCCTGGCCATTACCCTGAGGGTAGTAGTTTGATGAAGTACTTAGGTAGATCCCATTCTTGACAGCCCACTCAGTCACCTTGGATCCAATGAATGCTAATGCATTATCTGAGATTATTGTAGCAGGTATGCCAAATCTGGTTACTATCCCCTCATAGAAGTCTAAGATGCTAGACTCATTTGCTTCCTTGAGTGCTACTGCTTCAGTCCACTTGGTGAAGTAGTCTATGGCTGTCAAAATCCACTTATGCCCTTGGCTTGAATTGGGATTAATGACTCCAATGAAGTCCAAACCCCATTGCATGAATGGCTGGTCAACTGAAATTGGATGCAATGGAAGGGCAGCAAGCCTCTCTTTACCTGTGAAGAATGCACAATTCTTGCACCTTTTGATCCATGCAAAGCAATCACTGAAAATCTTGGGCCAATAATAACCAGCCTTCATGATTTTTAGAGTTGTCACTCTTGGTGAAAAATGACCACCAGCTGGTCCACCATGGAACTCTTCCAACACCCTATGAATCTGATTTGTGCTAATGCATCTCAGTAGCACTCCATTCACATCTTTCTTGAACAAAACACCGTCTACTATGGCATATGGGACAACCTGCAATCTGAAGTGTCTTCTTTGGGTTTTGTTCATCTCTGGAGGGCATAGGCCTGTGCTTAGGAAGTGCATTATACCTTGGGTCCAGCAAGGAGTGGGGACAACATTATCCTCTTCTTGAGTGCTACCTTGCACATGGCTGTCTTGAACTGTCAAAATAGCCTCTTCTTTATTGCATACTCCTTTTTGCTTGCCCAGAATCAGCTGCTCACACAATCCTTTTCCTCTTACCAGCTTGGTGACCTTGATCTCAATGTCATACTCCATGACACGAGTGATCCAACCTGCCCTTTTCTCATTCAAATCCTTGTTGAGGAGGAATTCCTTTACTCCGCATGAGAGACCAACAACTGAAACCTTGTTGTTTGAGACTAGATGCTTGAATTTCTTCAAGCTTCTGATTACTGCAAGTACATGCTTCTCAATAAAAGAATATCTCACCTCATAGTCATCTAGGCTTTGGCTGAAGAAAGCAATTGGCTGCTCATCATTGTCCTTGTTCTGCTGTACCAAAATGGTAGAAATAGTATCATTACCTCCAAATGCATAGAGGATGAAATCCTTGGAGAAATCGGGTTGATGAGAGTTGGTGCTTGGGAGATGGCTTCTTTGATTGCTTCAAAACTCTCCTTGCCTTCTGCTGTCCACTTGAAAGCCATGATTTTCTTTAACATTTTGGTGATAGGTTTGACAAGGGCTGCAAAATCTGGGACAAACCTCCGAACAAAGTTTATTCTCCCCAAGAAACTCTGAAGGGCCTTCTTGTGGCTTGGCAATGGTAGTGCTCTTATGGCTTCAACTCTTTCTGGATCAATTGTCAATCCTTCTTTAGAGACAATGTGGCCAAGGAGCTTTCCTTCATGGGCTAGAAAAACACATTTCTTAGGATTCAAGGAGACTCCAAATCTTCTGCACCTTGTGAATACTTGTCTCAAATGAAGGAGGTGGTCTGCTGCATTTTTTGAAAAAACAGTGATATCATCAAGATATATCAGCACCATGTTGTTAATCAAACCTTTGAACGCCATGTCCATTGCTCTTTGGAAGGTAGCTCCAGCGTTGGACAACCCAAATGGCATTTTCTGTATGCATAAGTTCCCCATTTGGTTGTGAAGGTTGTCTTGAACTGATCTTATTCCTTCACCATAATCTGATTGTACCCTGAGTAGCCATCAAGTAGTGAAAACCTTTCGGAGCCAGCAACAACTTGTAAAATATGCTCCATAGAAGGAAGTGGGTAATGGTCCTTGAGAGATGCTCTATTCAAATCTCTGAAATCAACACACAATCTAATCTCTCCACTCTTGTTTCTGACTGGAACTAAGTTGGTAACCCAACTAGAATGCTTGATTGGGAATATGATTCTTGACTCAATCAACTTGTTCAATTCCTTCCTCATGAGAGGTTCATGTGTGGATTGACTGGCCTTTGTTTTTACCTGATGGGCTTAGTATTTGGATCCAACTCAATGGTGTGCTGAGCTAACTTGGGATTGAAACCTTTCAAATCTTCGTAGCTCCAAGCAAACACATCAGGGAACTCTTGACACAGTTGTATGAACTCATACCTTTCTTGTTCAGTTGTCATCTTTCCAATTTGCAATGGTTTGTTCTCTTCCACCAAGATGGATACTGAATCTTCTCTCTTGACCTGAATGTTTGCTTTCTCTTTCCTAAACTGATCATTGGGATTGAAAATGGACTCCAAAGTGATAAGTCCCTTGGGCAGCTTGTTAGTTCTCAGCTGTACCACTTGGTCACCATACTGCTGTTCCAATTTTTCCTGATTTTTAGCTGAGAACTCAGCTTCTTCTTATAAGAAATGGATGATTTGCTGGTCATTCTCAAACACTTACCAACTTACATTGTTATCCCAAAGCCTTTGAAGGCCTCACAATCACATGGATGTTTGGTTGTACCTTGTCCTTTTGAATGCTTTCCACAATATCAAAGGCTGCCCTAACTGCTGCAAGCCTGTCGGTGAGCTTGGTTCTCTTTCTAGGAATTGATTTGATGCCAAAACCCTTAAAATCTTCAATGAGGTCCACACCTATTCTTGTAGCACTTGAGTAGATTATTCTTGATAGCATGCTGCCCCTTAACTTGGTTTACAATCAATTCTTTGTCACCAAAGACTTGTAAGTTCTTTATTCCTCTCTTTATTGCCCAATGCATCCCTTGCACCAAAGCTTCATATTCAGCGGTGTTATTGGAGCATGCAAACTGAAATCTACAAGCTGAATAATACTTAACTCCTTGAGGTGAAACCAGCATGGATCCCCCTCCTGCACCTTTTCTACTCCTTGATCCATCAAAGAACAACTGCCATACCTCATTTTCATCCTTGTGGTCTGGCTTGGTGATGCTAGGAATGGGCTGATCTTCTTCATGTATGTAATAAACTCCTAGCTCAGATTCTTCTACTTCTTGATAAGGATCAAAAGCATGCACCTTGTTTGCCCATTCATCAAGAGTTAGATCTGGGATGCTTCCTACCTTGGTGTCAGCCTCATCAGTGCTTGGGTGATCTTCTTGATCAAACGCTAAACAATTGGCATTGATCTGACTTGGGGTGTAGGGCTCAATGTGAAAGTTTGCAATAGGCTCAGACCTGATTGTGGTTTTGGTTCCATATCTTGTTCTGAATAGCATGTGTGACCAATCAGTAGACAAGTAACCTCCGATCTTGGCTGTGAAGTCCCTTGACAAACATAGGGCAAAAAGTGGTGGAAGGTCTATTACTGATACATCTTGCAAAACAACCACGTTGGGACATGCATGCAAGGTAAGACTCAAGTTTTTAATCACCCCAACTGTTGTCACTGTTGTCCCATCTAGTTGCACTACCCCTTTGGATATGGTTTCATATTGAAGTCCTAGTTGATCAGCTATTTGCTTGGGCATCACTGAGCTACTTGCCCCGGAATAAATCATGCAATTGTGCACCAATTGGTTTCCAATGATTAATGAGACATAAAAAGGAGGGGCTTCAACATTTTACCTTGCTGTCCTCCATGATTCCCTTCAGGCTAGGCAGCATTTGTGAGCACCTTCTCTTACATTTGGACTTGCTGATTGAAGTTGGCGGTCCTTCATGGTAGCCTGTAGCAAATCTCTCTGGCTTGGGATAGATAGGGATTCCCACATTGATATATTTACATTTGTCTTCTTCATCTGATCAATGATACTAAATGGTGATGAAGGATCTCTTTGTTGTCCCTTGGTTTGCATATTCATCCCTTGCATGTGGGCAGCAACAACTGGTATTTGAGTTGGTCTAGGAGTTGTTCTTGGCTGCCCTTGTGCATTTACAACTGGATTTTGTTTGCCAACCATTTGTGGAGCCATAAAAGGTTGTGGATTGGTTGGAGCTAATGGTTGTTCTTCACCCAAATTCCTTCTTTTTGACCTTGTGTTGGCTGTAACACCTTGAGAGACTATTTGATTTATGCCACAAAAATCCTCTGCCTGCCAGTTCACAAGTGTGGTGTCATTTGGAGCTGATTGCTACTGGAATGTTTCTTGTTGTTGGTTGTTTCCTTGACTGCCCTCACCCTCCACACCAGTAGTTGTCACCATTAATGCTTGATTCAAGGCACCGTTGAAGCACATAGATTGGTTGTGAGGTTCATTGCATGGAAAACACCAATCATACTCCTGAGAAACGTTGTTTTGTGTTGGCACCAATGCCTTAGAGGCAGATATAGCATTTGGATTATAGGGCTGAAATGGTCTATTGGCAGGAGGCCTTGCTTGATTTAGATTTGCAGCTGGATTGGGTGGTCTATGAGGTTGATATGGCTTCTGTTAGGCTGAGCTTGAGGCTGGAAGGAAGGTCTAAAACTTTGGGCTTGTTGCCTCTTGAGAGTAACCAGCTCATTACCTAAATTTTGCAATTGCTTCATGACTTCTTGAAGCTCATTTGGGGCACTTGGAGATGAAGTAGAAGCTTCATTTGAACTCTGATTTCTAGGAGTGGGAGAAGGAGCCAAATTAGGTGCTTGATTAGTGTTTGGGCTCTCTAAACTTGGAAACAATGGCATGGGAGGTCTAGGGGCTAGTTTGCCAGCTTGGATCAAACAATTTTCAGCCCTAATGGCAATGCTATAAGCCATAGGGATAGTTATGCCTCCCATGGACTGAATCAACATAGAAATATCAGAATTTAGAGCTTTGAGATAGTAAAGAAAAGCACCTTCTGTTGTTGGCCTGACTGCCACTGGAATTCTCTCCCAAGTCCTTTGAAATCTGAAGTTGAAATCAGTCAGCTGCTCATTGGGAGCTCTCTTGATGGTTGTCAGCTGCTCCAAAAGAGACAAGTTGTCTCCCTTCTCTCCAAATTGCTCATGAAGTGCTACACATAGCTGGTTCCAATTTTGAATAGAACCTGAGGCAAGGCTTCTAAACCATTGCAAAGCCTTCCCCTTGAATGAAGATGCCAGCAATTTGACAGCAACTTGCATCTCATTGATTTCATGAATTGCACAAAGGTTGGCAATGTCTTTAACATGATCACCAGGAGTAGTCTGATTCTCTCCAGTGAAGTATGGAATGTTCTTCAAGGCTGCAATTGGAATTGGATTTTGTGCATTGAGAGCAAGTGGGTTGCTGCCAGTGAAATTGACATAGGGGTTGTTTTGTGCCATTCTAATTGGTCTTAGAACCCTTGTTGACTGAATGAAAGGCCTACCAGGTGGAGGAGTTGAGAGAGTTCTGTTTGGTGGAGATGGAGACCTTTGAATCCTTCTTCCTCTTTGCCTTCTTCTTGGAGATAACTACAGATATTCAAACAACACCTCTTCTTCTCTAGCTCTTGACCTTGTAGTGATTCTTCTCATGAGCTTTCAGGTCTGCACTGCTAAAACCAGCTGATTCTTCCCCTTGGAGTCACCAGATGTGCAATTTATAGCTCTTTTAAGCAAGAAAATTACAGCAGATGCACATCAACTTTGCTGCAATGAAAATGAGACCTCTAAGGTCCCATCAGTGTGCCAAAACTGTTGTTGCAAATCAGCAGCACCCCTGGATGCAAATCAAGTTTCTAAGTTGATGTTTCAGGCATCCAGTGTGATTGCACAACATTGAAACCTCTCTCCAAGTGTGGGACTTGTAAAATGAGAGAGGAATCTCCATATTAGAGGTTGGTTCCTCAAACTCCTCTGATCAGATCTGTTATTTACACAATTGTAGAGGTTTGAATCCTAATCCTACTCTAAATTCCAAGGAGATAGAGATAGAAAGTGCAAAAATTGAAACTAAACTAATAGGTGATACACCAAAGGAGTGGTGAACACTTCTTGTTCATGAAAATTGACACAATTTCATGAAATGCAACATGAAACATCATACACAGGCTGATAAGATGCAATTAGAGGTCTGAAATGAAGCAAGACAATACAAACAAAGGACTGAAAATTGATCACAGAGTCTGCACTGTCATTTTCACTGTCAAAATCCTTGCATTTGCAACATCAAAGAGGTAGAAACCTATTACAATCATGAAGAAGGTTTGATACTTGTAAAAATCACTTGTTGAAGGTGAAAGAAGAAGCTTGCTATCAAAAAATGTTCAACCCCAAAAAATGAGCCAAATCTGGCTTTTTACAATGCATGGGTCGAGCCCAGGAGAGAGAAAACATGTAAAAACATGGGAGCCATTCCCCATTGAATGAAGATGCATTAAAACAACATGGGAATCCTTACAAACCCATGCCCTAACATTTTTGGCCATGCTGAAGAAGAATGCGACCCATTTTGCATTAAAACTGGTTGTTGAAACGTCATTTCTGGCCATTACCACGTGCCAGAGACATTTCTTGATTTTCTCTCTCCAAACTAAACCAAAATGCAAAAATGACCATGGAATCTTGTAGATAATTTCACCAGATTTCCATTGATATAAAGAACGTGAAAATCGAGCTCTGGATCGAAAGATATGGTGATTTGAAAATTTAGGGCAAAATAGGGCCAAATCGGGTCGGCGGGCAAAAAATTTGAATTTTTTACCTTTTTGGTCATTTGGAAAATTTTCAAAAAATTCCCCACGCCCCACTGAGTTTAGGTGCCACGTGGCACATTTTAATTGGTCGTGGGCCCTTTCTGCTCCATTTTACTTCATTTTTGCCTTTAGAAATTTTTCAAAATTTCCCCACCCGGCCGATGAGGTGAAGACACGTGGCGTGATGTGATTGGCTCGGGCTTGTCTCTCCTAAATTTTCCATGGTCGCTTCGATATTTTTGGCTTGGACACATGTCAAAACCCCATTAGGTGTAGGTTTGACCCTCCAAAATTCCCATGCGGGCTTGCTCTGAATTTTTTGCCCCAACTAGACACGTGGCGAGATTCTATTGGCTCGCAATAAGGGGGGCGGGCCTTTTTCTTGAATTTTCCATTATTTTCCCATTGGGAAAATTTCCCAAGTTCTCCATGCTCCTGCCCGGCTAGGACACATGGCACATTCTTATTCGTTGGTGGGGGCAGCGGGCCAAAACTTCACCTTTTGGATTTTCGGCAAAACACTTTGCCAAAATTTCAACTTTTCCTCCGCCCTCTGAAACTCTAGGCTCCTGGTGACACGTGTCGTGTTCTGGTTCATCGGTGGGTAGGCGGATCACAATTTACTTTTGGATTTTTTGGTGAAACATTTTTCCAAAATTTCTAACTCCCCTCTGCGCCCCACTTTTCCGGTCCCTTAGGACACGTGTCTTGTTTTAATTGGCCGCGGGGCCATCTCTCCAAAATTTCCCTGCGCAAACACTTAGCCAAATTTTCCAATTTTCGCCCCTGGATGCGTGGCAGCTCCTGATTCGTCGGCGGGTCCCGTGGGAAAAATTTCCTTTTGAAACCTACGCCAAAACACTTGGCAAAAAACCAAATTCTCCTCCGACCCCCGCCACTTCCTGGACACGTGGCACGTCCTGATTGGCTGCGGGCCTTCTAGGGGAAAATTTCCCACAAAAACTCCACCGAGCCATAACTTGAAAAATACGTGGAGTTAGGAGGAAAAATTTACCTTTCTGGAAAGCTGAGAAAGAGCTCTATCCAATGGTGCCATTTCCAGAAGATTTTGAGTGCTGAAAAGTAAAATTTTATGTCTGAGGCACAAGAGAAGGAAAGATGAAAGGAGTTAGCCAGAAAATGAGCAGGGGGCACATTTTGGATATGATTACATCTCCAAGTTTCTCACCTTCTTATTAAATTGTCTTTTTCAAGCTCCCATTTACTTGAAGCACCATGTATCTATATATATGTGTGTACCCTTTTGGTATAATGCAAATATCCTATGAATCTGATAAGACCCCCTATCTCCATGAATCATCTAGACCTTCTACTTGAAACTATGTATCATATCTCTGTAGCCACCTCTCCATGATTCTTCTAATAACCTAATCCAATCATTATACACATATATCTGAAATCATATTATTTTCCTTCTCACAACTACCTCAATTATTCATAACATTAAGCGATTATTCATACCAAGTAAAAGATACAATCCTTCCTCAAACCTTTTTGATGAAATATCTAGTTTCTTTTACTAATATCCAAATAGATTTCTCATATCTTCTAAGCTCCTAGACACACCCATGATTCCATTGGATGATAAATGTATTTATGAAGCCTAATGAAGACACACTTATCCATAGGGATATAAAATACCATGAACTCAAAATATTCCCGATTCTCAAGCCACTCTTTTCACTCATCTTGCAATTATTAGATTTATAATTTTTCTTCAGGATCCATTTATTTTTCTTTAGTTCCACAGGTTTAATGTCTTCATCATTATTTTGTTCCAAAAATGAGATGATAACATATACTCTTGGTTTTCTATCATGGAAAATAGTCCACCTTGACTTATAGACTCATCAAAACTAGGCTTGACCTCCTTGTGTTCCTCATTTTATGAATGAATCTCATCTTGCCTAATCATGGGCTCATCCTCCTTCTCTTTGTCAACATATGCAGATAACAATAGTTCTTGACATTCCTCCACTTCTGACCCTTGTACAACCTTGGAAAATGATTCATCTAGATTCTTGAACTTAACATGATTAGTTCTTACTGACTTAGGCCTCCATAATTTTACTTTGCATTTAACTGCCCTATGGATAAATCATTGCATTTAATAAAATAACCATGAAAAAAACTTCTTGCATGCTCCATCTTCTTGTTTTGACTTGTGAACCTCATGTCTCTGTTAGGACAAAATATTGCAATGTTTCCTTTATCATGAGAATTGTAGCACTCTCTTGAATAATTGTAAACAAAAAATCATGCACTTTGGGTAATTATCTAGTCATGATTACATACTACTATTCATATGATTCCTAAGTAAGAAAGGTACTAATTAACCCATGTATTTGGCCACCTTTCTTTGTTTTCTATTACCACTCTTGGTCTTGCACCCTTACTTGCTTAGTCTACCTTTTTATACTTCATAATTTCTCATCCTAGACACCAACGCCCAGCCTAGGACGCCAAAACGTCAGGCACCCTAATCCCCTTTAGGTGCCCCTAGCCTCTTTGTAATTTTTTCACATCTTTTGGGTCCTTTCTAGACGTTCAAGCATCTTATCTTCTTACTAGTTGGCCTTTTCAGGGTTAATTGTGAAATTCAAGCAAGGGAATCATATACATATAAAGTTATGTGATCATAATAAAGGACCAAACACTAAGAATTAGATATCACCACCTAAGGCTACATTCATCAAGCATCTAAGAGCTTCATGGCATCCATCTAACACCATCCAAGGGACACAAGGGCTGGTTATTCTTCATACACTTCATAGGAGGAAATTTCATTCTATTCCATGCACACATCTATTACATTTATTTACATCTATCTTACTTGTTTGCTATTAAGTTTGAAACGCATACAAAGAGCCACCTAAGGCATTATTCGCACACACACACACACACACACACACACACACACACACACACACACACACACACAGAACTACATTGGGTCTGAGATGTAGTGTAGTTCTCAATCATAAGATCACCATTATGAAAAGCGAGGATAGTCTCGATCCCTCATTTTGCATCTTTATTTTTTTAGGATTTGATGTTTGTTTGAGGTTTTTGAGTTCATATTTCATTGTAGTTTTCAACGACTTGAGTAATCTTGGTGTGACCTCATAGCAACCAAATGAAAACAACAATGAATAACTAGTGACCACTCAGAGGAGGTTTTTAGAGAATTTTTATAGACACGGGTGCTCAGAAATAGGCCTAGGGTACCCACAGTGCACCCCCATCCCTCTCAGGAACCCAGTCCGGCCTGCTCCTCTAGATATACATTTTCCATGGTTCTGTGTGAAACTCCTAACTCTCTGTTCATTGGGTCAACACTTGGCACAATCCATATTTCATTGTGAATCAACTAAGGATTTGTACCCTCTCTTTACACTTAGAGTTTTACATAGTTTGGCTTAGTTTTCTTGGGATAATTTCTATACTTAATTATTTATTTATTTACTGCTACTATAGCAATATGATTAGGCATATAAATTCACATTTTAGCTTAATCATTTTGGTGAACCCACATTTGAATACTCTTGGATATTTATTTTTCTTCTATCATGGCTCATAAGGTCTCTCAAGTCTCTTTGCTTCAATTGCTTCAAATGCACCCATCTTGTAAATATTCTCTTCACAAAACCCTAACAACTATGTATCTCCCTATCAACATGTTTCCTACTCAATTCAATGTTATCTTTGATTGTCTTTCTGATGAATCTCTTTCTTTCAATTCCGATCAATCTATTTGAAAATCCATTCAAGCTCTTCATTATTTATTTCAAGACAAATTTCAGGCTATGGAATCCACGATTATATCTCTTAAATCTGAAATCCAACATCTTAAGGATGCTTCTCAGGCTCATGTTTGTTCTCCTTCTACATCTTATCTTCATTCTATGTCTTCTACATGTGCGCATATTAGTGAACCTCAAATATTTCCACTCCCACACCTCTCAAGTTTGTAATCAATGTTAAGAAACAATATATTCTTCCAAAACTCATAACTCATCAATTAATCAGCTTACCATCTACTGATTTCTACCCTCCTTATTGGCTTGCAAGATATCAAGGTATTCCATATTGCAATTATCATCGAATAAATGGACATAATGACAATGATTGTTATGCTTTACAACAAAGAATAAAACATATTGAGCATCAAGGTTTCATCTCATTCACCATAAAATGTTATGTTACAAGGTCCTCTCCACTTGTTACATCTCAATGGATTCCTAAATATGATTCTTCTAATGAGCATCATGCCATCATTTCTAAGGAAATTCAAGATCTGCCTAAGCAACCACCTCTCAAAATCAGTACAACACCTCATCTCTAACCTAAGAAACCTCCTCTAAAACTCAATTTACCCTCTTCTCCTATCAAGGCTTCTGCAACATCTTCAATCCAACATAATCTCTAACCAATCACTTGTTTCAAAGTAACAACTCATTCTATTGATGAACAACCCACATTTTAAACTCCATTACCATCACCTTTTCCTATTGTTTCTTTTGTTTACCCTTGTGTTGTCCCTCTCTCTTATCATGACACAGACAATGCTCTCCCATGATGGCAAGGTATATCTCGTGTCGTTGCATAGATCTCCATCATTGACACACTTGGGGGCATCATGTTTACTTCCCCCTTCCTATTATCAATTGGTCACTATTTCTAATCATATGCTCTTTGTTTCATGTTTCATCTCTCTAAGCATCATTACATATGACATACACATCTTGATACATGCTCATATCATCATTACATGATGACACACTCTTGTGCTTTGGTTCACACTTGATTGTTGAGTGACTCCTATACACATGAACCTCACACACAACATGTTTCACATCAAACTACACATTACAATACACATCATCTTATTTCTCACACATATTCATCACAATCAACACACATATGAAAACTTCTACCACACATTCAACATTTCATACTACACACTTGACACACTTATATTCATCACTATACAATCAACATATTTAGGACACATTCTTTATAACACACATACTAACACAACATACAACACACTCGACATATCCGCCACCTATTGCATGTTTATCACTTTCACGACATACCTCTCTTACATCACATGACATATTTTTTTCGCGCAATCAACACAAACATCTTATACAATCTACATGACTACAACACACTACACATACGGTGCTCTCATGAAAATTTGTCTCACACAACCTACTTTATGAATCGACATATTCAAAACACCTCTATCTATTACATGTAATCAACACAACATACCACACATCCAAGTACTTACACAACACATATTTCTCCTACACAAACATAACACATTACATATTCAATGATACACATCACACACTCAATCTTTTAACAATCAATATTTTTTGATGTAAACATCTTACATAACCTACTACACACTTGACGTGCATCTTTCGACACATAACATTCAACACTCATTGATTTTACAACCAATCTCTTTCACCAATAATCAAGAAATACAACACATATTTCACACAACCTATGCGACACACTACCCTATGACACACTCTAGTTCCATGGTCCATACTCAATTTTGAGGGTCTATATCTCAAATGGACCTCATCACACTCACACATTCAATCACTCACTGACTTATGCATTTACACCCTATACTTTGCACTATGACGATCACATATTTTAGTACACACAATTCAAACCATTTCTTGATGACGCACTCTCGTTTATGGTTCATTCTTTTATTGAGGATACACAAATAAATAAACCTCACTACATACATACACATCTACTCGGGGGCACGCGGCTCCTATCATTCAATCTGCATTCCATTCCATCTCATCCACAACATATTGCATATTTTGGTTGCATTTACTCTTTCTTACATAAGCTTTTACATGTTCCCTTTACTACACATGATAGATAGATATCTGGTATGTCATTATCTTTATCATATACACATGTGTGTTCACTTTCCTTTCAAGTTGTGATCGCAAATAGTATACATCTGCACACGCATTTGTCGAGTACCTATTAATAGTCCCACAACATCTCCTAGGGGCATCTACTTTCATACACTATAGGTGTTATTGTTTCATTTTTCATAACACACTACTATACCAAATTATACACACTTTCACATACTTTTTATCTTTCTAACATGATAATGTGTTCTTCATGTGCAAAATTTGTTATGCAGGACTATTTTCTTCCATGGTTATCTGTTATATTACTTTTCATTGCTTGTCATTGTTTTGCATTTTTATGGGATTTTCCCTTTGTCTTGTGTGCACACTTGCTGATTTTGGCCTAGTTGGCCTTGATTGTATTGTGACATCGTGAGTATGTCCCATGTTTGCAACCCACTTTTTGTGGTCTACATTAAATTTTTGCATTTTTTTTTTTTCGTCTTAGCTTACACATTGATTGTTTGTTTCTAGCTTACATTTTACATACATGCATGTTTGATTGTACTAACACTTGTCTCCCAGACCACTTTTTTTGTGTGTACCTTGGTTTCTACCAAGAAAATTTCCTTCCCAATGAAGGCATAGTTTCGGTAGAGTGGTCGGTATTCCTTGGGCTGCATTCTCCTTAGCAACGTTGTATGCACCGCAAAAAACGAGGGGGCATCATTTTGTTAGGATTAATAGTGTTTAACATTATTAATCATGATTATTATTTTTAATATAACATGAGTTGGTTAAAGAACTCGTAATATTAGTTATATGTTTGGTTATAAAAATTATTTGTTATGTGAGTTTAACCACTCACGTATATGGTGTTTGGGTGAGATATTCATGGAAGAGTAGTTAGCTACTTCCTAAAATATAGGAATGTCATTTCCTATATATATGTAAGTTTGTAAGGTCGAAATATATATGAAGATTATTGTTATGTAAAATACTTGCAGTCTGATCCAAATCTATATTTGGTATCAGAGTGAATCAGTGATCTTGCATCTGTGATGGGAAAGTAAATTGTTTGGGGGCAAGCTATTGGTCTTTACTACCATGTCATATGGTTTTTTTGTAAGATTGTGTGAAGGATACATTAGTGGTATTGCATGACTGTTGCTATTTCCTTCAAACATAGTGTGGAAATTATCTTGTAAAGAGAGGAAATTACTATCTTGGATCGCAGATCCCTTCCACCAAGGCGTAAATGAATGCTTGCACGATGTAACCAGTTGTGCGTCAAGCCATTAAAGATATTTGGCACTATATAATTGTGGATTTTCTCCAACAATCTACTTTGAGTTTCTCAATTCTTATCAGTATTTTTCCTCACTTTGAAAGGATATATATATATATATATATATATATATATATATATATATATATATATATATATATATATATATATAAATTATGGGTGTTTGATTTCATCTTTGAATCAGTCACATGAATGCTCATGTCAAAATAGATCTGTTTTAGCTAAACAACTCGCTATTTTTCTCGATTCACATTATATTGATGCAATCAGGTGATGACATATTTACTCATTAATTACATTTGGTTGTATTGTTGTCTACATATACTCTACATGCAGTCTCCTCTTTTCATTGGACAATGGTTTCCTTCCACACAGAGTGCACACTCCATACATTGTTCTATAATCAGGCACAATTTACATTGACATTTCTTTAGCTCCTGGAAACTGGTGATGAGTCGAAGCAATTTTCACACAACTATAATTACCTTCAGTTGTTTATCCGCATGTGAATTTGACCATTTACAACATCAAAGTAAACAAGTGTGTGTAAGTCTCCTCAGTTCTCAATTTCTTCGTGATCCATGGAGCAATCCACATAAAGTTAAGTCTCCAATTTTTATTATTTTGAGTCAGTAATAATTAGATTTCAGTGTTTTGTACTGATTTTATAGTCTATAGTCGAATTGTTAAACGTCTTTAGGATCTTTAAATATGTGAAAAGATATAGTTTACATACCTTTGTCAATGTCTATAGGAGTGTTTTGCTCTATTTCATATCTATATTAAATTCTAGTTTTAGCGGTCAATGGTCTAGTCAAAATGGTTTTCTTAATTATCACTGTGTCTTAAAGTGTCAATTCATGTCTTTAGTCATTATTGGTTTATGTCAAAGTTATCATTTGTCAAAAAGGAGTATGTAATATTTTTTTAAGTTGAATTTGTCAAGTCATCAAGATTTGTAAGTGTCATATGCTTACTCATTCCATTAGGATTTGTAATAGTAAGAGAGTCAAATAGGTGATTTTAGGATTGTTATTGTCCTCTTGTCATAGTTATTATCATGGATATTCCATTGGAAAAATTCAATGGATTCAATTTTCACACCTGGAAAGTCAAGATCCAGATGCAGTTGATGAAAAAAATCTTTGGAGGATAGTAGATGGAAAAGAACCAGCACCTTCAGATCCAACCAGATTGGTAGAATGGGAAACAAGGGATGATAAAGCCAAAGCCATTATTGGCCTTTCCTTTCAGATTCTGAATTACATTATGTTGATCTAGATAAAACCTCGAAGGACATGTGGGATACTCTGAGAAAATTATTTGGTTCAAAAGCAGTCAATGCAAATTTTTCCCTGAAACTTCAGTTGTTCAAGCTCAAAATGAGTGATGGAGATACAATGTCTAGTCACATCAACAATTTAAGATATCTTCTGGCAAAACTTGCAGAAGTAAAATCTCTAGTAAACGATGAGGATGCAAAAGCTATTTTGCTTAATAGTTTACCACCCAAATACAGTAATGTTGTTTTCACTCTTGGTTAGATGCCTTCCAACTCATTGGAAGATATGGTATCAACTATTCTAGCTAAAGAAAAAAGGACTAAAGAAGATATAGAAGAGGAAACGAAAATGTATGTGAAAAAGAAATACAAAAATTTCTCTAAAAGGAGGACTTAGAATGATTTTATTGCAAGAAAAAAGGACATACATCTAAATTTTACACGGCTCGAGCCAAAGATCTTCTCAGTGGAAAATTGAATCCAAATGAAGAAAATATAGTTGTAGAAGAATCTTTTAAATTAGAAGATGAATGAGTGACTGATGAACCTGATTATAATTTTGAAGACTACTTGTATTGAGTTCAGATCACCGAAGGTTGGAGTTCATTCAGCAACCTCTCATCAGTCACCAACGACGGGCCACTTTAGCATTTGTGGTGACATCTGTGTAGTGTTTGCTTATCAATTTTCAGTATGTTTCTATTTTCAGTGTTCTTGTTGTGTTGTGTTGAATAAGCCCCTTTTTAGAATGTTTTGGGAGGAGTCATGTTTTTAGAATACTTTCTTTTAGGGAGAAGATGAATATTTTGAGGTAGACTCAAGGATGGTTATCCAGCTAGTGTGAAGCTTGTGGATCTTGGAGATCCAAAATTCAGATGCCCAGGGAGGAAGGGAAAGTCCCACAGGAACCCAAAGAAGAAGGGAAAATTCTTGCATAATTCGGCTTGACACTACACCTTTATGAGGGTAAAGAGATAATCTATAGAGTTTTTACCTTGTATAAGCAAAGTGCTTCCTGGGAGGTGGTTTAAATTTTTTGAATATGGTTCTTTGTCATGTTCACATTAAGGGGGTGAATATTAGTGATTAATAATGTTCACACTAAGGGGGTGAATGTTAGGATTAATAGTGTTTAACATTATTAATCATGATTATTATTTGTAATATAATATGAGTTGGTTAACAACTCATATTATTAGTTATATGTTTGGTTATAACAATTATTTGTTATGTGAGTTTAACCACTCACGTATATGGTGTTCGGGTGAGATATTCATGGAAGAGTAGTTAGCTACTTCCTAAAATATAGGAATGTCATTTCCTATATATATGTAAGTTTGTAAGGTTGAAATATACATGAAGATTATTGTTATGTAAAATACTTGTAGTCCGATCGAATCTATACATTTGGGTGAATCAATCACCCCATACAACATTATACATTCATTACACAACACAAAACGGTACCGATACAACATATTTTTGGTTTGAGGCTCAAAATAAGACTTGGGTCCTAAGCACAACCATCAAAACCCTTTCTAGATTCTTGGAACCAGGGGAAATTACACAACGATTGGTAGTTTAGAACAGTCTACATAACTCCATAGATCAGATTTTATAGGGCATGTAGTCCTTACTAATTTCACGTTAGATCAAAATTTTCACACCATCGAAGTGGTGTCTTACATTCGGGAAGCATTTAAAGGTTATAGGATAACACTGGACTTTTCTCTCCTAGACTTCTTCAACATCATTAGCGTGAGATCACCCCAAAAACTTGCGGCCGGCATGATGGCATGAGATAACCCAAATAACTCGGTTTTCTACAACATCTATCGGATCCTTTCTACACTCTTTCCTCATCATGGATCAAGTGCACATGTTCCTTTTTCACATTTTCATCATTTTTACATACTTTTTACACATTTTGACCATATACATGCATATTTGACTACTTGTTTGTTATTCTCTTTGCAGATCCTTCTATATGGGAAGTTGTAGTCACTTCATGCATCACATATAACAACATCAACATCAACAACATACACATCTTGAAATCTACACATGTGTTTCCTCCTAGGTTCATTTTCATCATCATTTTTTTGCATTTTATCCTCATTACCATCCATGCTTCACACTATGTCTTTTCCTGGCATGCTCTTTCTACATCGATCTACATAGTTATTAGGTATGTATCGCTATCTACTTTATGTTACCGACATTTCCACTCACCAACATAAATTGGGGAAAATGTAGACACAAAATCACACACTTTGGGTAATTATCTAGTCTTGATTGCATATTACTATTCATATTATTCCTAAGTAAGAAAATTACTAGTTAAACCATGTATTTTTCCACCTTTCTTTGTTTTTGCTACCAATCTTGGTGTTGCACCCTTACTCAATCTAACTTTTTATACTTCAACATTTCTCATCCTAGACACTAATGCCCAACTAGGATGCCAAGCACTAGGCACCCTCGTCCCTATGGGTGCCCCTGACCTATTTGTACTTTGTTCACATATTTTAGGTCCTTTCTATCTATTTGAGCATCTGATATTTTCAGTAGTCATCCTTTTCGGGGTTAATTATGAAATTTAAGCAAGCAAATCATATAAATATAAAGTTATGTGATCATAATAGAGGACAAAGAACTAAGAATTAGCTATCACCACCTAAGGATGTATCCATCAAGAATCTAATAGCTTCATTACATCCATCTAGCACCATCCAAGGGACACAAGGGATGGTCATTCTATATACACTTCATAGGAGGGAAGTTCATTATATTCCATGCACATATCTATTACATGTATTTTCATCTATCTTACTTGTTCACTATCAAGTGCCAAGATCCACCTAGAGCATGATTCCACGTGCGTGCACACACACACATAGAACTACATTGGGTCTGAGATGTAGTACAATGCTTAGTCATAAGATCACCATTTTGATAGTTGAGGACGATCGAACCCTCATTATGTATTTTTCTTTTTAGGATTTGATGTCTGTTTGAGGGTTTTATAGGTTCATATTTCATTACGGGTTTTAAGCGACTTCTACGATCTTGGTGAGAACTCATAGCAAAAAAAAGGCATACAATAGTGAAAAACTAGCGACCGCTCATAGGAGGTTTTTCGATCATTTCTACTGAGACACGTGCACCTAGAAACAAGCCTAGGGTGCCCACATGCACCCCCATCCCTCTCCAGTACCCCCAACCTAGCCTACTCCTCCAAATCTTCATTTTTAGGGTTCCTATGTGACACTCCTAACTCTCTATTCTTACGTTCAACCCTTTGGCACAATTCATATTTCACCATGATTTAGCTAAGGATTTCTACCCTCTCTTTGCACTTAGGGTTTTGCATATTTTGGTTTAGTTTACTTGGGCTAATTTATGTACTTAATTTTTTATTTATTTACTACTACACTAATAATCAAATTAAGCATATAAATTCATAATTTATCTTAATAAATAATACACATTATAACTCTTTCCATCATTCCATGAATGCTCATTACGATTTCTTATTCTATAACCAAATGGATTTCATGAAAAACAATACCCATTGAATGAAATTACATACTTTGCACTTCTTGAAGACTTATTATATTTTGAGATCTGATTTTCCTTATCCACCTTTTGATATTCTTTTTCCATGTCACTCTTTGAGAGACCTATCTACTCCTTTAAAACTTTGGCCACAAAACTCCATAGCTTTCCCATCTTTGTGCTTCTTAGGATCACCTCAAGTTGTTAAGCTTTTTTCAGAGGTCCTTCTCTGATACCAATTATTGGAAGCACAACCACTAAGATGGGGGTGAATCAGTGGGAATTAAAACTTTCATTCAATTATACATTGACATCCATCAACCATTCAATTTAACTTATCCATTATGAATCATTAAGACAACACAACCATTAAACACATGCAAAAGGAGCACAAGAACACATGGACACCAAATTTAAGTGGGAAAACCTTATAGGGAAGAAAACCAACTATTAAATGAAATAAAAAAATTTCCTATAAACAAAGATCAAATCTAGTGAAGCACCAACTCCACAAGGAGAACTAACCCCTAAGTTTAGTTAGGCACCAACCTCACAAGGAACAACAACCCCTATATTTAACAAGCACCAACTTACATGGAGGCATTAACCCCTAGATGACTCGTCATCAACTCTAGCACCTAAATATGTTTTTCAGCTTCATGTTATTTCTACAACAATAGATGATGACCCTTTTTTATCTCTTAATTCTTCTCTCTTCTCAAAACTACCTTGAGGAATCTTCACACAACAAGCTTATTCACCAAGTTGATTAGATCATCTAGCCTTAAACATCATATGCTCACCACTTATTTTCTATATATGATAAATTATCTACCCTCTCTTTTATGGTCACATAAACTTGATTCACCTCTATATTTTTCCCTCTTACTCACTCTACTTCATTCTCTATAGCACACACAAATATGCCTAATTACCTTGTTTATATATATGTGACTTAATATCCTACATACTACCTTAGTCGGCCTTCATAGATTATACAACATTATATCAATATGAAAAGATCTTTAAAACATCATACAAAAACCTCCTTAGATTCAAAATAACACCTCATGCCCACATTTCTTCATTAGGACTCAATTAGGCCTAAATGCCTAAAATAGCTCCTTCGCCAAGACATAGTCTTCTTGGCCAACATGGAAATATTCATCACTTCATAACTACTTATATATATTTTATAATTCCAATCCATTATTCATAAAATCTTGACTCATCTTGTAACCCCATTTCATACTTTGAAACCACTCATTAGGAAATCATTCTAATAGGTCTATGAACTCAAAAAAACATTATTTAAAGATGAAGCTCAAACAATACGAAACCACTCAACCATGTAATTAACCACATATATATTTGATATATGACATTTTTCATATTATCACATGATTTATACACCAACACATGAACTATAAATTCCCAATAACCTCTTTCCAAGTTGCACTCCCAAAACTATCAACATACTATGAAAACCATTCAAGAAATCTTAACCTTATAACATCTGTACTAACCTATTTAAAGTATTTTGATGTATGAAATCAGTCCAGTAATAACCCCTTATCACTCTTCAGTAGCCAAACATCATGAAATCATAGCAAACATTGGTCTTCTAGACCAATCTCGAACCGTTCTTTCCCAATCCTAAAACCCGGTCAACTTGTGACCAAATTCTCACCATACCAACTGACCTCTAGATCTCATCCAATACTTGATTCATGTAATAATAGAATTTTACAACATCTTCATGTAAATAGGTTACTTCAACTCATTTCATAATGAATCAAGATCATCTCTTCACCATGACCACCGAAACTACCAAAACTACCCCAAAACTAGTCTTGCAAGAATGAATTCTCTGAGGACCTCATAATGTCTATACCATGTTTATAAACCACCATATACATGTATTATTGATTCCATACTTCCTCAAACATCCATTTTTTCCAATACAAAAATTAGAACAAACACAACTTCTTCATAAACTTACCTTTTTCTGTGGGATCTACTCAATGTCATGACATACCAATACCACCTAGAGAAATATTGAGGAGTCTGTACATGATCCAACCACTAAACTAGGTCACATGATCCATCCTGGGTCATTTTGATAAAATTATTCACCATCATTATCTAACTAGGGTTTTAGGAGGGTTTATGACATGTTTACCTTCTTAACAATTGGTCATAAATCTTGAGGCCTCAATCTCTAAACTAATTCTTATGAATCCTTCTTAGGTACATTCCCATATACCATGAAGATATCAAGTCACCATGTAGAGTTCACACATGTGAATGATCATAATAAAATCCTTCTCAAGATTTGTTTTCTCATTCCTTGATCTCGATGAGGAAAAATTCTATATCTTACTTTCTCCTTCAACCGAGACCTTAAAATTTACATATATGCCTAGAATAATGTTATTCACTTTTTCC
Source organism: Taxus wallichiana var. yunnanensis (assembly GCA_018340775.1). Taxonomy (NCBI): domain Eukaryota; kingdom Viridiplantae; phylum Streptophyta; class Pinopsida; order Cupressales; family Taxaceae; genus Taxus; species Taxus wallichiana. Next base: position 713,335,945 of record CM031237.1, on the reverse strand, counting down.
CGTGATCATAATTACATAATCAATATGAAAATTTATCTTCATACCCCATTAGGCCACCTAGGGAATAGGAATAGGTCTAGTGTAGGCCTAGACCTAAGGTCAAATCCCTATGAACACACTCTAAGACACTCTTAAGAGTCTATATACCTTATAATCATGCCTCATAATGATCAACCATATTCAACCACCTGTTTCTATCCATATCTCATGTACTTAGGATCATTATCCCTTGACTAGGCTTCTTGAGCACTTGACTTGTCTTCATGTTCTTCAGTGCACACATGTACCTACCACATGCTAACCATGCTCAATCAACAACTGATCTTACAAAATTCCTCTTACACTCATCACAACTCTTGTAGACCTACTAGTCACCATATCATCTCAAGACACCTATGCATGCATCTATACCTTGAAACCTACTTGACACCACATTTTCCATTAGTGGCCTATGGAATTTCATCATAACAATCTCAACATGCTTCTTCATCTTTATTATCAAGGACATCTCAACACCTTGTCACAAAAATTCACACATGATGTGACATCACACTCCTTTTGACATAAATGACAACAATACAATAATGACAACATTTGCTTACTAATAGAGGTTTCTAATCTTCATAAATATTCTTATCACTTCCAATATGGTAACATTATGTTCATCAAAAAACCATCAACATCCACATAGATGATGATCCTTCCCACGTAATCAAGTTAGGAAATTATTTCCCACATATACATGATAAACATCACAACTACCTTCATAAAAATAAGAAATTTCTTTCTTGGGTGTACTCGACATGCCCAAAATTTATCCTAACATTGTAGTGCATAAAATTATCACCTATCTTGACACTATAATTATTTACAAATATATTTATAAGTTCCCTCCTAAAATAAATAACATGTGTCACAAAGATATTAGAAATATTCTCAACACCAAATTTATCCATTCCATTGAATATTTTCGGTGGGTATCCAACATCATCCCCGTTTATAATAAATTTACATTGGTCATCCATATCTACATTGAATTTTGCAATCTTAATCTCACTTATGTTAAGGATAACTTCCATTTTCCTTTTATTTATGCGATTATCAAATCCATAGTAGGTTATGAGATGTTCTCTCTCATGGAAATATTCTCATGATCTAATCAAATCCAAATAGTTCCTAAAGATCAATATAAGACTACATTCACTACTGCATGGGAAACCTATTGTTATGTTAAGATCCATTTTGGCCTTTAAATTTTTGGGGAAACTTATCAACATTCTATGACACACATCTTCAACGTTCTCATTTAGAAAATTGTCAAAGTCTATGTAGATGAACTTTTCATCAAATCTCGATGTATAGAGGATCATATCCATGAACTAGAAATCTCCATTCAATGGATCCATAAATACAAGGTTCACCTTAACCTAGGAAAATTCATATGTTTTGTCACACAATAAAAATTACTATGATTCCTAGTCTCAAAACATGGGATATATCTAAACCCTACAAAAGTAAAGTATATTCTCAAAATTCCTCATTCTACGTCTATATCTAAAATCTGCACTTTTCTATAGAAGTTTAGGAAATCCAACAGTTCATCCTTAAATTCATATATTTTACCCATTTAATTAATAACCTCCTTAAAATTGACATTGCACTTAAATGGTACAAAAAATATCAACAATCATTTGAAACTTTGAATCCTCACTCCTCACTACTCCTACATTATAACCTCCATCTCTTGATCAATCATTTATTATTTATACCTCATCTACCCTCGTATATTTTGGGTAATTTTTTACTGAAGTGAGTGAAAAGGAAAAGAGAATGCAAACTAATAAATATTCAAGCTATCCTTAACTATGAAACTTGTTATATATATATATATCAAATGAGCTTGTTTGGCCATTTATTTCATTATCACCTTTGAGATTTACCATTACAATATCTACCAAACCTCTTATTTCATCATCCACACTTATCTCCTTTTCCATTTCTTCTCCCATATTATACTCCTAATGGACCACATCGGTAAATATTTAGTGCTCCTTATGAAATATTATTCACGCATCATCACATAAAATGTTGTCAATAGTCGATTAATCATAGGTCAACTCACCACTACTCCAATACCTGTAACCCAACCCATTTTAGATTCCCTTTCTGATGAGGATACATTACTCATTGAAGGAATGAATCAAGCTCTTACAATAAAATATTAGTACTATAGTTTCATTTCTCATATTGAGGCACAATCCCTTTCAAATGGAGACAAGAATTGTAATCCCAAACCCATAAATACCAACCCTAAATATGAGGCAATCACTATTGACCTCCATGAAGAAACTTGGACACTCCATTTTATGGAGTAAAATGTATCTAGGGAACTGAGGTAGGTTTTTTCTTACTAATCCTCCAATAGACACTCTCTTTCTCCATTTGAATCAAATTTTGCATTATTAAAAATTTGTTTGAATATGAAGTTCTCATACTTGGCATGAAATCTTGCCTTACCTCTAATATCACATATCTCCATGCCACATGTGACTCCCAACTCATCTTTCAACAAGTCGTGGAACCTACCAATAACAAAGCCGAGAATCTGAAATAATATTACAAAATATTCCAAGAAATCTCATGGTAGTTCACTTATTTTACCATTGAATCTATTTATTGGGAACACAATGTCTTGGTTAATTATTTGGCACAATCATTTATGTAATTCTAACCTCACCGATTTCTCCCAATACCATTTCCATATAATTCCTTCTACATAACCTTCTCTTGAGTATCCTCTTATTTTTCGCATGGATTTCATTCTTACTTATAACATTTCATGGCATACAAACATAATCCAATTCATCCAAAGTAAAACTTACCATCGACAATTTGATTATTGCAAGAACACTATAATTCACAAGAAATCTCTAAAGTACATCATCAAAGATAATATACTCTACTATCGCAACTTCAAAAGCACTATACTCTATTTTTTCTTTGAGGATGAAGTTCCTTACCTCCTTGAAGAAGCACGTGGATGTACTTATGGTGGAAATTATGGAAGCCATGTCATAACCCGCAAATACTTGCATGGGGGATACTATTGACCTTGCTTAGAATTTTATGTACATTCCTTCATTAATAAATGCAAACCTTACCAATACCATGATGGACTTATTCACTCTCCAATGGATAAGCTTTAATTCCTTGAAGATCCCTACCCCTTCAAGTATGTGAGGATTGTATTGCATCAATAAATTTCCTTACGATGAACATATATTCTTCATTACAACCACTAAATATTTCACCAAATGGGTAGAATTCATGCCTATCACTAATATGACATTCCTAGCCACTTCCAAGTTCATCCTTAATAAAATCAGTTGTCACTTTGGAAATATTCACACAATGTTTCTTAAAATTATGAGAAATTTAAATGGAAATAAATGAAATAACTCTATGTGAAATTTAAAATCAAGTTGAATTCTCAACTCCTATCACCCTTAATGCAATGAAAATCCCAAATATTCCAAAAAAAAATCCTTAACAAAATTCATTAAAATAATATTTGATAATCATGCTCGAGTGACATATAAAACTCTATCTAGCACTTTGGGCTTATCATATGAGTGTTTATATGAATATTTGGGTAGCACCATTCTTGTTTATATTTGTACCAAATAATTAATTCCATTTAATGTGGAACCTCTTTATCTTCACATCTCTCTACATGGAATCATGCCCGACAAGGATATTTGTGATTCATGTCTCCATTCTCTTAATCTTCTTAATAAAAATGTGCTAATTTTTTTACCACAACCATAAATACAAATTTTTGTCACTAAATAACATAAATTACTTTCTAAACCTTACAAATTTGAATTTGGTGACCTTATCTTGAAGTTAGATTATACCCACAAAAATAAGGTAAATACACTCAAAAGTGGCGGGGTCCATATATTATTAAATACATCCTAGGTCCCAACACATGTCATCTCTAGAATTAAAAAGGAAACATCTTTAAATAACCTACCAGTGCTCATTTTTATCAAGAAATTATACGCTTAATCTTCACACTTATCCATTTATATAGCCACCTTCCACAAAAATATATTTAAATTAAACACATAATGAACCTACTATCTTACTTTTATGCTCTCCATGCTTGGGTTTCTCCTTCCCACTTGGGTTTATATAAACAATACTTCCTCCCTTGGATACGTTGGTAATTTATCTATCTCTTTTTGCTCACTTTGATTCCATGGAATCATGTCCATGTTGTTTCTTTCCATCATACTTTATCATTTGTATAACATCTACCCATTGGTTTTTTCTCTTCATTATTTCTATTCACATCTTGGCTATCATCCTTCTTGTGACCTTATAGACATGTTATTTATGTCTTATTTTATTAATTATAATATATTTTTTTCTATCCTTTCTTATTCAAGGTTCTAAGCATCTATTTCTCTCATCAAAAGAAAGAAAAGATACACAAAATTTAAGTATGAAGTAGGTAAATTTTATTTGGATAATTTCATTATTTATTTTAACCACTTCATTTTAACTTTACTTACAATATTTCCTTTTGATTTTATGTGTTGCATAAATCATTTTCCAAATATCATCTCATGTTTCACTATTTTTACACATAATTATCTTGATTGGAGCATATTTATATACCATATTGTTTACACTTACTAACCATTTATTTTGTGCATGGGTTTTGATACATTATCCTACTAAGTGGGTGCCTTAAGGTGTCTATCGAGATTGGGGTGTGATCATACCTGGTCACATGGACTAGATGAAAAACTTTGAGATATGTCACGATTACGGCTTAGTCACCCTACCATTTCCTTGTACTTCCCTTTGTTCACACATTACACCCATTACATTCATGTTTCCCATTACATCTACTTGTTTACACATATTACATGTTATTATCCTTACTTTGAGTCACCTTGGAACTTTTCCATTTATCCCCATTTACCTTGTATCCTTCATCTCTTATGTTTTTCACCTCTCGAGCTTAGGGTTTCTCCAAATGCTAACACCATTACCCATAGTTGATGGTATCAACTTTAGATTTTCCTGACCAACAACATCACCCATAGGTGATGATGTTAGGTATACATACACTTCCTTATTTTTTATAAACACCCCCAGAAGATTAATTTTATCATACATGAATGCACTTCTATCTCACATATTTTTCACTATTTCACACTTATTTTTTTATGTGGAGTCTTAGATATTATATTTGAGAATTTTAGGTCACCCCAATGATTCGGAACTAAGGACGTTCTTATCGATATTTCCCTTATCCACCCATAGTGATTCTCTCTTAGTTTTTTTGTCTCTAAGGATATTTCTACATCAAAATTCACACAAATGCTAGAGGTAAGTATTTCTAACCCTTTTTAATTTGTTATATTGCACATGTATGTTGTATGTTTTCCATTCATTCTATAGAATAAATTAGATGTATGTTTGATTTGATCTATTGCATTGTATTATTATAATACTCCCCTTGGCTTTATCCACCCCTTAATTACTCTTAGTTATGAATCCTAATAGGATAGCTATATTTATCTTAGTTTTAGCTATGAAACCTATAATTGTTCTAGGTTTAGGGTCATTATACTCTAGAATTATGACATTATCACTCATTGAGCACCTTTGTATCTACATCATGTGTCCAAACTTATATTAGATTTTTTTGTAATAATCCACTTAGGAACCTATATTTTTCATGCCATCCAAAAGGTTTCCTTAGTAGATTGTGAGGAATATTTATCTAGTAACTTCCCTTATTATTAAATATGATAGTTATATAAAATGTGATGGTGTAAATTTAACGTGATATGTAGTAGTCAAGTAGGTTAAAAAGGGATATAATCTGGAAGAGGTGAGATGAAGTAAGAGTATATTTTTAATCATAAATACATCCCAACACCTTAATATCACCATCATAAATACATGATACTTCCAAAAAACTACCTATACAATGTAGGATCATAAAGTGTATTGGTACATGTGGAAGTAAGAGTAACCTGAGACTCGAAAGGAGATGGACTTGGATTGTAAGGAGCCATATCAAAATGTTGAAGAATATCATGGGTGTAATTTTACTAACTCAAATGAATCCCTAAATATGTCCGGTAAATCTATAAACCAAGGAAATAGTGCAAAAACCCAAGATCTATTAGGTTAAACTATGTGGAAAAAGACCTTTGAATAGTTTGAATGTGGGAAGAAGATCTTCCGGTGAGTATAAGATCATCAACATATAAGATAATTATAACAATATCTTCACCAACATGTAAGAGATATACTATAGGATTGTATTGCAAGTGAAAAAACCACTAGATAGAAGAAAAACTCTATCTTCTTGTTTTCGTGCAAATGTGTAACAGGGAAATTGACAATTTCCAAGCACGACAACAATACCCCAGTGTTAATTTTCTTCAATTCCCATCATTCCAAGACACCTCGGGTCTATCGAATAAGTCCAAATGACCTCCTGAATAATGTAATCTCATCCCCTAGGTGATTTTAGGGAGTTCTGAAAAGATACTATCTTCTGGTAGTATTGGGAAGGGCTATCGCTAGCCTTCCCAGGACTAGATTCAACTCCCTGGAGTGGATAGAAAGGTAAAAATTCAACATGGAGATGAAAATAAGACCTTAAAACATAATATAAATGATTTTTGAAGGTTTGGGGAAGTTTTGCAATACTTGGAGGCGATCTGCGTAAAAAACAAGTTCACAAGCCAGGCGGTACACACAGGCCTAAAACAATTGTTGGGCTTCAGAAGAAGATTATGGGAGCTCCGGATGGAGTTAGAGAAAAAAATATATATCCAAAAATAGGATTCCAAGGCATAAATTGTGGTAAAATAATATTTTTCACAACACTTTGGAGCATCAGGTCTGCATGCAGTTTTTCTCAGGCACATGTGGAGTACAAAATCAAAAATATGATTTTCAGGGATCAAATGGAATAATAAAGACATTATACCCATACCATTGGATTAAGAATGAAATTTACAGTCAGGATCATATAACATTTTTCTTAAAAATTCCATCGGGAGCTCAAGTTATCATTGTTACAAGTTTAGGACTTAGCCAAATTTTTGGGAGGACACGTGTCAACACCAGGAGCCTGACGGGATTTTGTGTTCCTCATGTCCCCTAAGGTCACGAACACCAAGGTTTGAAAATTGTTCCCATCCCACTTAAATCTCTCTCATCCCTCATATTACCTCTTGAACCCTCATGCGACCTCCAGACTTGACAAATCAGCCCCAGGGTGCTTTTTAAAGCATCACCCCCTACCGTTGGATCGGGTGCTACGTGTCAGCTCCGGGACCACTTTGTGGAAACTAATTTCCCTTATGGACCTGAGGTGGGGGACATCATAACTTGAAAAATTCACCCATATCCCATAGAGAGTCTTTGGACACTCACGTGATTTGTAAATCAAACCCCGGGTGCTTATTTGGAGCGTGCATTCCCTGTCGTCGGATCGGGTGCCACGTGTCATGCTCTTGACCACCATGGAATTTTATGTCCCTTATGCACCTAAGGTGGGGGACATCAGACCTTGAAAAATGTTCCCATCCCCCATAGGGAGTCATTTGGACACCCATGTGACCTCCTTTCAACTCCCAGTGCTTTAAATCAGCTTTTTCCTCCTTCATTCCCTGTCGTTGGATCTAGTGCCACGTGTCACCGTCTTGCTCATTGTGGAAATTTATGTCCCTCACATCCCTGAGGTCAGGGAAATAAATCATGGAAAAATGTTCCCAAGCCCTACCTGTGCATATCTTTTTGAAATTTTTCCAAGTGCCACTTTTTTTTCTAACTTCTAACAGTTGTATGTGCACTTCATTCCTCCATACTTCCTCTGCAACTTTCTTCCATCACTCCACCATTGCAAGAAATCAAACCAGACCTACTAAAAATTCAATCCCCTCCCACTCCATGAAATCATGCAGGTCTTAGAAGGAATCCTCATCAAACACAGAAGGAGAAGCATGGAGCACAGAAGGAGAAAATGGAGAAAACTCCATAGCCATGAAATGAGAAGTTGAAGAAATATCCCAAATGGATGCATGAAACAAAAATATATATTTTTATGCTCATTCCTCTACCCAAGGCCATCAAGAAGACACCTTCAAACTCCCCCCATGTGCGACAGAGCATCCACAATGAAGAAATCTCCTTTCGGCTCAACGAAGAAAGAATGGGATTTCCGTCAAACAAGTCATTTCGGATCAAAGTAAGATTACACGTGAAGCACCAGAAGAAAAAACCCACAGTGTTTCTTGATTTTCGTCCTCCAAACTGAACCAAAATACAAGATTGGCCTTGGAAACGTGTAGAGAATTTACCAGCTTTCCATTGGTATAAAGCGAATCCAGGAGCTGGATGCAAATCGAAGAGCTCTGGATTCTTTCAGCTGCCGATTTCTGGATGACACGTGGCGTACTGCTGATTGGTTTGAATAATTTATCTCTCCTCTACCTTTTGGCGGGCTTTCCTTTGAAATTTCCTCATTGGGCCCCTAAATGAGACACGTCGCGAGATCACATTGAAAGCTCCTTCGGCGCGCGTTCATTTGTCCCGGATGTCCCACGTGCTGATTTTGGACCCCTCACGGACTCATTTAATACGATCCGGCGATTGGCCCCAAATCTGTTGACATTTTGTCCTCGAATAAAAATACAATTTTCTTCACAAACGGAGGATAAAACTAGACCTGCAATTTTGAGGTCCATTAATGGTTACCGTGCCCATAAGCATAAGCCTAAATGAGGTTCCGAAAATTAAAACTTTAAAATCTCTGGACTATTAAGTGAGGCAGGCTGAAATTTCAGAGGGAGGATATTGGGAAAAAACCCATATCAAAAAAATTGTTCCATGTCAATCCGACTCCCAGAGGAAAACTTTCTAAAAATAGCAAGTCTACTACATAGGAACTACTATTTTGGGAAAGTCATCGATAGAAGAACCTGTGAAGAAGACGAAGACATTGGAGGTGCGTCAAACTCGGATCAAAGAGAATCCACATAAAAATAAAAGCGGACATTTTTGGCACTTACTAAAAATAGTAAGTGTGCCCAAAAAAAATTGAGCACTGCTAAAAATAGAAATTTGATCAGAAGGAATGAGGAACACGGGGATAAAAAGGAAAAGCGAGCCGACTAAAAATAGAAAACATCAATTGAAGATCGGGGACTTGATTTCTCATACTTACTAAAAATAGTAAGTTGATTTTTATAAGGGAGATATGAAGCCAAAGTGGATGGGTCAGAAGCCTTCTCAGGATTACAAAGTGGAGAATAGTCGAGAGAATGGAGCCAAGTCCACTGTAGCAACTCATCCTTTGGCATAATTCTTCTTCTTCTTCTTTTTCTCTCTCTCTCTCTCTCTCTTCACTCCTCATATGACACTCTCTCTCTCTCAATGTTATATTTTTGTGTTGAGGGTTGCACTTTTTAATATGACTTAAATGACTTTAGAAATATAATGTAAATTAAGTCACCTTGCTATTATAAAAGGGACTTAAATATTTAAAGTGGAATATGAACAGTCTTAAGTCATATTAAGGTATTCGAAAGGTCATGAGGAAGACGATAAGTCACCTCTCATTCTATAAATTGTAACGCCATTCCCATTGCAAAGGGTTGGAAATTGATCTTGTAGACTCAAGAGTGCATTGTACCTAGAGAAAGCAAAGGAGATAGCCATTTTCTTCTACTCTCTTCCCCTCTCAAATTTCTTCCATTCCCACATTATGTACAACTTTGATTTGAGCAATCAATATAAGAAAAGGAGTTTCTAGCTTTCTTTGACTAAGGGGTTTCTTGATACTTGGTGATCAATAAATTCTATTTGGTCTTATTGCTATTCACATAGTTGTTTCTTCCCATAAATGCATATGTTGAAGTTTCTAACTAGTGTGTGTGTAGGAATCTAATTTTCTACCTGCAGACATTAGTTCTCCTACCTCTTTTCTCACTCCCTTTCCCACTCTATAAACGAATACTTCCCTAGCAAGAGATTGCTAGCTTTTCCACAAGGTCAGTGGAGTGCCCCTGTTGGATCCTCGGTCAAAATACCACCACAAAAATCCACACTTTCTCATGCATGCACATACGGTAGCTGCACCGGTTAAGTAGAGGGACTTAGATTCCCAGAGCGTTGGCAAGAAATCCACAAGTTTTTCCACAGAAAAATTTTCTCCCAATAGTTTTGGCACCCACCGTGGGGCATATTTAGTAGCATCTGCACCCAAAATATGACCACAAGGTCCCAAAATTCAAAAAGAAAAATCAAATATTTAAAAAAAATAAAAAAAGGATTTCATGAAAGTCCATTGTTGAAGGCTACATTGCTGATTTCTACACGTGTCTTTTCATATTCCCACTTCAAGAATTTCAAAAAGTTGGCTGAAGGAAGACACACTAGGTTGATCAGGTCGAGAGGTGTTGATGATTTCAATTTCAAGGCTTCACAAAATCAGCAAGAATGAATTAGAGATAATCCATACTTCTTCTCTCAAGCCTCCTCTCCATCTGGATCTTCACAAAGTTCACTAGGCAATCCTATCAAAACTCTTGTGGATACTCCACCTTCAAATTCTCCCATTTTTCAACCACCATTGAGCATTGAGCTCCCAGAAGAAGAAGAATTTGAAGAAGAATTTGAAGAAGAATTCATAGAAGCAAGAGTAAAAGCAAAAACAACAATGACAGATGAAGAAGAAATACCTCAACCCATTATTCCATGGGGAAGGAATATGGGCCCGCTTGCTCTTGAGCCACCTCTCCACGATCTACCAATGGGTTCCCGTAAGAACTTTCCAAAGTTCAAAGGTGACAACACACAACATCTTGAAGAACACATTATTGCTTTCATGACATCATGTGGAATTCTTGGTGTCCAACATGAAGATGTTGTTGTAAGATTGTTCATGGATTCCCTCCAAGAAAAAGCAAGCGAGAATGGTTCTACCTCCTACCTTCCGATCCATCACTGGTTGGAATGACATCAAGGCTGCCTTTGAGGAAAGATTTAAATCAACTGAAGATTTTCAAGACCTCTTGGTGCAGTTGGCTCAAATGAGGAAAGGAGAAAGTGAAATGATGAGAGACTTCATGGCTCATTTCAAACAATTGCTTCATAGGATACCGGAAGAAGATTCACCCTCTCAGAACAATATCAAGAGATTCTTCATAAATTCTCAATCATCAGAGGTAGGCTTTCTCCTACGAATATTTCAACCAAGGAACATTGTAGAAGCACAAAGGAGGGCCATTGAATTGGATGACGATCTCATCCTCTCTAGAAAGATCAAGAATCCATCAAAGGGTAAGGCCCAACATCCTTGAAGATGAGAGAACCAATCCATTGCTGCAAAATTTGGCCAATGAAATGGCCTCTTTGAAGAGGGAATTATTTGAATGAGTTTCTTCACAAAGAATCAACATAAATCAAATTGTAGGAGCACCCCAAAGACTTGCCTTGGAGGCCCCACCCATGAATGTAAATTACAGATTTTAAGAAAGTGAAGAAGAGCTTAATCAAGAAGGTGGTGATTTCTAGAAAATGATGAGTTTGAGAATGATACACAAATCAGATTTTGTGAGTATTTCGGAGCTGATGAAGAAGATGAGCAGGATGCACCCAGTTTCTCATGTGAGGTATTCACTCATTCTCAGTTCGAGAAAAGAGCATCTCCCTCCACTACAAAAGAAAACAAGGTTGATGATCCTCCTGTGGCGACTCCATAAAAAAAAATCAATCGAGGATCCCCACTTCCATCCTCCATGAAGTCTGCATTGTTGGAACCTGATCCTAGAAAGTAAGAAAGCTCCCGCAATCCCAAGTAAGTCTCCTAATCTCTCTTCCAAGTCTAAATCTAAATCTGCTCCTATAAAATCTAGTACTTTGAAAGCTCCTAGTGTACCTTTCAAAACATTGTCCATTCCTCAAACATCAAATCCTACTCCTAAGCCTATCCAGACTCCAAAATCAGTCCCTTCACCCCCCTTTTCGCATCTACTCCCTTTGACTTCATAGAATATGCAAACAAGGCCAAAGTGCAGATTACTAAAACTGAATATCTACGGACTCATCCTGAACAATTTGAGAGGTTTGTCTCGATACATCGGAGTGGTAGTCTAACACCCAATGTTGTAACTTCTAGTTCCAAAGGCATGCTACCAAACTCACCTATACCTCCCTCACAGAACATGCTTTCTCTGAGTGCATCAAAGACTGATAAAGTTGAACCTTTCTACGTCTCCCTTCTTGTTGGAGAATATGTATTGAATAATTACATAATAGATTTTGGTGCCTTAGACAACGTGATGCCTTTGAAGGTCACCAAAGCTCTTAAACTTACAATGACTCCACCTAGTGGCTCTTATTACTCTTTGGAATAAAAAAAGGTCTCACTTGTAGGGAAGGTCAAAGATGCACAGGTGGCTCTCCATATTTCCAGATAAGAAATTTTCAGTGATGATTTTGGTAGTAGACATCCTAGCCTCATTCGGAATGTTGTTGAGTAGAAATTTCTGTCGAGAGTTGGGAGGAAAATTCAGATGAATTGGTCTTTTGCAACCATACCAGTGAAGGGAGACATGAATAAATTACTTCCCGAGGAGAAGATGAGGTACATGGTACAAAAATTCTGGAAGCCCAGAAGCTAACATTTTGTACCAAAATACCAAGTGGATGAATCACTTGGTGACAACCGAGGAGGAAGAAGATATTCCCATCTTGATAGGGCCAGATATGCCTTCTCGAGAGATTTGGATTTTGAAGAAGCATTGAGGAGATTTGAGTTACAAGAGGGCAGCCCTGAATTGCTAGATGATGCAAACCATGAGGAAGAGGAGACGGTTCTCGATGATTTTCAAGAAGAAAAATCAGCTTATATACTTTTCCAAGATGAGGAGTTATTCTCATTCCCATTTGGGGATGAAGATGATCTCAGTCAAGCCATCTATGGAGAGAAAAAATCAGCTTGTGATGAGCCCGTGAAAGGTTTGAAAGAAATTTTATGTAGGAAATGCTTAGAGCTACAGAAGAAACTAAAGATCCTGAGCTCAGTCTCGAGCTCCTGATGTAAGCCACAAATTTGCAAGACAAGTGTGAAGCTGATTTGGAAGCCTTAACTGGTGTGAAGGTTGGCCACATTGAGATAAATCAATATGAAAAATATGATGCCGCTCTAGAGCTAATGATTGATGGATGCAATAATGAAATGGAGATATTTTCTTTCCCATTTGAAGATGAGGAATCTTTCCATGAAAAAGAAATTGAAGCAAGGATTTTTGAGGCCTCTGAAGATGAATCTCTTTTTTATGAAGGATTGGTAGAGTGCAGTGATTCCCAAGATGATGAGGTAATCCCTCCAGATAGTTTCCTTGAGCTACAAAATAAAGATTCTTAAAGTCATATCAAGATGAGCTGTAGGAAACGATGAAGCACAACTCTGTACAAGAAATATTGGATGCAGTAGAAGTTTTGGAATACCTCGAGTTGATTCTGATCTCTTCACTCATGCCATGAACATACGAGACAAGTATGAGTTTTCCTCTAATCCTTCCTTCAGTACTCAAATGCCTCACCGTGGAGTAGAGATAAAGGAAGAATCAAATGTTTCTCATGGAGAAGATGTAAATGAGCATAAGCTTGGGAAAGAAAAGAATCAAGAATGTTCAAGTATTTTGAACAAAAAGCATCCCTGGAGCAGCGATGATATGCTTAATGGAAAATCAGCTATATGGATAAACATGGAAGATAACTGGCACTATGAGATTGACTTCAAAGAACACGAAGGGTAGTGGAATTTATAAGTAAGGACCAGAGCATCAAGAATCTTACATGGAATCACTCCTACAAAGTAAAAGGACAAGCATGGAATACCCGGCTTGATAAACAATTAAGGAAAAGGAGGCTACTTTGGAACCCCAAAGGCTTCACTGAGAACATCATCATTTGGTGTTTCCTCTTCAGGGGTAACTTTTGAGAAATGAAAATTACTTTAGTGAAAGTGGGTTGTCCCCCACCTTGTACCATAGGTGATTGATAGGTGTGTTTCCCTTTCTGTTGTGTGTGTTTCCCTTCCTGTTGTGTGTTGTGTGTTTCCTTTCCTTCGTTTTGTGTGTGTGTGTTTCCTTCTAATCTTCCTTTCTAGAAGTTGTACATGACTCTGCAGGGCCCAATGGATAAGGCATTGGTCAACAAACTATATGGTCTAAAATTGAGATTTTGGATTCCCATGTCATGTCTTCACTATGCTTAGTCCATGTCATGTCCCCAAGCTAGAGCCAGTTGTTGTCGTGCAATGTGCAAATGTGTAACAGGAAATTGTTAATTTCAAACATGACAACGATACCCAGTGTTAATTTTCTTTAAGTCCCATCATTCCAAGACACCCCAGGTCTATCCAATCATTCCAAATGACCTCCTAAATAATGTAATCTAATCCCCCTAGGTGATTTTAGGGAGTTCTGAAAAGATACTATCTTCTGGCAGTATTGGGAAGGGTTATTGCTAGCCTTCCTACGACTGGATTCAATTCATGGAGTGGATCGAAAGGTAAAAATTCAACATGGAGATGAAATTAAGACCTTAAAACATAATGTAAATTATTTTTGAAGGTTTGGGGAAGTTTTTCAATACTTGGAGCAGTTTGAGTAAAAAACAGGGTTCACAAGCCTAGGCGGTACACATGCCTAAAACAACTATTGGGATTTAGAAGAAGATTACGGGAGCTCTGGATGGAGTTAGGAGAAAAAAATCTCTATAAATAGGATTCCAATGCCTACATTATGGTGAAATAATATTTTTCACAACACTTTGGAGCATTAGGTCTGCAGGTAGTTTTTCTCAGGCACAGGTGGAGTACAAAATAAAAAATCTTATTTTTCATGGATCAAATGGAATAATCAAGACATGATACCCATGATAATGGATTTCAAAGGCCATTTCAGTTAGGATCATATAATTTTTTTCTAAAAAAGTCCATCAGGAGCTCAAGTTATCACTTGCATTACAAGTTCAAGACTTAGCCAATTTTTTGAAGGACACATGTCAAACACCGGGTGCCTAGCGGGATTTTTGTGTCCCACACGTCCCCCAAGGTCAAGGAAAAAAATGTTAGAAAATTTATTCCAGTCCACTTGAAGCCCTCTCAGCCCTCATATGACCTCTTAGACCCTTATGCGACGTCCAGACTTGATAGTTCATCCCCCAGGTGCTTTTTTGAAGCATTCATCCCCTACCGTTGGATCGAGCACCATGTGTCAGCTCAGGACCACCATGGAAACTTATGTCCCTTATGCACCTAAGGTGGGGGAAATCATACCTTGAAAAATTCACCCATCCCCCATAGGGAGTCTTTTGGACACTCACGTGACCGCAGTTCAGCCCCCAGGTGCTTATTTGGAGTGTGCATTCCCTATCGTCGGATCGGGTGCCACGTGTCATGCTCTTGACCACCGTGGAATTTGATGTCCCTTATGCACCTGAGGTGGGGGACATAAGACCTTGAAAAATGTGCCCATCCCCCATAGGGAGTCATTTGGACACCCATGTGACCTCCTTTCAGCTCCCAATGCTTTAAATCAACTTTTTCCTCCTTCATTCCCTGCCGTTGGATCTAGTGCCACGTGTCGCCATCTTGCTCATTATGGAAATTGACATCCCTCACATCCCTAAGGTCAGGGACATAAAGCATGAAAAAATGCACCCAATCCCTACCCATGTAATATTTTGTGAATTTTGGGACCTTACGATGGTATTTTTGGTGCGAGATGTTGCTAAATCTACCCCACAGTGGGCGCCAAAAACTATTGGTGAGAAAATTTGTCGGTGGACAAACTTGTGGATTTATTGCCAACACTATAGGAATCTAAGTCCCTCTACTTAACTGGTGTAGCTACCATATATGCATGTGCATGAAAAGGTGGATTTCTATGGTGGCCTTTCGACTGGGGATCCAATAGGGACACTCCACTGACCCTGCGGCAAAGCTAGAAATCTCTTGCTAGGGAAGACTTTGTCTGGAAGTGGGAAAGGGAGTGAGAATTTAGGTAGGAGAACCAATGTTGCAAGTAGAAAATCAAAGACTTGCACACACCAGTCAAAAGTTTCATCACATGCACTTGAATTTCAGAAGAAAACAAATCTACAAAACAACAACAAGACTAAATAGAGCTTAATGAACACAAAGTACCAATAAACTCCTCAATCAAAGAGGCTAAAATTCCTTCTTCCTTTATTGAAGCTCAAGCAGAATTTGTACATAGTGTGGGAATGGAAGAAATTGAGAAGGGGGGAATAGAAGAAAATGGCTATCTCCTTTGTTCTCTCAAGGTGCAATATACTCTTGAGTTTACAAGATCAATCACCAACCCTTTGCAATGGGAATGGCATTACAATTTATAGAATGAGAGGTGACTTATCGTCTTCCTCATGACCTTTCGAATACCTTAATATGACTTAAGATTGTTCATATTCCACTTTAAATATTTAAGTCCCTTTTATAATAGTAAGGTGACTTAATTTACATTATATTTCTAAAGTCATTTAAGTCATATTAAAAAGTGCAACCCTCAACACAAAAAAATATAACAAGAGAGAGAGAGAGAGAGAGAGAGAGAGAGAGAGATAGAAGAAGAAGAAGAAGAATTATGCCAAAGGATGAGTTACTACAGTGGACTTGGCTCCATTCTTCGACTGTTCTCCACTTCGTAATCCTGAGAAGGCTTCTAACCCATCCACTTTGGCTTCATATCTCCCTTATAAAAATCAACCTACTATTTTTAGTAAGTATGAGAAATCAAGTCCTCGATCTTCAATTGGATGTTGCGGCTCAATTTTCCTCTTTATCCCTGCGTTCCTCGTTCCTTCTGGATCAAATTTCTATTTTTATTAGGTGCTCGAGGGCACACTTACTATTTTTAGTAAGTGCCAAAAATGTTTGTTCTGGTGGATTCTCAGTTGTAGTGCACCTCTAATGTCTTCGTCTTCTTTGCAAGTTCTTCTATCGATGACTTTCCCAAAATAGCAGTTCCTATGTAGTAGACCTACTAGTTTTAGAATTTTTCCTCTGGGAGTTGGATTGACATGGAACAAAGTTTTTTGATATGGTTTTTTCCCAATATCCTCCCCTAAAATTTCTAGGGTGACCCACTTAATAGTCTAGGAGATTTTAAAGTTTTAATTTTCAGAACCTGGTAGTGCTTCTGGGTACGGTAGCCATTAATGGACCTCAAAATTACAGGTCTAGTTTTCTCCTCTATTTGCAAAGAAAATTGTATTTTTGATGTGGGTTTTTTCTTCTGGTGCTTCACGTGCAATCTTACTTTGATTCGAAACCGGTTTGACGGGAAATCCCACTTCTTTCTTCATTGAGCCGGAAAGGAGATTTCTTCATTGTGGATGCTCTATCACACATGGGGGGAGTTTGAAGGTGTCTTCTTGATGGCCTTGGGTAGAGGAATGAGCATAAAAATATATCTTGTTGTTTCATGCATCCATTTGGGAGATTTCTTCAACTTCTCATTTCATGGCTATGGAGTTTTCTCCGTTTTCTCCTTCTATGCTCTGTGCTTCTCCTTCTGTGTTTGATGAGGATTCCTTCTGAGACCTGCATGCTTTCATGGAGTGGGAGGGGAGTGAATTTTTATTAGGTATGGTTTGAGTTCTTGCAATGGTGGAGTGATGGAAGAAAGTTGCAGAGGAAGTATGGAGGAATGAAGTGCACATACAATTGTTAGAAGTTAGAAGTGAAAAAAGCGGCACTTGGAAAAATTTCAAAAAGATATGCATAGGTAGGGCTTGGGTGCATTTTTCCATGCTTGATGTCCCTGACCTTAAGGATGTGAGGGACATCAATTTCCATAATGAGCAAGACGGTGACACATGGCACTAGATCCAACGGCAGGGAATGAAGGAGGAAAAAGCTGATTTAAAGCACTCGAGAGCATCAAGAAGCTCACATGGAATCAATCCTACAAAGTAAAAGGACAATCATGGAAGCACCTAGATTCCATAAACAATTAAGGAAAGGAGGATACTTTCGGAACCCGTCAACGGCTTCACGAGAACATCATCATTCGGTGTTGCCTCTTCAGGGTAACTTTTGAGAAATGAAAAGTACTTCAGTGAAAATGGGTTATCCCCACCTTGTACCATAGGTGATTGATAGGTGTGTTTACCTTTTGTTTTGTGTGTTTCCTTCCGTTTGTGTGTTGTGTGTTTCCTTCTAATCTTCCTTTTTAGAAGTTGTACATGACTCGCAGGCCAAATGGATAACGCACTCGGTCAACAAACTATATGGTCTAAAATTGAGATTCTAGATTCCCATGTCATTTCTTCACTATGCTCAATCCATGTCATGTCCCCAAGCTAGAGCTAGTTTTTGTCGTGCAAATGTGCAACAGGAAATTGATAATTTCCAAGCATGAAAAAAATGATACCCAGTGTTAATTTTCTTTAAGTCCCATCATTCCAAGACACCCAGGTCTATCCAATCATTCCAAATGACCTCCTAAATAATGTAATATCATCCCCCTAGGTGATTTAGGTAAGTCTATTCATCACCCCTAGGTGATTTTAGGGAGTTCTGAAAAGATACTATCTTCTGGCAGTATTGGGAAGGGCTATCGCTAGCCTTCCTAGGACTAGATTCAACTCCATGGAGTGGAATGAAAGGTAAAAATTCAACACGAGAGATGAAATTAAGACCTTAAAACATAATAGAAATTATTTTTTAAGGTTTGGGGAATTTTTTTCAATACTTGGAGCAATCGAGTAAAAAACAGGGTTCACAAGCCTAGGCGGTACATAGGCCTAAAACAACTATTGGGCTTTAGAAGAAGATTACGGGAGCTCCGGATGGAGTTAGGAGAAAAAAATATATCTCCAGAAATAGGATTCTAATGCCTACATTATGGTGAATAATATTTTTCACAACACTTTGGAGCACTAGGTCCGTAGGTAGTTTTTCTCACGGAAGTGGAGTACAAAATAAAGAATCTTATTTTTATAGAAAAAATGGAATAATAAAGACATTATACCCACATCAGTGGATTTAGAAGGCCATTTCAGTAGGATCATATAAACATTTTCTTAAAAAGTCCATCGGGATCTCAAGTTATCATTGTTACAAGTTCAGACTTAGCCAAATTTTTTCGGAGGACACGTGTCAACACCAAGTGCACTGGCGGGATTTTGTGTCCCACACGCCCCCAAGGTCAGGGAAAAAAAGGTTGGAAAATTTTTCCAACCCACTTGAAGCCCTCTCAGCCCTCATATGACCTCTTATACCCTCATGCAACCTCCAAACTTGACAGTTCATCCCCCAGGTGCTTTTTTGAAGCATTCATCCCCTGTCGTTGGATTGGGCGCCATGTGTCAGCTCCAGGACCACCATGGAAATTTATGTCCCTTACGCACCTAAGGTGGGGGACATCATACCTTGAAAAATTCACCCATCCCCCATATGGAGTCTTTTGGACATTCACATGACCGCATTCAGCCCCTCTGTGTGCTTATTTGGAGTGTGCATTCCCTGCCGTCGGATCGGGCGCCGTGTGTCATGCTCTTGACCACCATGGAATTTGATTTCCCTTATGCACCTGAGGTGGGGGACATAAGACATTGAAAAATGTGCACGTCCCCCATAGGGAGTCATTTGGACACCCATGTGAACTCCTTTCAGCTCCCAATGCTTTAAATCAACTTTTTCCTCCTTCATTCCCTGTCGTTGGATCTAGTACCACGTGTCGCCATCTTGCTCATTATGAAAATTGATGTCCCTCACATCCCTAAGGATAGGGACATAAAGCATGAAAAAAATCACCCAATCCCTACCCATGTAAGATTTTTTGAATTTTGGGACCTTACGGTGGTATTTTTGGTGCAAATGTTGCTAAATCTACCCCACAGTGGGCGCCAAAATCTGCCAAGAGAAAATTTGTCAGGTGGACAAACTTGTGGATTTATTGCCAACACTCTAGGAATCTAAGTCCCTCTACTTAACTGGTGTAGCTACCATATATGCATGCACATGAAAAGGTGGATTTCTGTGGTGGCCTTTCGACCGGGGATCCAACAGGGACACTCCACTGACCCTGCGGTAAAGCTAGCAATCTCTTGCTAGGGAAGACTTTGTCTGGAAGTGGGAAAGGGAGTGAGAATTGAGGTAGGAGAACCAATGTTGCAAGTAGAAAATCAGAGACTTGTGCACACCAATCAGAAGTTTCATCACATGCACTTGAATTTAAGAAGAAAACAAATCGAAAAATAGCAACAAGACTAAATAGAGCTTAATGAACACAAAGTACCAATAAACTCCTCAATCAAAGAGGATAAAATTCCTTCTTCCTTTATTTAAGCTCAAGCAAAATTTGTACATGGTGTGGGAATGGAAGAAATTGAGAATGGGGGAATAGAAGAAAATTTCTATCTCCTTTGTTTTGTCAAGGTGCTATATACTATTGAGTTTACAAGATCAATCACCAACCCTTTGTAATGAGAATGGCATTACAATTTATAGAATGAGAGGTGAATTATCGTCTTCCTCATGACCTTTCAAATACCTTAATATTAATTAAGACTATTCATATTCCACATTAAATATTTAAGTCCCTTTTATAATAGTAAGGCAACTTAATTTACATTATATTTCTAAAGTCATTTACATCATATTAAAAAGTGCAACCCTCAACACAAAAATATAACATTGAAGAGAGAGATATAGAAGAATAAGAAGAAGAAGAAGAATTATGCCTAAGGATGAGTTACTACAATGGACTTGGCTCCATTCTCTGACTGTTCTCCACTTCGTAATCATGAGAAGGCTTCTGACCCATCCACTTTGGCTTCATATCTCCCTTATAAAAATTAACTTACTATTTTTAGTAAGTATGAGAAATCAAGTCCCAGATCTTCAATTGGATGTTGCGACTCAGTTTTCCTCTTTATCCCTGCATTCCTCATTCCTTTTGGATCAAATTTCTATTTTTATCAGGTGCTCGAGGGCACACTTACTATTTTTATTAAGTGCCAAAAATGTCCGTTCTGGTGGATTCTCAGTTGTAGTGCACCTCCAATGTCTTCATCTTCTTCGCAGGTTCTTCTATCGATGACTTTCCCAAAATAGCAGTTCCTATGTAGTAGACCTGCTATTTTTAGAAATTTTCCTTCTGGGAGTTGGATTGATGTGGAACAAATTTTTTTGATATGGGTTTTTTCCCAATATCCTCCCTCTGAAATTTCAGTCCGACCCACTTAATAGTCTAGGAGATTTTAAAGTTTTAATTTTCGGACTCAGTAGTGCTTAGGTATGAAATGACCATTAATGGACCTCAAAATTATAGGTCTGGTTTTCTCCTCTGTTTGCAAAGAAATTTATATTTTTGATGTGGGTTTTTCTTCTGGTGCTTCACGTGCAATCTTACTTTGATCTAAGAACCGGTTTTGGGAAATCCCACTTCTTTCTTCATTGATCGGAAAGGAGATTTCTTCGTTGTGGATTCTTTATCACACATGGGGGGAGTTTTAAGGTATCTTCTTGATGGCCTTGGGTAGAGGAATGAGCATAAAAATATATCTTGTTGTTTCATGCATCCATTTAAGAGATTTCTTCAACTTCTCATTTCATGGCTATGGAGTTTTTCTCGTTTTCTCCTTCTATGTTTTCTTTGTGCTTCTCTTTCGTGTTTGATGAGGACTCCTTCGAGACCTGCATGCTTTCACGGAGTGGGAGGGGAGTGACTTTTTAGTAGGTATGTTTTGAGTTCTTGCAATGGTGGAGTGATGGAAGAAATTTACAGAGGAAGTATGGAGGAATGAAGTACACATACAACTATTAGAAGTTAGAAGTGAAAAAAAAGTGGCACTTGGAAAAATTTCAAAAAGATATGCATAGGTAGGGCTTTGGCACATATTTCCATGGTTGATGTCCCTAACCTTAGGGATGTGAGGGACATCAATTTCCACAATGAGCAAGATGGGGACACATGGCACTAGATCAATGGTAGGGAATGAAGGAGGAAAAAGCTGATTTAAAGCACCGAGAGCATCAAGAAGCTCACATGGAATCAATCCTACAAAGCAAAAGGGCAATCATGGAAGCACCTAGCTTCCATAAACAATTAAGGAAAGGAGGCTACTTTCTGGAACCCGTCAATGGCTTCACAGAACATCATCATTCGATGTTGCCTCTTCAGGGGTAACTTTTGAGAAATGAAAAGTACTTCAGTGAAAGTGGGTTGTCCCCCACCTTGTACCATAGGTGATTGATAGGTGTGTTCCCCTTTCTATTACATGTGTTTCACTTCCTATTGAGTTTCGTGTGTTTCCTTTCCTTTGTTTTGTGTGTGTTTGTGTTTCCTTCTAATCTTCCTTTCTAGAAGTTGTACATGACTCCGCGGGGCTCAATGGATAAGGCATTGGTCAACGAATTATATGGTCTGAAATTGAGATTTTGGATTCCATGTCATGTCTTCACTTGCACTCAATCCATGTCATTTCCCCAAGCTAGAGCCAGCTATTGTCATGCAAATGTGCAACAGGGAAATTGAAAGTTTCCAAGCATGACAACTATACCCCTATGCCAAAATTTTCATGTTTTATCATTCTTATGCAACCTCGTTCTGACATAAATCAGTCAAAATGACCTCCCAACCAATGTTAAATCATCCCCCTAGGTGATTTAGGAAAGTCCTCTCATTCCACCTAGGTGATTTTACGGAGTTCTAAAAAGATGCTATCTTCTGGCAGTATTGGGAAGGGTTATCGTTGGCCTTCGCAAGACTAGATTCAACCCCCTGGAGCGGAATAGATGGGCCAAATTCAACATGGAGGTGAAATGAAGACCTTAAAACATAATAGAAATTATTTTTGAAGTTTTGGGTAATTTTTGCAAGACTTGGAGCAGTCTGAGTGAAAAACAAGGTTCACAAGCCTAGGCGATACACAGTCCTAAAACAGATGGTGGGCTTCAAAAGAAGTTTAAGAGCTCTAGATGGAGTTAGGAGAAATATATATATATATATAGAAAGAGGATTCCAAGGCCTACATTATGGTGAAATAATATTTTTCACAACACTTTGGTGCATCAAGTCTGCAGGAAGTTTTTATCAGGCACATGTGGAGTATAAAATAAAAAATCTGATTTTTTAGTGATCAAATTGAATAATCAAGACATGATACCACCACAATTGGATTCAGAATTCCATTTCCAATCAGTATCATATAAAATTTTTCCAAAAAAATCCATCAGGAGCTCAAGTTATTGTTGGTGTGTGTGACTGTCTAGTCATCATCCACATCACCTAGAGAGTCATCTAGCCTTGCAAGAGTCATAGGTCTTAGGAAGTCAAATGAAAGTGTCGATTCTATCATAGAATCGACATTTTCATTTGCGTCAATCGTCATAGGAGTTACATTCCTTATTTGGAATTGTAACTCCTCTTCTGGCATCATATGCATCAGCCAACATCATATGCGTCGATGGCGTCATTGAAGTTCTTTCCATGTTTAGGTATGGGGTTACACATCACCCCTATTTGTACTTCCTATTTTTCGATCTATGAATAAGAGCAGACCCATTCTTCTTCTTACTTGCAATCTTCTTTCCATTGTTTCGAATCTTGCGTATTACGTTGGCTTGATTTTACCATCGGAGTGCAACTTCGTTGTGGTGCATCACTTTTCGACATTGGTTCTCGCAAATCCCTCTTTCATGGTATCAAAGCTGGTTTTGGTAAACGTGCACTCTTTGTTTCTCAGTTGTTTATTACTTCTGGTTTCTTCTCATTTCCTCGTGTGAAAAGTTTTTTTATTATCGATTGGAATTATTGCTCACCTTGTATTGAGGTTTCAGCAGTTGCAAGTTAAGGTATTTGGTTGGTTTTCTTATCAGCTGAGTTCATATTTGGATATTTCTAGATCTTTGTGGCTGTTGTTTCTAGGTTGTTTGTGTGTTTCTTGCTAGTTGTGTTCAGATTCAGCGCCTGCAGGGTAAAAGAAGAGCTCATTTTTGGCGTGGACCTGTGATTACTGGTTGGAATCATTATTTTTCTTCACTGTGTATAATCGACTATTCGAGCTTTTTCCTCATCGTTATGGTTCCTTGCTGTCTCAAAGTTACCTCTTCCTGGTCTCAAAACGTTTTTGCAAGCCTGCTGAAAACCTCTCACATTTTTGCCTGGTCTCTCACATTTTTGCAAACCTCTCACATTTTTTCCTGGTCTCTCACGTTTTTACAAACCTCTCACGTTTTTTCCTGGTCTCTCACATTTTTTGCAAAACCTCTCACGTTTTTGCACTCTTCCCGACATTTTTACACTGTTCCAGGCATTTGTTTGGACTGTTCAGGCGTTTCTTTTAGCTGGCTGCATTTTCTACTCTATTCTGAGCATTTTCAATCTGCTCCAAATGTTTTTATGGATCGTTATGGGTGTTTTCTCCCTGGTCATGCCTCGAAACATCTCACAACCTGCAGACTTGGCATTTTGAACTGTCCTCCGACGTTTTTCTTCCAGCTGGCATCTTATTTTTTCCTATTCCTACGTTTTTCTCCGTTCTAGCGTTATTTTTTGCACTACTCTAGCATTTCAGGCCATTTCTACGTTTTCCCAGCACGTGTGGATAGTTACATTCTTTTTCCAGGTAATATCTCTCTAAAAATACGTTTTTTATTCACTTTTCTTTAAAAATGTGTTTGCATTCTTTTTACCTTATCACTCTTCTAAAAAATGTGTTGTTTCATTACTTTTAAGGTATAAGGTAAAAAACATTACATTTTATTGGCATTGTAAGTTTTTTGGCTTGTTTTATTAACCTTCCATCGAGTGCCGAAGACAAAGGGTGAGGTCCGGGATTGGCAGGTGGCTAATCACCCTCGCATATAAAAAAGCCCTATCTTAAATTCCGTGCCATTTCAACGGCATACATATGACACCTTTTTCATGTGTTTAGGCACTTTTTTAATCTTTTGCAGCTTATTGACTTTTTTTCTCATCGATGCGGGAATTGTTTTTGCTATAACTTTTGACTCATTGCTCGGTTTTGAGCACTTCTTTAGTCAAAGTTACATGTTTTTCACACTCTAGATGATGGGATCATTAGTTTTGTAAACGCACTAATTTTATAAAGTGCCACATTCTAGGGGGTGTCTTTGTATTGCTTAATTCAGCTCATTTTTTCTTGAGCTTTGTTCTATTCCTTTTTTGTGGACTTGTGAGCGCGTCGCCACAGTCTTACGACAAAGGGATTCTTTTGTGCGACGTGAGACGTTGTTTCTCACAAAGCTCTTTCTTCCCCCTCTTGCTTCTCTCTTTCTGTGCTTGCTTGCAGTGTCGATCTGTTGCGCCCTATGAACCTTGATTGTTGTCTCCACCATTGTGTGTTATTACGCTAATTGCAAGGTGAGTGACAAACTAGTTCTCGGAACACAGTTGCATCTGGTTGTAATCAACGCACTGAATTATAAAGTGTGCCAAAATTGGGGGTGTAACTTTTTTCTGGGGTGGTTGTTTCCTTTCTCTCTCCTTCCTTCTGCATTCCTTGGTTCTATCTCTTCATTATGGATATCTCTAAAGTACCAGTGCTCACACCTTTTAATTTATTCGAATGGAAATCTAAAATTATATTGGTTTTGCGAAGTAAAGGGTTATACCGAGTTACCATGGGGTTAGAGACCGAACCTACTGATGAACCCGAAAAATCTAAATGGTTCAACCGTTGTGATGAAGCCTTAGGTCTTATCTGTATGTCCATCTCTCCCAACTTTCTCTTCCACATCAAAACTTCCTCAACACCCGATCAAGCGTGGAAAATGCTCGATGATATGTTTGGGAAGCAAGATGACATGAGAGCACATGAGTTGGAGAACGAACTACTAGGGTTAAATCCTAGTGACTTTGAAAACCTACAGGCCTTCTTCTCAAAATTTGTCCGCACTAGAATGCTTCTAAAGGAATGTAAAGTGGATAAGAAAGAATCTCAATTGATCTTGTCGATTC
The DNA here is from genome assembly GCA_018340775.1 of Taxus wallichiana var. yunnanensis. Taxonomy (NCBI): domain Eukaryota; kingdom Viridiplantae; phylum Streptophyta; class Pinopsida; order Cupressales; family Taxaceae; genus Taxus; species Taxus wallichiana. The sequence continues at coordinate 713,309,876 of CM031237.1, read as the reverse complement.
TTTCTAAGTTAGGTTCGAATACTCTGTTTTCGTTTCAAATTTTCACACCACAAAATCCGCCTTGGGTAGTACTTGGACTATGCCCTCCTTTGATAGTTTTTCGTCCCAACTCATTTGAGAACAAGACAAACTCATTCAAATGGGGACTCTAAAATCCAAGTCACATGCCCTTGTGGCGAATAAGGGCAAGAAAAATGAAAAGAAGAAAGAAACTAAGGACCAACCTAAGAAAGAAACCAAGACCAACCAACCCCCAATTAAGCCCGTCACTCATACTTCGACTTCTGAGCCTAAAGCGAAGAAGGAAAAGTATAAATGCTCCTATTGTAAGAATTCTGGCCATGACGAGCAACATTGTTTTTGGAAACAAATTGATCACTTAACTCATTTACTTGAGAAGAATAAAATAAGTGTTCCTGAATCCGTTAAACAAAATGCTCAGAAAGGCGAGTCTTCTAATGCAAAGGAGACTAAAAATGAAAAGAAGAAAGGTAAGGCCCTTGTAGCTAGATCAGCTCCATCATCAACTTGGATTATTGATTCTAGTGCCTCGCACCACATGGCTTCTTCAGAGGTTGAATTCTCTAGCATTGAACCATGTGGCATGTCCCAAATCACGTTGGGTGATGACACTCATGTGTCGGTTTCCAATAGTGGATCAGTAGAGATTGAAGGTGGAACATTTAACCAAGTGTTGAGTGTTCCCAATCTCTCTACCAATATCCTATTGGTTTACCAAATCACCCACCTTGGTGAAGGAATGCGAGTGGAATTTGGTCCTAACTCGGTGATTATTCGTGAGCTTAACTCTGACTGCACTGTGGCTGAGGGAAAGGCAGATCACCATTCACGGTTGTATACCTTTTCCCACTTCTCTTCTGATTCGACGCCCAATGCCTTGCTCACTCATGCAAATGAGGTTAGCAAGTTATGGCATGAGCATTTTGGGCATCTAAATTATCGTTACCTTGAACAATTGAGCCAAAATGAAATGGTCAATGGGCTACCCCGAGTTAAGTTTTCTAAGGGTCTTTGTGAGGGTTGTACCCTTGGAAAGCACCCTGAAAAAATCTTTGACAAGGGAAAATCCTAGAGAGCTACTCGTCCCTTGGATCTTGTTCATAGTGACGTTTCTGGCCCTTTTCCGTCTCCTTCTTTTACTAGAGCTCTATATATACTAACCTTCATTGATGACTTTTCACGTTATACTTGGGTATATTTTCTTAAGCTTAAGTCTGAAGTTTTGAGCATTTTCAAAAATTTAATCTTTGAGAAACAAGGCTCTTCAAACCGATTGAGAAACAAGTTTGAATGGTCTATCAAGGTTCTTCAAACCGATAATGGGAAAGAAAGAACCGAATGTGAGCTAACGAGTTTGAGAATTTCTGCACTTAAGAGGGATGATTTCTTTGACACAAGATGTCGAGCATAGTTGAGTCTTCGATCCCCTTCCCAAAAGAAATGGAGTTGCATTAGAAAGAAAAATGAACCTTCTATCTTTTCGGGTATCTTGATGGAGTGAATGGATATCGATTTTTGAACCCTACCACCCATGAGCTTTATATTGAGAGGAGTGTGAAGTTTTATGAGTCATCCTTGACTTCAACTTCCACTCGAGGTCCTTTTTCCCACCGATTCAAATTTCGACTCTTCAGATGATGATGTTGTTGAGTGAGTTCCACCTCTCCCTGCTCCTCCCGATCCTCAAACTTTTGAGTCTTTTGATTTTGACAGTAGTGATGATGAGGACTATGTCCCTTCTCAATCAAGTGAAGAATCTTCCGACTCAGAGCCTAAGCTGTCAGACCTCTTTGGGCCAAGAAAACTTTAGAGAGTGCTGGAGATTTAGTTGGAGATCCTTTGGATGAGAGATGTACTCGCTCAGACTTCACTAGACCTCACTCCTTCTTCGCCTCTACTTCTGATCCACCATATTTCCATGAAGCTTCTAGGATTCCTGAGTGGGATTCTACCATGGATGAGGAGTATTCCTCACTCATAAAGAATGACACTTGGGATCTTACCCTTCTTCCGAAAGGAAGAAAAATTGTTTGGTGTAGGTGGGTATATCAAACAAAGTATGGAGCTGATGGAGAAGTTGAGAAGTATAAAGCGTGACTTGTAGCTAAGGGTTTCTACCATGTAGTGGGGTTGATTACTCAGAAACCTTTGCTCCGGTTGTGAAGATGACTTCCATTCGACTGACCCTTGCCATCACTGCCGCTAACAGATGGGAAGTCCACCAGATGGACGTTAAGAGTGCCTTCCTTCATGGGGACCTAGAGGAGGAGATCTATATGGAACAACCTCCGGGTTATGTCCATGATCCATCCCTCATTTGCAAATTAAAGAAGTCTCTCTATGGCCTTAAACAAGCCCCTCGGGCTTGGTATGCCAAGATGGACTCCTTTTTACTTGCATCAGGGTTCACTCGGTGTCACTCTGACCCAAATGTGTATATTCTACGACAGGATGACTCCATGCTTATTCTTGTTCTCTATGTTGATGACTTGTTGATCACCGGTAGCTCTTCCTCTATCATTGATTCTGTGAAGATCTCCTTGGCCAACAAGTTCTCCATGTCTGACTTAGGATTGCTTCATTACTTTCTTGGGATCTAGATTTCACAATCTGACTCAGGAATTGTGATCTTGCATAGCCTAAGTACTCTCTTGATTTGCTTGCTCGGTTTCACATGTCCGACTGCAAGTCCTCACCTACTCCTTTTCTTTCCAGGATTAAGTTGGTTTCTGATTTCTCTTCCCCCTTGGTTGATGGTACCCTTTATCGATAGTTGGTGGGAAGCTTGATCTACCTTGCTCACACCCAGCCAGATCTATCGTATGCCGTTGGGATCGTGTCTAGATTTATGCAGGAGCCTCATGAGTTATACCTAAAAGTAGTAAAGTGGATCCTTCACTATGTTTTTGGCACTCACACAGATGGTATTCATTACTTAGGAGGGACTGAGATTGACTTGGTTGGATTTACAGACTCAGATTGGGCGGTGATCTAGATCATCGAAAGTCTACCTCAGGCTATAGTTTCACTCTTGGTTCAGGTCCTGTCAGTTGGTCAGCAAGAAACAGAATGCCATTGCCATATCATCAATAAAAGCATAATACAGAGGAGTAGTTAACGCTACCACAAAAGCTGTTTGGTTACAGGGTATTATGACAGAGTTTGGCATCCACTTTCGGCGGCCTACCATTATCTACTATGACAACATGAGCACTATCTCGATTTGTAGAAATCCCATTTAGCATCAGTGGACAAAGCACATTGAGATTCATATGCACTTCATACGGGAGCTAATACATGAAAACATCATCGACATATAGTATGTTCGAGACAACCTGATCGGAGTTACGAGACATTTTCACCAAGCCCTTCACTGAGGTGAAGTTTCTTCACTTGCGGTCTCTTCTTGGGGTGAGGTCTGCTGCAGCCACCCATCTTCTTTAGGCTATATAGTCCTCCTTCTTCTCCTCTTCTTCTTTCTAGAAATATGTTGTTTGTACATGGGCACCTTATCAGGCCTTTAGTTGCGGGGCCCATTGACACATCTTTCTTAGTTGTCTAAGGGAGTCTTCTTTTTTGTTCTGGCTTACCTTGACCTCTTCCTTGGCTTTGATGAAGGGGGTGTTGGTGTGTGTGACTATCTAGTCATCATCCACATCACCTAGGTGAGTCATCTTGCCTTGCGAGAGTCATAGGTCTTAGGAAGTCAAATGACAAGTGTCAGATTCTGTCATAGAATCTGACATTGTCATTTGCGTCAATGCGTCATAGGAGTTACATTACTTATTTGGAATTTTAACTCCTCTTCTAGTGGTGTCATATGTGTCAGTCAACGTCATATGCGTCAGTGGCGTCATTGAGTTCTTTCCATGTTTAGGCATGGGGGTTACACAGCACCCCTATTTGTACTTCCTATTTTTCGATCTATGAGTATAAGCAATCCCATTCTTCTTACTTGCAATCTTCTTTCCATTGTTTTTAATCTTGCGTATTGCGTTGGCTTGACATTACCATTGGAGTGTAACTTCATTTTGGTGCATCATTTTTCAACATCGGTTCTCATGAATCCCTCTTTCAGTTATCACTGTTACAAGTTCAGGACTTAGCCAATTTTTTTGGAGGACATGTGTCAACACCAGGAGCTTGGCGGGATTTTTTGTCCCTCACATCCCCCAAGGTCAAGGACATCAATGTTGGAAAATTTTTTCGAACCCCCTTAAAGCCCTCTCAGCCCTCATATGACCTCTTGGACCCTCATGTGACCTCCAAACTTGACAGTTCAGCCCCAAGTGCATTTTTGGAGCATCCATTCCCTACCATTGGATCGGGCACCACGTGTCAGCTCCAGGACCACCGTGGAAACTGATTTACCTTATGCACTTGAGTTAGGGGACATCAGACCTTGAAAAATGCACCCAGCCCCTATGGGGAGTCATTTGGACACCCACGTGACCGAGTTTCAGCCCCCAGGTGCATTTTTGGAGCATCCATTCCTGCTATTGGATCGAGCGCCACGTGTCACCTCCAAGACCACCATGGAAACTGATTTCCCTTATGTACCTAAGGTGGGGGACATAAAACATGGAAAAATACACCCAGCCCTTATGGGGAGTCATTTGGACACCCACGTGACTGACTTTCAGCCCCTAGGTGTGTTTTTCAAGTAAATCCCCTGCCGTCGGATCGAGGACACATGACATCGCCTTGACCACCATGGAAATTGATGTCCCTCATGTCCCTAAGGTCAGGGACATCAGGGACATAAAAATGTTCCCATCCCCTCCATGTGCATGTTTTTAAAGTTTAAATCCAGCACTTAGTCATTTTCTTCCCCTCATTTCTCCTCCACAACTTCATACCTTGTCATGGCTCCTTGCATGATTTGTTTAGACACCGGTCCACCATTGTTACTCGAACCAGCTCCACCATGGCCACATAAACTCTCCACACCATGAATACACAGCAATATGTAGGTCTCAGAGAAAAATGGAGTGAAATGATGAAGAATGAGGAGAAAATGAAGGTTTTTGCCAGATAACCATGAAGTCACTTGATCGAAAAATCTTCATATCTCACAAGATACAAGTCGGATTGTGATGTCATATTTTGTAGATTTCCTAATTTTTCAAGGTGATCAAGATGCAACAAAAATAATTCAAATGGTGCCAGAATCATTTTCTCCAACAAAACCCTCTCTTCGTACACTGGCTCACATTCATTGGATTTCCCATCATTCCGGCAATGGAAACAAGCTAAAAACTTACACACGAGCTCCAAATAAAAAACCTATCACAATGGAGTTTTTTTCATTGCAAACGGAGACAAAAAAACTAGACCTACAAATTTTGAGCTCCATTAATGGCTGCCATGGCAGCTCCATGCTCGAAGCCACTGCTAGGTCAAATTTTCAAAATTTATTTCTAGGCTTTCTAGTTGGAAAAACTATGTGAAATTTGGAGGGTGTGATCGTAATGACAAGGAGAGTCCAAAAAATTATGTTCCATCACAAATTGGGCACTAGAAACACCCTTTCTAAAAATAGTAAGTTTTCCTATACAAACTTGCTATGTTTGGAAAGTCATCATCAAAAGCAAAGACAAAGGCAACAAGCATTGAATATTATGAGAGAGCCCAAATGAGTGTTCAAAATAGAAAACAGTGGAAATGACCACTTACTAAAAATATTAAGTTCCCTATATGGGTGTTTACCAAAAATAGTAAGCCACACTCAAAGAATAGTTTTGGCACAATGGGACATTAGAACTTTCGCCGCATTAGAGATTTCCATGAACAGGGACCAACGGGCTTCATTAGGTGACATCTCCTCTTCTTATTCTCTCTCTCTTTCCCTCTCCTCTTCCCCCAAATTTCTCTCACTTTCAAATGTTCTAATTCTTTGTTGGGGTTTGCACTTTTTGATATGCCTTTAAGTCACTTAAAAGTGACTTTATAAACATAATGTAAATTAAATCACCTTGCTATTATAAAAGGGACTTAAATATTTAAAGTGGAATATGAATAGTCTTAATTCATATTAAGGCATATGGAGGGTCATGAGGTAGATGAAGAGTCACCTCTCATTCTATAAAGTGTAACGGCATTCTCATTACAAAGGGTTGGTAATTGATCTTGTAGACTCAAGAGTGCATTGTACCAAGAGAAAACAAAGGAGATAGACATTTTATTCTACTCTCTTCCCCTCTCAAATTTCTTCTATTCCCACATTATGTACAACTTTGATTTGAGCAATCAATATAAGAAGAAGGAGTTTCTAGCTTTCTTTGACTAAGGGGTTTCTTGATACTTGGTGATCAATAAATTCTATTTGGTCTTGTTGCTATTCACAGAGTTGTTTCTTCCCATAAATGCATGTGTTGAAGTTTCTAACTAGTGTGTGTGCAGGAATCTAATTTTCTACCTGCAGCATTAGTTCTCCTACCTCTTTTCTCACTCCCCTTTCCCACTCTACAAATGAAGACTTCCCTAGCAAGATATTGCTAGCTTTGTCACAGGGTCAGTGGAGTGCCCCTGTTGGATCCCTGGTTGAAATACCACCACAAAAATCCACACTTTCTCATGTATGCACATACGGCAGTTGCACCGGTTAAGTAGAGGGACTTAGATTCCCAGAGCATTGGCAAGAAATCCACAAGTTTTCCACCCAACAAATTTTCTCGCCAACACTTCTCATACCAAGCCCGAGGGTCATGTTTGAGCTGTTAAGAGACCGTCGAGTTTACAAATAAGATAAGACTCGTGAAAAAATCTAACAAAGTTGCTCCATGTATATTTCCTCTTGTAAATCTCTATGTAAGAAGGCACTCTTCACATCAATCTGGTATATGGACCACCCCTATGATGCAACAATAGTAAGTACAAGGTGTATTGATTCTATTTAGGAAACAACTATAAAAGTCTCAAAGTAATCAATACCTTTGACTTTTGAAAAACCCTTTACAACAAGATGAGCCTTATACTTGTGCAAAAACATTTATAACAAGATGATCCTTATACTTGTTAGATTAATCATATTTATTTCTTTAGGAAGAGAGATCAAATCCCAAGTATTATTATTCATCAAATAATAATACTCATCCTCCATCGCATCACCCCACTCTTATATCCCATGATCCTCTGAAAAATATTATGGATCTTCATAAACTAACTGACACAAAATTATAGAACCTATTAAATGTGCATGATGATGCCTAATGGGTGGAAGATCTTGTATGAAAGGTTTTGCCTTATAAACTATAGTATGATCCCACATAGGCATAGTGACAACATCATTGGGAATATGATCCTCGTTGGAATCCATAACCTCCTCAAATAAGGGATCCTCAAGATGAGATAAAGAATAAGTAGGCATGGAAGAAGATGAAGAATCATAAGGAGAGAAGAGCTCATCAAAATAAACATGAGTTCAAAAAATAACATCAAGATTATCGAGATCTAAAAGTTGATAAGCTCTCATTTCCTCACAATACCCCACGAAGATCAAGAATTTACTCTTCTTATCTAAGGTTTTCCTTTTCTTCTTTAGCACAAAGGCCCAAACATGGATCCCAAAGACTCAAAAATTGAGACATCAGGCTTAGTTTTGGACCAAGCTTCCTCTACAGTCAAATGCTCAAGTGCTTTGTTTGGTGTGTGATTTTGAATGCAATTAGCATAATTAAGTGCTTATGCCTAGTATGTAGGAGGTAAATATCTAGAATGTATCATGTAGTTATTCATTTCCTTAAAATTTTGGTTCTTCCATTCTACTAATCCATTTTTTTGGAGTATGAGGAACATAATGTTGGTGAATAATGTCATAAGCTACCAAAAATTAAAAAAAATCTTTGCTGAAGTACTCCCCCCCATTATTAGTGTGAATTTTTTTATGAAACTATAATATTGTTTCTCAACCAAATCCTTAAATAATTTGAAGTGTGAAAAAACATCACTTTTATAATTGAGAAAATAAACCCAAGTACACCTCAAGAAATTATCAATAAAGGTAAGTGCATACTTAGCTCCATTGAAAGAGGGGGTAGGAAAACCATCAAGTCACTATGCATAAGCTCAAGTGGTGAAGAATCTCTTTTAGACAAATTCTTAGGAAATGGATCTTGGTGTTGTTTCCCTAATTCACAACCAGGGAAAAATCCCTCAAGACAAGAAACTCTAGGAATTCCATAAACCATACCATGAGTGCTCAACTCCTTCAAATATCTATAATTGACATGTCCAAATATCTCATGTTAAATCTTAATCTTTGAATCTACATGAGAAACCAAGCTTATCCCTATAGAGGAAGTGACATAAAAATAATCAAAGTGATATATTATAGAGCCATGATCAAAAATACTTTGAGAAATAAGTGAATGTGGCTCAACAAGGTTTGTACTTCTACCCTTGTAGTGTAAAAGTCACTATTTTTCCTTGACCGAGAATGACACATTTGATATATAGAAATTAAATTTGTAGTGATGTTAGGAACATATAAGGTGTATGTCACCTTTTCCTTAACAAAAATAATATCTAACCTCAATTTCTGAAGTAGAACTCAAATTTAGAGATAAAAAGACTCCTTGGAATAATTCATGTCATGAGAAGAACTAGAATCTATAACCCAACTATCTCGCATGAGTTGACTGAGATCTCCCAATAATATTAAGTGTTTTGTCATGCTCATTGAAATAAGGTGGAGTGGAGATAGATATTTTTTTATTTCTTGATTGTTTCCTCTAAGGCATGCATTCACTTGCAAAACTCATGTTCTTCATTACCACTACCCCCTAAAAAGAACATAAAATGCTATACTTATTCTTGGATTTAGAAGACTCTTTGGGTTTACAAGCATTTTGAGACAGAGGAGTGAACTTGGATTTACCTTTTATTTTTCTCTTTCCCTTAGGAGTAGATGCTATTAATTCCTTGTGAGAGGTGGAAGACTCAAACTTATACATTTTATATTCTTACCTAGTAAGTATTTCACAAAATATTTTTAAGGTAGGCATTTGGAATATGTCACCTAATGCATCCATGCTAGAGAAAAGGGTAGAAGAAAATATTTGGAATGGACCTCTCAACTTGGATAGAATTAGGTAAAAACACTCTTCATCTTTCTTATCTTTTCCACTCCCCTTCAATTGTGTCAACAAGTTATTGAACTTAGTAAGATAGTCTATAATTAATGGAAAATGCTCATAGCTAAGAAAGGTTATCTCAATTTAAAGTTTCATGGCTCTCACGTGATCCAATTTACCAAATAATCCCTCCAATTTCTCCCATATTTTGAAAGGAGAGTCACATTTTTCCAAATGAAAAAAATTCTATCACTTACATAAGTTTCTACCAAACCCATACAAGTAATAAAATTTGCATTGGTATTAAAAAAATTCATATTCTCTAGTGAACATTGGTTGTTCCATAGAAGTTAACTCCCATAATCCTTTACATTTAATGATTGTTTCCATTCTTGGTTTCCATGTGTGGTAATTATTTGTTATTAATGGCTCAAGTTGATCTAATGTAGAAGAAGATAAAGACGACATTCTCAAACATCACCAAAGAGAAAAAGAATGCAAGATGCCCCCTAGATTTGACACTATATAATTGACTATGTGTTACAATATTGGAACTTTATAATTTTAGTGTGTTTCTAAAAATAAATAGTTCCAATGAAACAAGGACGAAAAAATAAGAACTTAAAAAAATGGCTCTCTATTTCGAGTTTCCTATCAAAAGTTACAAGATTTTTACTTTGTGATTTAATATATTTTTTTAAAATAAAATTTCTTTTTCCTTCACCACAAAATTAAAATTAAGGGGATGTGACTTAAGGACCTACTAGTAGGAATGACAACCTTAATCCCTCATATGATAATACCATATGACCAAGGGCTAATGATTTTTATGGTTTCTCGATCCAAAAATAACTCAAAAATTTGTCTTTGTCAATGGCCAAGTTTACAGTCATTTTTTTTTGGTTTTTCACCTTCTAAATCCAATCGAGTCCTCTATTATGGGACAAAATGTATGCTACAAAATAATACTAAGAAATTTCGAATATATAAATATAAACAAAACCTCATTAGCAAAACAAAACTTACACATGGATGTCGGCAGCATCTACCACTATGGTAACATAAAAGTAATGATAAATATATTGTTCCAAGCCACAAAGAACTCAAATGATAATAAAACATCACACTCAATAATTTGAAGGAAATTTGTCGAATAAATTTACAAAAACCTTTACAAATAAATGAACAACAATATCATATATTATTATGGAACTCTATACAATGCAATGAGAAGGGGCCTTACTTATATAGGAAAGGAAGATCAATCTAAGAACTAGTCAAGGCCATAAATCAAGCTATAAATCAAATAAAGAACTATTCAAGACCATAGATCTAGGAAATAACTAGACAACAAAGAACTATTTAAGACCATAGATCAAGGAAATAACTATACCTAACAACTAAATAATATTATGCTAATATCTAAATAAGATAAAATAAATATCCACACATAAGTGGGTGAGGATAAATAAAATATAAGGTAAATAAAGTACCTTAAGGAAAAAACCTACTCTAACAGCTTCCCAATGTTCAGATAGCAAGGAAAACTAGTCAATAGTACTTTACTAAATTTGATCCTAACTTCCCTCTTGAAGGTACCTTTAGAGAACTAGTTGTTGAATTGTTAAACCTCATTCCTCTTGAAGAAGAATAAGAAGAAGAAGAAGAAATAATGTTTACACCCATATCATGGGGATAAAATACAGATCCATTGGCCTTGGCTCCTCCACTACATGAATTTCCAAAAGGATCTAGGAATAACTTTCCCAAGTTCAAAGGAGATGGGAAACAACATCCGAATGATCATATTGTTACATTCATCATAGCTTGTGGGGTTTTGGGAGTCAAATATGAATATGTTTCAGTTCATCTATTTTTGGAATCATTGCAATAAGTTACTACTAATTGGTTCTATCACTTGCCATAGAGATTAATCACAAATTAGGAAGACATGAAATCCAAGTTTGAAGCCAAGTGCAATCTTGTTGAAGATGTGCATTCCCTCCTTCCATAATAGTCTCAAATAAAAAATATCCCCATGAATCTATAAGGTACTTTTTAGCTAATTTCAATAATATACTCCAAAAAATATAAAAATAATCAGCCTATGGAAGATAACATGTTAATATTCTATACCAATACTCATTTACTACGGAGAGGTTAGTTTCATGTTGAGAAGGAGTCAACATGCTACTTTGGATGAATCACATGAGCTTGCGGTAGATGTGGAATATTATTTATAGATGTCTATGAAAATTAAGAGAGGACCAAACAAAGAAAAATCTCAAAGCTCAAGTTCTAGAGCTATAAACTCTTTGGTGCAAAAAATTGCTAATGATGTACTTTCTCTCAAAAAAAACTTGCTCAAAATACATTGTACAAATACATTCCAAGGAATAAATTCCCAAACAAAAAGAATTAGTACAAAACATCAAAAGCTATCTCTTGAGGCTCCACTCATGAACATAGCTTGTGGAACCTAATCAGATGATGAAGGTGAAGAAGAAGTAGCTTCAGAAAGTGAGGAAGAAGAAGGTGAGTTGCTGATCAAAGAAATTGGATCCGTAGAATTTGGTTTCGTAATTATTCATCCTCCTCTAAATATGAGTATGAAGATTTTTAGCTGATATGAATAGTCATTCTTGTGTTGTTTTCACTTGATCAAAAACCCTTGAGAAGGAGAAATCATCCAAGCATAAAGAAAGGGAGAGAGAAGATCCTCAACCGGTGAATCTACTACTAGAAAATATAATAACTAAGAGAGGATCCCCACTCCCTCCATCTTTGGAATCATCTCATAATATTTTTGAAGACACACCTCATCATAAGACATATTCAAAGCAAGGTAAGTCAAGTACTTATAATCCTTCCAAGAATAATGCTTCTACTTCTATACGTCAAAAAGTGATGAGAATTTCATATACTCCTAAATAAAATTAAACTAATGTTTTCAATGCTCTAGAAAACCCTTCCTCAAACTTGCACATTATTGATCATGTGAAAAGGGACAAGGTTCGAGATATCGAATCTAGATACTCGAAACTCACCCCAAACAGTTTGATAAGCTAGTCAATTTTATCAAAGGTGGAAGCTCTAAATCTAAGGTGCCATCCACTTCCAAAGGCTTACTTCCCACACCCAAGCCAAGCCAAAGCCAAAATATTATAGCTTCTACCCCTTCATCCACCGAAAAAATTGAACCTTTCTATGTTTCCTTGTTGATCAATGGGTACCAACTGAACAATTATATTATTGACTTTGGTGCCTTGGACAATGTCATGCCCACTAAGGTTTCTAAAGCTCTTGGTTTGATTATTTCTCAAACCTTTTTCATTATTACTCAATGGAGAACTAAGGAGGTTCCAATTGTTGGAAGAATCAAAGATGCAATGATGGATTTTGTGGCCTATCCAGAAAAGTAGGTAAAAGAAACAATTCTAGTGGTAGATATGTCAACTACCTATGGGATGCTCCTCAGTAGAAGATTTTTTGAGAAATACAAGGTGAGATGAAAATGGATAATTATTGTTCTTAAATACTAGTAAAGAATGAAATTAAGAAGATCCTTCCTGAGCCCAAGATGAAATACATTGTTCAAAATTCAAATGATCCTAGAGCAAATATCTACTTCCAAAGAAGCAAATTGGGGAAAACTTCATTCAATGAATTGGGGAGAGTTATATTCAAGGAAAGAGGTGATGAGAACTATTTCATGAGTTTTGAACAAGGAAAAGAGCTACCCATTCTTGAGGAAATGCTAATAGATATTTCTTGGTGAAATTTGAGCATGGAATTTTATGGAATCTATTTTTTAACCATCTCATGTGCGGGTATCATTTTTTCATCCACGGGGATATTTATTCCCCTACCATATAATTTAAAGTTCTCCAACACTAAAAAAATTGTTGAATATGAATCCTTGTTTCTTATATTGTGAGCTTCCAAGGAAATCGGGATCAAAAATATCATTGTGAAAGGATATGTTGAGTTAATTGTGAACATGTAAGAGATATACTTCAAGTCAATAAATCTCATTTATGTCACTACAAAAATAGAGTGTGGGATTTCCTTGAAGCTTTTGATGCATTTAACATTAGAGTAGTTCTTAGTGATCATAATGATAGGATGATTCTTTAGAAGTATCTACCTCTTTGATGATCCCACATCCATATTTTAGTGGAGAAAATTTTTCGGTTGAAACGATCTTTCGCCCAAGTGTCTTAGACAATTTACAAAAATGGAAAAAAATTAATGATGATAATCACATTTTTTCCTTCTTGTAGTACACCAGATATCTCATGTCTATGAACTTTAAAGTAAGTGACTCAATCCCACAAGAGTTTACTATAAATAATAGTGATACTAATACAAATAATTAAACAGATGAAGATGGAGTAATTCAATTAAAAGGTAACAAGATTCTGAAGGGGCTAGTGTTATTGGAGAAATTATTTGAAAAAATGATAGATTTATCCATGGTAAAACCAAGGATCAAGCAATATCTTCATCAAAATATGACAAGATAAACATCGAATAAGTGAACAACTGAGGATGGTGAACATAGGAAAATATTGTTCACCTGAGGAATGGAGAAACTTCTCAACTTTGGTGAAAAAGTATTAAGATGTATTGCATATTCATATGATGATTTAAAATCCTTTCAACCTCAATCAATGAAACACTCCATCCCCTTAAAACCAGATGCAAAATCCTTCTAGAAAAATCAAATACAATACAATCCAAATATTATTGGGACCATCAAGGCAGAGGTTGAGAAGTTTCTCAATGCACGTATCATTTTTCTTGTCCATCATTTAGCATGGATAGCCAATATTGTATCGGCCCGGAAGAAGAATGGTGAAATATACATCTGTGTGGATTTTGGAGCTTAAATCAAGTTTCCTTAATGGATAGTTATCCTTTTCCAGTCATGGATCACATCCTGCAAGTGGTTAATGGTTTAGAAATGGTGTCTATGCTTGATGTATTTTCTAGATATAACCAAATTGAAGTTTCCAAAGAATACCAATTCAATACTTCCTTCACCACCCCATGGGAAACTTTGCATATCATCATATGCCCTTTATCCAAACCAATACAGGTGCCACATTTTAGAGATATATGGATTTGGATTTCAAGGAATTAAAGGGAAATGCATGTTGGTATATCTAGATGATCTCACAGTATACTCGAAAAATACAAAAACAAAACTTGCAGCACCTTTAAATAAGTTTTGATTCATTGTAGAAGGTGTCACATTTCCCTCAATCCAAAAAAGTAAATTTTGGGGTAACCAAAGGAAAACTCCTTGGTCACATTGTGAGAAAGGAAGGCACGAAGATTGATCTAGAAAGAGTGGAAGCTATTCAAAGATTGTCTCTACCCATCAAGTAAACCAAGTGTGCACTCTTTCTTTGGAAAAGTGAATTTCTTGAGAAGGTTTGTCCTAGACTTTTCTAAGCTTACAAAGGACATAGTCAACATGATGAAACCTAAGGAATATTTCAAGTGGAGTAAACAAGGAAAAGAATCCTTCAAGTCTATCAATAGTGTTATTAAAAATCACCTTCTATAGTGCTCCCTAGTTTCAATAGAAAATTCATTATCTATTGTTATACTTTAGAACATACTATTTTATAATTCCTTATTCCAGAAAATGATGAAAAATTTAGTCACCCATTACATTCATGAGTGCTCCTCTAAAGGCACATGAACTTAACTACTCACAACATGAGAAACATGCCTATACAATGGTTAGAACTCTTAATAATTTCATATTTAACCTTTTGAATCTCATATTATTTTTATGGTTCCTAGTCCTGTAATTAAGTCCATTTTCATACAACAAGACCTCCCTCCCATTCTCTTCGTAAGCATCACCAACCCTTGGTATGTAAATATAAAATGTTTCTTAACTTATGGGGATTTCCCTCTAGGACTAGATTACAAGAAAATATGTACTCTCCATCTCGAGTAGTGAGATATGTCATTTGGGAGAACATAATATACAAGAAGGGATTGGATGGTACATTCCTAAGGTGCATTGAAGAAGAATATTAGCAGAAAAAAATTCAAAGCATATCATCACCAAGAATGTGGGGGTCATTTCTCGGGCAATGGTTAGAGCTCATAATATCTTGATATGTGGTTATTATTAGAATAACCTCTTCCAAGATGTATATAAATGGGTTGTAAAATGTGATTTGTGTCAATAGTTTGTGAGAAGACCAAGACTTGTTTCCTTTCCCCTCATGCATGTGATTATCGAAGAACCTTTCCCAAACAGTGGGGTTTGGATTTCATTGGTGTATTGAACCTACACTCTATTCTAGGTCATATATATGTTCTTACCACTACTAATTACTTCAAAAATTGTGTGGATGATATACCAACCATGTATGTCAACTTTGAAATAACGTGTAATTTATTGAAATAAAACATCATTGTCATATTCGGGTACTAGCCAAGATAGTATCTAACAAAGCCACTTATTTCTCCTTAGTATAATTGATGGAATTTTTATACAATCATGGCATGTTCCTATCTCACACTATTGATTACTATCTACAATGTAATGTCCAAGTCAAATCTAGTAATAAAAACATTGTCACTATTGTTCGGAAGCTAGTAGATGTTAATCATAGAGATTGGCATAAGAAAATATATTATGCATTATGGTTCGATCAAATCACACCCAAGAAATCTATTTGCACGTCTCCTTTTGAGCTACTATATAGATATGACCAAATCCCAATTTCTCAAGAACTACTTTCCTTATAACTAATGAAAGTAGTAGAAAATGGAGAATACTTAAATGTTCTTGACAAGAGGATTTATTACTTAGAAAATTTGAATAAAGATAGATTAGTGTCAGTTAATACACTTAGAATATACCAGTCTAAAGTAAAAAGATCTTTGATCAAAACCCAAGATATGAGCTTTCAAATTGAATATTTTTTCCTTCTCTCAAAAAAAAGGAGATTTCCTAAGGGAATCCGTGGAAATTTTGACTCTTTCTAGCTTGGTCCTTTCAAAATCAAGCACTTCTATGGAGAGAACACATATTATCATGCTTACCTTGATGGGACCCGATTGGCATTGTCTCTCACAATAGTAACATCTCGAAGCTTTATAGGAAGTAATTTTGGTTGTCCCCAACCATGTATCATAACTTCCCTTTTAGTTCTATGTTTTTTTCCTTTTTGTTTTTGTGTGTTTTCCTTCTTTTTGTCATGTGTGTTTTCTCCTTTCCCTTTATATGTGTCTATTTCTTGTATTAGTCGATTAATAAATAAATATGTTACCAAACGGATAAAACACTCATATACTACTCATGAGATACCTAAGGTTCTCTATTTTCCCTTATGGTCCAATTTCTCCAACTTAGATCTAGATGTTGTCATGAAAAATGTCTCACATGAAAACTTGAAACTTTAAGCATGAAAACTAATCCCATAATTGAAAATTATGTTTCTCGTCACTGTGCATCCTTCCTTTGGCCATCCTTCCTTCAGTCCTAACCTCACCCACTCTTAGAGGAAATTTCTAATAATATTATTTAGAGTGTTTTAGTGTGTAGGAAGAGTTCCTAATGTGATTGATGAACTCATCAAGATTCGATGAAAGGTAGTTTCCTTCGGATACCTAAAAAGGCCATTCTTGGCCATTCTTCAACTAAATAACATCCTATGGAAGAATACAAGTAAAATATAAAGCATATGAGGGTGATTTCAGATTATATTGAAGGTATTGAAGCATTTGAGGAAATTTTAGGGAAGAAATTTTGATTTAGGAACAATTTGTTCAACATCGGGTAATTCAGGGTGTAGGGAATAAAAGCTCAAATGATGTAAGCTATCTTCTTCGGATGATTTTGGGAGTTATAGAAGGATTTAATAAGAAAGAAAATATTCATATAAAAATTCTTGGAATCCTTTATGAGGTGGAAAAAATCAAATTTTATCCAAGTCTCAAATATTTCTTAAGATAGTTCAAAACTATGTTGTTTCCCCTCTCGAGTTCAAGATGGAATAGGTCCAAAATTTTCAATTTAAGGAATAATTATATCTCAATAATGGTCCCATTTATCTCAACAAGTTATTTGGAGTCAAAATCATATTCAATTTAACCCCAAAACACTTTATTAAGCTTGTGAGGTGAAAATATCAGTTTAGGTGTCCCAATTTGGACATTTAAGGCAAAATTTACTTTCATAATTTATCCAAGTATCATTTTGGATACTCTTGTGTCCCCTCTATCTGTTAGGGAAGAGGAGGGAAAAGAGGGACATAAATTTTAGCCCCACTCTCTCCCCTAAGTCACACTTTTGCCTCCCGGTGTCCCAATTATCCCAGTTGTCCCCTCTATCCCCATGGTGTAAGGGGTACAAAGGGGACATAAAGTGTGACCTCCCTCCTTCTCCTAAGTCAAAATTTAGGAACCCTGGTGTCCCCTCTATCCCCCTTTTAACCTAAAGGACAAGAGGGACTTAAAAGGTGACTCACTCATTCATATGAGCCCCCTGGTCACCATGTGACCACCTCCATCTCCCATGTGCTCATTTATCATCCCCTACATCTCATCCACCATGCACCACAAGCTTCCACTTTTCACCATCTGGTGTGAGTCAAACTTTGGTGTCCCTATTTTCCCCTCTTTCCCCATTTCACTAAGTTTAACCTCACATCCACTCCATTCCAACCCCGGTTAAGTGTTGCAGTTCCATGTGAGTTAAGAAATACAATAAAATCTCTCTAACTCTCCATTTCTCAAATAGATAACAATTTTTCATGAAAAGTGTTATTACAACATCCTCCAAAATTCCATTTTCATCTAGACATGCTGCCAATTTTTTCCAGACATCCATAACTAGTAAAGCAAATATTTTATCATATTTCCTCATCCAGAGCCCATTTACCTCAAAATATTTCTTGTGGTCTCCTCTCCAAAATGCTTGTGGGAAGATTTGCCATAGAAAATAAACTAATGTTCTAGATTTTTATAAAATAAATTTTAAAATATAAAACCCTAAAACTACTTTTTAATTTTCACAAATATCCAATAGACAAGAAATCATGAAATTCATAATAGAAGGTCACTGGAGAAAAAAACATAAAATTTTAATGGTGGTTTTTTTATGACTTGACACACTGTAAGTGTACTTTATAAAAATATCAATTATTGAGCATTGGATGTCTAAAAATAGTAAGTTTTTAAAAATAGTCAATTCTCAACACTTTTAATACTTTGAATGATCCATAAGCATTAGAAGACAAAAATAGTGGAAAATTACTAAAAATAGCAAGTCCTAGATAAGACCTACTAAAAATAGAAAGTTTTGGATCTGAGTTCAGAAAGTGTGTGGTGACTCTTATTCTTCTTACCTTAGTATTTTTTAGCAATATGAAGTTCAAATACTCATGTCTAAAACCCATTTCAACCCTAATCACCGAGTATCCTAGTGTGGGAGACACCGATGTCCCTCACATGGATCTTGAAGACTTAAAAATAGGATGTTTAGCAAACCTCGTGAACCAATGGAAGAGAATATCTTCTCAAGTAGGCTATCTTCAATAGGAGGTCACCCACTTTATATTCAAAAAATTGAATTGGTTCTAGCTTATGTATAATATTATGAAGCTAATTTTAGGATAGTGCAAGTAGATTATAATTCAATCCCTACAATCCACACTCCCAAGGTCATCTTCCAATGTCTGCAGATTCCCACTAGAAGTAACATTTCTATCCTCACCAATTATTTTTCATCACAAGAGTGGACGAATACCGATTCATATTTACAAGGCCTTATGCTCGGTTTTTGGTTTGGGAAAGGAAGAAAACCTTCTCATATTCCTAAGAACTTATCTAGGAGTGAATTCCATGAAGGGTAATCATATTTAATTATCCTCACTGATCAAGGTGATGGGTGAGGAAACTATGAAAGAATTATAGGATTGGATGGCTCATTTTATCCTTGTTACAATTGAAGGGAACCAAGTATTATATTGCGGGAAGATTATCAATGACAATATCCATCAGCAATTTCTTTAGTTTTCTTCCATTATGAAGTTCACATGACTTCCTACCTAGTATATTCTCTCACCTTTACAATATCCTTCAAGGTTTTGACTACTACTCTTAATGTATCCCAAAAATCACCTACCTACGAGAAGTTCCCCATAGATCACTCACAAGAAACAACCATCACTTTACTAGGGTGAATGATACATTCACCATGTTCATCATCAGAATTCTCAAGGAGAATATAGAGATGAGGATATGCGATTGAAAATTATGTGAGCTGATTCACCCAATTCTAAACCTTCACATACATTAGGGTTTTAGGCTTCGATATTTCTCCTCACAGGCTATCCAGGTACCCTAGTGATAAAATTATAATGTTTGAATTATGTAGGAAACTTTCTTATGTTCATACTAGGTGTAGAAACAAAAAAAAGAAGGGTGTATCTTTCCCCATCTCTTTAGGAATATATTCATGTAAGAATGTTGTAGATTCATCAAATATTGAATCTTATTTTACTTCCCTCAATCTCTATTCCTATACATCTAGGCCTGATTTTTATATCAAGAGAAATCCTAAAACTTTCACCTTTCTTGAATCACACCACACACCTTAAATCGAGGACTATTGTGTCAATTGTATTAATGGATTTAAAAAAGTAAGAAAGAGGGAACATATGCAGATGATAGTTGATCAGATGAGGGGCCTCCACTTTGATTGGTTCATTGAGGGAATAGAGGATGATGGATCAGACTTGTTTGATCTTGAGTATCAAGCAGTGAAAAATTCACCTCTTCCTCTGATCTCATGGAATACAAGAGAATCAAGTGATATCAAGGAAAGAACTACGGTGGTAACTTATACTTTGAGAGAGAGTTTCAAGAGAAAACAAATTTTATTTCATTGATTTTGGTGGCCTCTTGACTCTATCAAGACAAGCATCTCACATTTCCTCTATGAAGACATCCAAGAAGATTGTGAGCTCCACTCACTTAGAATATCCCTTAAAGAGAAAGATTGTGGAGGAAGATAACATTGAAGATTATCACCCCAAGAGGCTCCACAAGAAATCCAAAGTCATGTAAATCCACATTAAGCCTATTGAACAAGATGATATTGATGCTTCACGAGTCCTATTTTTGCATAAGTTCCCAAGTGTGTCTTCTTTGGAATCGAGTCATTCCACCATGTGCAAGATGTGATTCCCCACCATGAACCTAAAAGTTCTCTCATGCTTGATATTGAGCCCACACTAGTAGATAATTTACCTAA
The DNA here is from genome assembly GCA_018340775.1 of Taxus wallichiana var. yunnanensis. NCBI lineage: Eukaryota > Viridiplantae > Streptophyta > Pinopsida > Cupressales > Taxaceae > Taxus > Taxus wallichiana. The sequence goes on along the minus strand of CM031237.1, from coordinate 713,289,488 downwards.
GATTCAAGATCTGACCAGGAGTGAGTCAAGTAAAGTGCAGCAAGCATTAGCACCTGATTTTGGAGCTATCTCAAAGATTATAAAAGCTAAGTGAGGCAAGAAGGCACATGTAACCTCTCATTTCTTTAGTGGAGCTTCTGGTGACCAATATGTAGATATTTTCCTCGACCAAAGGTTTAAAAACCTATGGAAGAAATGACTCAAGGTGATTACTAGATGACAAGGATTTCATTGGGTCAAGCTACACATAAGGGTGATGCACACATGTTCAAGGAATTTATTTCTGCCTACTTTCTCAAAATGAGGAATATAAGAAAATAATGGAACAATTGGAAGAGCATGTGAGAACTCTCACTACTTATGTGTAAGCATTCTTGGATCCTAGTGTAGTACCACCTCCTCCCATAGAATCCATCACTCCTATCAGTATCTTTAACCCTGAAATAATCAAGAAATATCAAGGTTACTCAATGTAGGGAATGGCTAATGTGGTGAGTTGAAAATATTCTTGAGAAAGGAAAAAAATGTTTCAGAAAATCTTTCATTTTTATGTTTTTCCTCATCACCTCTTTTAAAGTGAAAATGACTAAGGATGAGATTGAGAAGGAGAAATCCCATTGGGACAATGTGCTTCCATTGGTTTTAGAAATGAATAATGTTTCTTCTCATTTATTGGTGAGAAAAAATGTGTTCACTGCTATGAATGATAACTTGTCTTCTATACGGTCTTGTCAATGAGTGCTCGGTATGTAATTTTGAATGATGTTATCTCTGATCTTGATTATTTTGAAGATCTCACATAAAATATTTTTTAAAGTATCAAGAAATGTGTGTAAAATCTTGGGTCACCTTCAATCAGTGAAAATTAATCATTGGAAGAGATTCTAAAATCATTCCAGGAATTTTTCAAAAAAAGGCGGAGATCCCTTCTCATTCAAAGAATATACTTTGGAGTCTCTCACATACATCATATGTTCAATTATAATATTTATAAGGATCATAAATTTTGGTTCAACCAATTTAAGGCCATCAAAAATGCTTCTAAAACCTAGATCAATGCTTTGAGCTTTGTTCATATTCCACATGTAGAAAAAGTGGTAGTTATGGAAGCCCGCTTTAATACGGAATTTAAGGATGAAGAAATTTCTCCAGGAACATTCCCATAAGGTTCATTAGTAATCATCTCTTCATCATAAGAGGCTTCATCTCCATTAGAATGATCATCTCTCCTCTTCTTCCTTCCTCCTTCCTTCTCTCTCCATGTTCTAATTCTTCATTAGGGAGGTACTTTTCACTATTTTTTCATATTCACTTAAGTGACCTATAGTCTAACATTGTAATGAGTTCTTTTCAATTAATGAGAAAAGGATCACTTTTTTTTCCTAGGAATATGAAAGGTCACAAGTGATGAGGGGAAGTGAAAATTCATGTGGGGGTAGATGAAAATAATTTTTGTAAGGCTATAAATTGGAATGGATTCTCCATTCCAAAGGGTTGTCAATTGTGAGTTTCTAGTAGATATATTTACACTACTAAATACAAACAAGATATTACATTCTTCCATCTTCTTGTTTGTGTATGTTTCCTTTATTATTTTCATACTCAACCTTTTAAGTATGATAATCTTGTAAAAACAAGAAAGGACTTTATACCTTTGATAAATAAATCAATAGAATTGTGTGTCTGTGGTTTGTTAGCCTTATTATTGTTCACAAGGTTTAATTCCTCTAATTGAGTATAGATTTTATTTGGTTAATGTTGTGAAAATATGTAAGTTCCTATTCACAAATTTAACCCTCCTTCACTATATTCTTACTCCCCTCTACCTCCTTTCACTAAGAAAATTCCTCCCTTGAACTAAGTGCAAGAAATTTGCCACAAGTCTAGTGGAGTATTCATGTGTTATCCTCAGCTTCACAACCACCCGTTGAATTTTTTTTCTACATTTAATAAATGAGATCCTTCCCATTACCAAGAGGAGGGACTTAGTCCTATAGCGTTGGTGAAAACTCACTAATTTTCCCGTGTGACAAATTATTCCACCAACAATTACTTATTTGGAAAGCTACATTTGTTACTCATATGCCTAGTACATCTATGCATACTACTTCTAGTGAATATCTCATTCTTAAACCTTTTATTAGGTATTATATGACACTTATTGTACCTCTAGAGGGTTTATCCCTCCTAAGCATCCTACTAGGTCTTGTATTACACATAATACTCTAGTGGTTCTCTCCCTCTTATGCCTTCTATTAGGTATTATATGGCATATACTACCTCTAGTGGTGTTATTTCTGATAGGCCTCATATTAGGTATCCTATTACACATAATACTTCTAGTGGGTCTCTCCCTCTTATGTATCATGTAAGGTCTTATATAAAACATCTATTTCTCCTAGGCTTCCTAATGGGTATCCTATTGCACATACTACTTATAGTGGGTATCTCCTTCTTGAAAGCTGTTATTAGGTATTTTATGGCACATGATACTTCTAGTGTTTCTCTCCCTTATATGCCTAATGTTAGATATCCTAGTTTACATACTATGGATCTTACACATAATATATATGATCATCCTTCTTCTATTATGACACATTTAATTAATTTTCTTCCTTTACTTTAAGGGTATGCCCCACCTCCAAATGATGAACTCATTAGGTAGCTCTTGTGTTATCTTCCTTTATGTACATAAATACTTTCAAAATAATACAAAAACATTCAAAAATCACATAATATAAAATCATTCAAATATTTACAAGAATAAACTATTAGGATTACATGTGACTTTATTAGTTAGTTTTGTAATTTATTTATTTTTTGTCATATTTCTTTGATAGATAACATATTTTTCTACATACTCTTTACACACATGCATTCATGAGGTATTTTGAGCTGTGTATGTAGGATATACACAGATATTTACATGATGAGAGGTGGTATCCTAGTCCCTTCCTAGTGACCATGATCATTTGAAGGTACCTCCCACATTATAAAAGTGTTTTGTTTCATTATAGTTATGTTCACTTCCTCATTATGCTCAATTATTTATATTTTTTTATATACTATCCTTTGGATTTTGAATAATAACATATGTGTCTTGTGTAATACTAACTTAACTTGTTCTATGTGGCTTTTGAATAATGTTTGATATGTGTTTCACTTAATTTCTATATGTATTTGTCATTTGATGTCTTAAATACTTGATTACTTATTTTTATGTGGCTTATCTACCTTTTATGCTTGCCTTGTGATACTTTGGTGTCCCATGTTTGTGTATTTTTACATCTTATCTATGTGACATTTCTTTTGTACTTGTATGTGTGATTACTTATATACTTTCTTCTTTGTATATGAAATTTGTGTCTTCACCGTGATTTTATTATGACTTTGTGATGTCCCATGTTTTTGGCTTTGTGCTAGATATGAGTCTTTACCTTCTATTTTTGTTCTACTTATATTTATTTTCCTTAGTGTTTTGTTTCTTTTATACATGTTTTTATTATTATTGATTGTTGTGTGTTGCTTTCTTTATGTACCTTAGTCTCCACAATGCACACTCCTTATTATAAGAAGATTATCCTAATGGTGGCGACCACAAAAACATTCCATGTGAACCAACACAAATTATTAGACTTATCTAGCATGGGTACAAATCATTGATTATGAGTTTCACACTCTACTACTATATCTTATATGCCTCAAAATAGTGGTAATTCATTAGGGTATATTATACATATAAAGATGGTATAGATAGATTACATAACTCATACACATGGGGAAAATCCTTATCAATAAGAATAGATACATAATATGGACGTAATTCACATTGGTATAAAATTGTCCACTAGGAAGGAATCATTGTGTGTTATGATCCTTACCATACATTTCGTAGTGGGTGAAAATTCATATAAATTTTTTCTTATATTCTTACACGTATTTATAAACTTATGGTATAGGTGTGTGTGTGTGTGTGTGTGTGTGTGTGTGTGTGTGTGTGTGTGTGTGTGTGTGTGTGTGTGTGTGTGACATTGTTCATAATTGTTCATAAATTAATACATAGGGCATGAATATTTCATTACATTACTCAAATATAGTTGTAGATATAGGGTTTAAGGGCATGGAATTTCTTCTCCTTTTACATTATTTAGAAATTACATAATCAACCTCAATTATTAAAGCACATGGTAGGGGCATGGGACATCCATTCCCTTTCGAGTTTTACTATTACAAAATTAGATTAGATCCATTTGTAGCGAGTGTGATTTGTGGGGTTGGAAGATATTCAGAGACTATATACTTTGTAGGTTGTTCTTCCTTTCTCTCTCCCTCTTTGTGTGGGAAGATATCAAAGTGGCTAGATACATTACACATAGTTCTTCCCTATTTTTAGGTTTGTTTGGGATAATTGGCATATGATATCTCTTTTCTATATTGGGTCATGCACACTCAAATCATATCCTATTTCATTTTATATTTCAAAAATTAGGGATTGATCGCCCCAATTAATTTGACATAACAACACAAATAAGAATTCAAAAGTGCAACAAGAATGGGAGTTCATCCCTCCACAAAGAGAACTAGTGTAATCCTTCAATGCTTTCCATAACTTTACTTTACTATGCACAAATTTATGGTTTAAATTTACATACACTATTTACATTTGAGTTGCAATTAAATTTATTTTAGTGACATTGAATGTGCTATGTGTCACAATTTTCATCATGGAACATGTTAACACCAACATAAGGAACAAAATTGAGAAAACACCAAGTGTGTGTACACATTATTAGTGAAATATTTTGCACTTAGAAAAATAAGGGTTCCACAATAATTTAGGGGATGGAATACCTCCACTATTATGAGGATAGGTTCCCTTTATTAAATACCAAAATGAAGGCAAATCAATTATTTATAATGTTGACACCAATTAACTTTGGGGTTTGAATTTTTAAACCCATGTTGTAAAACTTCATAATGGAATGGGAAGAAAGCAGATAGGACAGGTGAGTAAGTGAGTAAGTTTGAAGGAAGAGAAATGCACTTATTAATAATAAAAATAAAATATTAAACTATGTATTCATGTCATGTGTTAATAATAAACTACCACATCATGTAATAAGAAAGTAAAATACTAAGAAACTATATTAGCCTACAAAATGGATATGATCAACAACAATAGACATAAAAAAATCAATAATTCTTTTTTAGCACATAATGAACACAATTTTTCATATTACTTTTTCTATCAAATATGTAGTCATGGACAAAAATAAAGAGAAGGTATAATCCTCTAAAGTTTTTGCTTATCAAAAATTTCCCAACCCTTTACAATAAGAGATCCTTCACTTTAATTATGATTGGGAGAGAAAATACCTTATAACTACCTCTTAAGTAACTTTTCTATTTTTTATAACTTTAATTGTCCACTTCATTAGTCACTTAAGTGAATTTTACAATTTTTAAAATGGTGGAAAATAATATTGTAAAAAGTGCACTCGATAAAATAGAAAATTTACTCAAAGATAAGTCAAGATGTTAGAGAAGAAGAATAAGGCTTGAGATTCAACACTTACACTCTGAATCAAGCGATACTAATTTTGATACCTCTTTCACTCATAATTATAGTGTTGGAAATATTGATCAAATAGGTACCCATAACATCAATCATCTCATAACTCCCACCATCAAACTATTAAGGCATTTAGATTCCTTAGAAATCATATTATGTACCTCAGAAAGTTCATCCAACTTTTCTTTATTGAATTCTTCTATGCATAAAAGATATTTCTTTATTAATTTTTTAAATTTATCTTTGATATATATTGCGATGTTTATTTCAAATTAACTTCTTTGAACTGATCACAATGTAGAGTTTTCATATATATAGAAATTTCTTACTTAAGGGATTCACCATTTTGAATATATGTTTGGAGATTATTATTTCTTTCTTAAGGAAATTTATCCTCCATTCAACACTTATTTACCATGTTCAGGAAAGGTTATCTTGAGAATTGCTGAAAACTTTCTCAAAGATAAAAAAATTTATCATCGGTGACCACCATTGCTCTCAATTCTAGAGTTAAACTTCCCATAGGGAATCCTCCTTTGATTTTAATTTGAGTCAAAAAAATTATCTTAGGCTTCAACCACCCATGCATATGCCTTCCCACCTTCATCAATGAAATTGATAGCACTAACTAAATCTTTCTCTACCCATGTCTTAATGACCTTATCATGTTTTTTATGCTTGTGTATATAATATATCATTTACACCCTTATTAGATTTAGCATCTACATTAGTTAGTTAATTACACTAAAGGATGTAAAGGGATCTACAAAAGGTTTTTTTGATTAATTAAATCCCAACATTAAATATGCAATATCATAACAATGCATCAATTCTTGAAAATAATATTAAAAGTAAGATATGAATTTGAAAATAAAGGGGATGTGTACGCTTAGCTGATTACAAGTGGATATAGGAGGTTATGGGTGTGCGAAGTACTAGAGATGGGAGATCTAAACACAAAAATTCTTGATTCCTATAACTATGACTATAAATGTACTAGTGTAGGTTGTATGGATCTTTAAGACCGTATATATGGTTTTGACCTTATTATATGGTTTTGGACCTACTTAGAATTTGGTTTTGTAACTCCCGATATTTTTCTTACATGGAAATGTTTTTAGTGCCAAACATTGATTTTCAATCATGTTGTGAATCCCTCTAAACATGATAAGTGAGGTCTCAAACCTAGCTATGGGTGAGATACCTTACAAAATAAAAATTATTTGGTTTGAAGTATAATCCTTGCACCACTAACATCGGCACTTCTCTAAAGAGGCCTGAAAACACATGTCATTCTATACCTAGAATGTGATATTTGAATGAATGCAACTAGATTTGGCAATTAAGAACTCCTTAATAATTCTTAATTTGAGTTTGGATATTTCTAATACTTGAAATTGGGATGTTTGAGTACCTAAAAATGAGATAATTTGATTCCTTGACATTATATGATACTTTATACATATAGTCATTGTTTCCCTAATGAATGTGCATGAGATTCGGGGAACCTTGGGTTCCTTTTGTGAGTGTTGCAAGAGATAATTGCAATGTTATGACATATAACTTCTAGGTTTTAAAATGAGGTAGTGTTAACTTGTTTATATAGGGTTCCAAAGGTAAAATTTCATAACAAGGCCAAACTAGAGAGATAAAATTACCCAAAAAATAATATGGAACTAGAAAATCATATGGAGGACATATCGGTTCAAAAATGTACAAGTCAGCCAAGACTATATATCATAAGTGGACCAAACTATATAGTTTTGCATAGGGTTGAGAAACATGATAAATGATGGTTGCATCCTGTTAATTTGAGTTTTTCTATGGATTTTATGCATATAATTCTTAGAACTTGTCGAGAAGTTGTAATACTAAGAAATTTAGACAAAATACCTCATGATGTATTCGGCGGGGATATAAAGGTTTTCTTTGTACTAACAAGAGTGTATTATCATAGCCAAAATTTTAAAAAATAAATATCCAATTTTGAGTGTCTAAATTCCCCCTTTAAGTACGAAATGAAAATTACATGCTTAAATGAAAAGATACCACTTAGAGTTTGTTTTACAAAGCGTCTCATTGTGTTGGTGTTGGCATGTTCCATGATGAAAACTACAACACATAGTGTAGTTAATGTCCATATTAAAGAATTAAACTTTAACTCAAATGTAGAAATGAAATATGTAAACTGTGAATTTACATAAAGTGAAATAGATGTAAAAAATGGAAGGAATACACATGTTTATTTGCAAAGGGAAAAGTTTCAAATTTTATTTATACATGGTTATTTGAATTATTGAGGTTTCTAAAGGATTAGGGTGATCATTCCCCAATTGTGCCAAGGATAAAATGGAGTTTTAGGTGCATGAAACCCAACACATAAATGGAGGAAAGAGAGAAGAAGATTGAGATACCGAAGTACCCCATGAAGGAAGAAGAATGTGTATCAAATTCATTCAACAACACTGATATATTCCCCTTCGAATGTAAGAGGAGAGGAAGGATGTCCTATGAATAACTTAGTCACTTTAATACCTTCCATAACCCCACTAACCACACCACTAAAAATGGATATAGGCCCAATTTTGTAAATAAGAACACACAATAGAAAATAAAACAAGTTCCCCCATTCCCTTCCTATGTGCCACACAACTAAATAAAAATGAATGGAAATTGTAATGTACTTAAATGTAGGTGGATAAATGAGACACATGCCCCTAAGATCCATGAAACTATAACTGAAAATAAGTACCTTGGTGAAGGAATAAAGTGATTTGTGCCCCTATAACTAACATGAATTGAGTCAAGTGGGTCTGAAACTATGTCAAGAATGTTAGGAAATTTAATGGATGAATAATGTTACAAATTATAAATCCACAATATTAATTTCGAAGATTATAGTTTATGAAGTGTAGTAATTAAGAACATAGATTTAGATGTTTATAATGCAGATTACAGAATGTAAACAACATGAATAGAAAGTAAATATACACAGAGACACAAGATATAAGTGGGAAAACCATGGAAGGTAAAAAAACCCACTGAAAATCACTTATATTTATTGAGAATAAACTTTCACCCAGCACTCCCACTATTTCCACATGCAGTTACACCTTCAAAAAGGGATTAAACCCTACCTCATACATTTTCTCATGATTTTCACCTCATTCACATCATGTATCTATAATTTTCTCACACATATAGCTCACATACATGTTACGACATATCTAACTGATCTCTACTAAGATCACATTGTTATATACAAGGTGGGTGGTCATGATCCACTCTTAAAAGCTGACCTGTTTGGGTCCAACATGCTTATATTTTAAATATAAGCTATAAACCAAAAACATGCAATATTTGGCAGGTTTCATAAATAAGCATTTTCCCACTTGATATTATAAACCCAATAAATAACATTTACCTGTAGGTGGAAATTTGAAACTACTACGAAATTTGGTGTAGCTACCCATGGAAAAATCGAGTGAAAGGGTCAAAACTTTCCGTATGTTCTTGACCAAGATGTACATTTTTAATATGTGTAATATTTTCTAGATTTTTATATTTGATCGTGTTTCGAGTACACTGTAACTTGTATATACCTATGTATTAGCCCATAATTATGAATGTGTTTGTTATAGGTGTAGAATATACCCAAATGAATGTCGTTAATTTTTACACATATGTGATAAATTATTTGAGTGTATGGCTCAAAAGAATATATGTGTTACCATGTCTAATGAATTTTCTAGATTGCGTAAAAACACATGGAAGAATGCGGTGGTGGCCACCAATATTGGGATCTCAAACTATTAAATGGATGCACATGGTGGAAACCATGGCGCACTACAAGAGAAACAATTGTAACAATAAAAATAGTAGTAAAAATAGTAATAATGTATGTGTAAGCTATGAAAAATCACAGTAATGAAAGATAAACAAATAATTTACAAACCTTCCAGTAACCTTTAATGCAAACCTCAATAAGGGTCTCCTGTGAAACCTTGCAAATGAATGTCAGAAATGATTGTGGATGCTCTTGAGTACTCTCCAAATTTTGAATGCAAATGTTACCAACACAGTAAATTCAATAGAGTTTTTGTACTTCAAATTCAAGAGGATTTGTAAGGAAGGTAAACCTGCAATTTATAGAGGCAGAAGTAGTTAAAGTTGGTTATACACGGATGAATGAATATGCTAAAAATAGCATCGTGGGAAGTTGCAATAGTGTTAGGGGCAATAAATGAATTAATTGCAAAAAGTTACATCTGGAAAGGTGGTTGTACATGTAATTTAATTACCCCCACCTTTCTAGGATTCTAGAAGTGTAGTTAACTAGGATAAGGATAGGAGTCCAAGTGGAGTCTAAGTGGAGTCTAAGTGGATTTTGATCAAGTGGTAGATGACTAGGATGTGCACACACTTAATTAATTAATTATTTAATTAATAAATAATAATTAATTTAGCTAAATGGGTACTAAGGATACATGGGATTAATTTAATTAATCCAAAGGGGTACAATGTGTATTAATTAATTAATTTAATCAATTAATCGCAAATGGGTGAATAATAGGGTGTACTAGGATAACACTGGGAACAAGTGGAAATAGAAGTGTAATTTTGGGGTGTCTACATTTTTCCCCTCTTTAAAGTGTTATTGCAAAGTAATAGTGCTTTAAAGATAGTAGACACGTATAATTTAGCGAGCAAAAATTGTGAAGCATTAGGATGCCCCAACAAGCATAATGGTAGAGGAATGCCCCCTCAAGTGGGTGGATGATGCAACAAGGTGGCAGACAACATCTTAATAAGAAGGAAAACAAGGGAGTAGAACAAGAATGGGAAAGGATTGTGTTCATAGCATGAGTGTTATTTGGAGAGTAATTTTTCAAGCAACTTGTTTTTTATTGTTGCACAAAAGAGTTGTCACCATGCTTATAAAATAATCAAGATGGTTAACCCAAATGCACGTAAACAAAAACACACAACAAAGAAAAGATAAAAAGGAAAACAAACCCAATATACAAAGTAGGTTCTAACACTAGGGTTATAAAGGAACAAAGTGTAATGCCCATTCAATGTTTCCTAGTCCCCGACCCGCCGACCACTGTTACTAATCCTGAGAGACTTGTGTGTGTGGGCTCTCGTTGACCATTTTTGACCTTGTCCTTGTCTCAGTGATGTGTTAGCACCTTTCCTCTCCTTTCTCTCTCGAGTCGTTATCGACACCTTTGTGTGGGGACTGTGCAATGTCTTTTCGTTGACCTATTTGAAGGAGGACCTTGTTGCCTGGTAAAGTTGGGCCGATAGTCATTATCAAACCTATTTACAAATATACGAGAACGTCATGGTATGGTCGAACTTGGATATTACGAAAGTGTTTTCCACAAGGATTATCGATTACACAGGGGTGAGGAAAAGGAATAAGAAGATGAGCGAGAATAGCAACATTCGAGAATTATAGATAGCGAGAATAATTCTTCGTGTATGCGAAGCTTCAAAGAATTTAAGACAAGATCATTTGCATGAGATTAAATTTAAGACACAAAGTTCTATAAATAACCTCCTTGATTTATAAATCAAGGACACAAAGTTCCTTCTTGGTTGTACAAGATCATTTGTACTTGCAAAGGCCAGGCAGTATGCAATCAGAGAGACTAAACGAGTTAAGAACAAAAATGATCTTCACAATATTAAAGGAAAACACAGATATGACAAGAATCAGATAGACAAAGAATGAAAAGCCCTTTTGTATTGATTTCTTTAAGATCTATTTACACTTTCAGTAAAAATTCCAAGTTCTTCCTCCTCCAAAAAATGGCGTGGAAAGGCCATTATATAGCTTACAAGTCGGTTACTCTTTGTAACCGTTTCTTTTAACCAAGAATAGTTAAGTACCATGCAATACCTTAACTAATTACAAAGAATACGAAAAGAAAGGAAAGAAGAGGAAAGGAAGGAGAAGGAGGCGGTGGCGGCTCTCTTGGGAGGGACCCCCTTGTCTTGAGAATCCATTGCTGAACCTCTTGATGACTCGGCTATATCTACGCCACGGGGGGAGATGTGTTGGTTGCGAGGCCGAGTCCAAAATCCCGGGCATTTCTCCATCTCTTTATCAAACTCGCGTGAGTATGATAGTCTTTGTTTGCTTCTTGATAGCGGCCCAGAAGAGAACAAATTTCCTTTATCTTGTCCTTAGAGATGGAGTCCTCCTTGAAAAGATTATCTTTGACAAAAGCTCTGGCTGAGCTTTGATTTCTTGTAAGGACAAGGGAATGCGAGTTTTCATCTGAAGATGACAATGCATATCTTTGAGCAGCTGCATTTACTTGATGTCTTGAAAGCTTCTCCCTTTTGCGGTTATTCTTCATTTCACCTCTGACTTCTTCGGGACTACGATTTTCCACTCTCTGGCTGTAGACCCAAGATTTTGATAGATTGTCTTTGGCATCATCGAAAATCTTATTTGCCCGATAAGATATTCTCATGCATCTGTCCCATGAGGCGAAGGTCTACAATACAAGCTGCCCCGAGTTTAAGCTCTTTGTCCATGACCTTGATGGTAGAGGGCGGTTTACATTGCAAATTATCTACCTTTCCATGTAGCTTAAAGGCTTCATCGATGAAGTTTAGCCGGCAACAAGCATGTCATCTACCATGGCTTCGATAGCTCTGCCATAGACAGAATACTTGTGCATATCTTTAATACCCTGCACTTCATCTTGGCTTAGAGTTACAGGAGGAGGTAGAGCAGTCAAGGGAGTGGGATCCAAAACTTTGTCTTTAGATAGAAGAGACTTGATGAAACTGTAAGAACTCGGGCTTGCTCTTCCGGTTTGTTCGATAGTTTCTTTGTCCTTTTCCACTCTCCCGATAACTCTTGTATTTGTTTCTGGAGGTTATGAATCTCGCCTTCGGGGTAGATTCTCCCATTGGGATTCTCGGTAGCTCAAGTCGAGATACTTGCAAGTCTGTTACGATTTGTCCATTGCGGGCTTGGCGATCTCCGAGAATTGCTTGACCTCGAGTATCGAGATACTATTGCGGAGGTGGTTCTTGCTTTCTTGGCACGGGAAGGCGTGGTGCCCAACATGGCTGCAACAGCATCAAAATTTGGTCCCAAGTTTTGGGAGGATGGTTTTCTCTTCCTTTTGTCAACCAAGGGTTGCACCCATGCAAAAGAGGAAGAAGAATCTGCGAGGCGAAGCAAGGGGACAAGAGACGGGGAGCTCATGACACTCGAGTGCATGCATTTGTTGACTCAGTGGGATGTGGAAGGAGCACTGGAGACAATGGCAGTAGAAGAATCAATAGTACCTGGAAGTTCAGTGCTCTGGACCTCCTTGTCTTTATCTGTTGGGTCCTCAGGAACATTTGTAGGAGTTGGCCTCTCACTTTCTTCACTTTCACTGAGGATGATGATGTTCTCGGTCCGATAGGCAAGTGCACTGTTTCTCTGAAGATCTCTTTCCACGGTTCCTTCTTTACTTCCTTGAGCTTCTTCTTATATACACGAGTGGATGGAGAAGGAGTAGATTCCATGAGTCCACGAGCTGCTTTGAGGCGGGAGGGTTTTCTTTGGTGTTTCGGACCTTGAGGCTGGTGCTTCTCTTATTGGTGTCGATTCATCCTTGGAGGAGGATTCTCCCGAGTGCCTCTGAATTCTCGGACCTTCTTATTGAACCAAACCTTAGTCGACTAAGGCGGGAGCAAGGATTTCAGTCGAATCATCCTTCTCTTTTTGTTCCAATCCGAGGTCCTCGAAGAGGGTGTGCTTGATCACATTTTCATACTCATATGAGTATAGCTCGAAATTATCATCTTGAGACCTTCGGGAACTTGAGTACGAGACCAAGTTCTTGAATCAATGTAAGAGAGAACCTGCCATAATGCCTTCTTAGGCCTCAAAGTAAATCTGCTGATCGGCCCGGTAGTCTTGCCTCTGCCACATGGTGATAGGCTATCTTGATATTACATTGATAAACTTCTTCAAGTCAAAGCGAGGTTCTTGGCTTGAAGAAAAATGCAGTGATAGGGACAAAGTTCTTTCTATATTACGGGCATCGAGGGCTGTTTTACATGTGTAATTTCCCGAGAGAGATGGGAAAGTGCAAGCCGAGAAATCTTCTTGTCTCTGCAAGTTACGTGCAACTTGTCGGTTACTGCATATTTCGATCAAGGCCATCTTGTCATTGCGAGAACATGGGAAGCCGCATGAGAGGAGTACTCTCATAACAGCAAGCTTTGATGTATGAGAATTTCCTGAATTGGATGAAGTAGGCCCCATACCGTGATATCAAGTTCATGGCTTCATCTGAAAACCTCCTGGCGGTGTCACCCTCGAGCAATCGGACCACGTACATAGTGAAAGCATCATTAACCCTTCTGAAATTGCGGTTGCTGGTCTCCAAGGTAAACTGCGGGCAATAGGCATACACTGGGTTGCCTTTGTGGGCGTCATATATGAGAATCAAACCATTGCCTTGATGCTGCCAGAGTATACATCAGATATGAAGTCATGAAAAACTTCTTTGTTTGCAGCACGTTGGATAGCTGCTCCGTCAGATTCATGCTGATGATCTCAGCCCAGTTGATATTTTGTGTACCCTCGCACACCATACTGATGAGCGGGCACATCCAGAAATGGAACTCACTGGTGGAAGGCAAACCCATGACCGAGCCAGCGGTATTATGAAATCGCGCAGTTCTTCGTTGAAATGCTGCTCGGATGAGGGTTTTGGTGAGGCGGGAAGCTCCCTTCTAGGGTTTTTAGCGAGGACTTCGCCACTCGTGCTCTCTGCCACTTGTCCTTTGTCTTGATCGAACATGGCTTGCGCTTGGGCTTGGGAAACAACTATGGAATTGTCCAATTCCGGGATCTTGAGCGGCGGTGATGGGCGGCGTCGGCAGCAATGAGCTCCCCGTGTACGTTTGTCAATTCGCTCGAATCGGGGTCGAAGTGAGCTCCGCATGCTGGCCTTTATGTCGGCTGCTTATCTTGAAGGTGGGAATCCTCCAGCGTACGCCAAACCACTTTGTCATGAATTATCGAGCCATTGGTGAGGATTTGCATCTTCCATCCTTGCCCAAAAATTGCTGAAATCGAGATGTCGGGCCTCGCTATCTCAATGTTGCTTACAATGAGACTCGAGTGGAGAAATCTGTTCTTGTCCTTGAAATTTGATCTTCATGTTGATAGTTTCGGGGAACAAGGTTGCAAACTAGACTTGGAATGGAATTACGAAGCGAGAGGAACGTGCGCAAGTTTAGCGGCGAGGTTTGAGCAAAGGATAACAAGGAAGATGTGGGAAAATGCAAAGGGAAATGCTCATTATATAGCCGTTTGGGAGCGGAGAGAATTCAATGCGCATTTAATTACACTGACCACCAATTTGAAAAGCGTCTAAGTATGGATGACACTAGGCACGCTTGGGACAAGTGAGGCGAATGCGCATGGCTCTGCGGCTCGGGCGAAATGAAGAGAAAATGCACAAAAAGCCTTTTGGAACAATTGGGACGAAAATGCGCGAGTACGCGGTTCGGGCATTCGGCCAGAAAGTGGAGCAAGCGGGCCCGTTTGGACTTGGGACTTTTGGGGGACGAGAAAGTTCGGAGTCTGTGAGTTTTGACAGTTCGGCCGAAAATGAAGCGGGCGCATTTTGAGTTTGGGACAAAGAATTTTGAAGTACTCGACTAGGAAGCTTCGGTAGAAAAAGAAAGCTCGTACTTTTGACTTTGGGATATTTGGGACAAAAAGGCGCGAAATCGCGGTTGGCGGTTCGGTAGAAAATGAAATGATTTGCACAAAAGTTTGGGACACTTGGAACAAAAACTTAAGCGGGCGAAGATAGGACAATTTCGGGGATTTCGGCCGATCGGGGAACAACTTGCACTTTGGAACTTGGGACAGTCGGGACAAAAATGTCCGACAGGCCCGAAATACATGCGAGAAAGGCCCAATACTTGGATTTCTTCAATTTTATGACTTAGGTACCTCAGAGAAAAGCACTTAGACTCAAAATTTTCGAAATTTGCTCTTGTTAGGGAGGGGAATTTTGAGTAGACAACAGCTGGCTCCTTCTGGGGATGACTTGGTGTAAATTCATAGAATGAGACAAGGCAAGAACTTAGATAACTCGGTGAAGCAGACCAGTGCCTTATCCATTGGGCAAAGGAGTCAAAAACAAACCAATACAGAGGGCAACACACACAACTGAGAAGGAACACACAGAAAGCGGGAAAAGCAAAACCTTTGTACATAATATACAAAGGGACTCCTAGTCACCTAGGATCACGAACAACTTCAAATGCCCACTTATAAGGAAGTGGGAGGGAGAACCATCCATGTAATCAAGATAGAAAGAGTCCTTACCAGCAAAGTGTCTTATCTTGAAAGGTCAAGCCACGAGAGAATCAAATTTTCCATGGCTGCCCACGAGGTTCATGTCTTTTGTCCCATGTGACACGGTATCACCAACTTGGAACTCTCTGGACCTAGCTTTCTTATCGAGCAGAACCTTCACCTTACTGCTTTGGTGGGCGAGATATTACATCGGCAACCTCAATCTATCCTCGTTCGGTTTGTGCGAGTACATGATCCTTTTGTCGAGCATCACTTGAAACTAGTGTCTTGATGGCCTTCATCGAGTGCTGGTGGCGGTTCCACTTGTCCTTTGGCAATTGAGCCTCTACTCCATACACTACTTGAAATGGGGACATTCAGTGGCTCTTTTAGGTGTGATCTGTCGCCCAAAGAGCATCATAAAGCTTCTTATGCCGGTTTATTTGAGACTCATTGACCAACTTCCTTATGATAGTCACAGATTTTTGTTGGTGGATTACTGCTTGTCCATTCCACAGGGATAATAATCGAAGAATGAGCTAGAGAGATGCCATACCCGTGCAGAAATCCATTATCTCATTTGAGGAGAAGTTGAAGCATTATACATTACAATCTTGTTGGGTACACCATACCTAACCAAGATGTTCTCTTTGATGAAGTTGCATACTACTTGAAGTGGTGCTCTTATTTGGAATAGCCTCCACCCATTTGGTGAAGTAGTCGTGCTTGATTAGCACATGCGTGTGGCCCGCACTAGAAGCAGGATTCAGTGTACCAATGAAGTCTAGACCCCATTGCTGGAATGGTTCCTCAATCACAACTGGCTTGAGAGGCAAAGCGGCCAGTTTGGGTCTTCCCACAAAGGTCTGACAGGCCTCGCATTTATCCACCCACTTGGACGTATCTCTGAACAAGGAAGGCCAGTAATATCCTCCCCGGAGTATCTTGTGAGCTGTGACTGTTGATGAATAGTGCCCTCCACATGCTTGATCATGAAAAGCTGAGAGCAACTTTCTCTGTTGTTCCTTATCAACACATTTCAGGAATCTCCCATCTAGGCCACGCTTGAACAAAGCATTCTCCCATAGTACATATTGCGCTGATCTCAATTTAACAGTCCTCTTTTCTTTGGTAGTTAAATGAGAGGGGCATTCCCCATAGGTAAGAAAATAGGCGATGTCAGCATACCATTCATCGACTGAACTAAGGAATAGAACAGTAGGGATGTCAACTTTCTCTTCCAGCAACTCATGTTGGGCTCCTTCAGCAATGAGCTCGCAAAGACCTTTTCCCCGAACCAGCTTGGTTGGCTTGATATCAAGGTCATACTCCTGGACCTTAGCCACCCAGTTTCCCCTCTTGGATCCAAATTCTTGTTGCGTGAGAATTGACTTTACAGTCGTATCTGGGACCAGCACCGTAGAGTGAGAGTTGAGGATATAGAAAGCAGGGCCTTGCGGCTTTGACTCTCTGCAAAGGCATGCTTCTCCATCATGGTGTACTTTAGCTCATGGTTCTTCAGGATATAGCTCATGAAGGCAATGGGTAGCTCATGTTTATCAGAATCTTCTTGGGTTAAGACAGCAGCCAGAGTACTATCTGTAGCGTAGCAATAGATAATGAAATCCTTGCTGAAATCGGGGCAGGCCAAAACTGGAGTTTTAGCAATAGCTTTCTTGATACCCTCAAAGGATTCCTTTCCTTCAGAAGACCAACCAAATGCTTGCTTTCCTTTCATCATCTGAGAAATATCCAAAGTTAATTCAGCAAAATCAGGAATGAATCTTCTTAGAAAATTGATCTTACCGAAAAAGGAATGCACGCCTTTTTTACTAGTAGGGAGAGGAATCTGTTGGATGGCTTGAACTCGTTCAGGATCAATTTTGATGCCGTCCTTTGAGACAATGTGTCCTAATAGCTTTCCCTCCGTAACACAGAAGACAGATTTTTTAGGGTTCAGGGAGATTCCATGCTCTCTACATCTCTGCAGAACTGTTTCCAGGTGATCGAAATGATCTGCTCTTGTCTTTGAAAACACTGTCAGGTCATCAAGGTATATGACAATACATTTCCCTTTCAAGCTCCCAAAAGCCAGATCCATAGCTCTCTGGAAAGTGGCACCGGCATTAATCAGCCCAAAAGGCATTCTCTTGTAGGCGAAGGTACCCCAAGGAGTTGTGAAGGCTGTCTTATGTTGATCAGCAGTATCAACCTCTACCTGATTGTATCCAGAAAAACCATCAAGCATAGATAACATCTCAGAGCCTATTACCGCTTGCAAAATCTGATCCATCATAGGCAGAGGGTAGTTATCTTTCAGAGAGGCCTGATTCAGGTTCCTGAAATCAACACAGATGCGGATCTCACCATTCTTCTTCCTACGCAGTACAATGTTTGCAATCCAAGTCGAATGGTGAATGGGAAAGATGATCTTAGCCTTGGCGGTTTACGAATCTCTGAAATATGGTGTCGGCTATCTTTGGGTTGTCTTGCCTCCTTACGCTTGAAAGGCTTGATTCACGGCTTGAGAGGGATAGAGTGTTGCATTTCTTTTGGCTTGAAGGCTTTTAGATCTTCATAAGAATAGCAAGCACATCCTTATATTTCCTTAGAAGGTCAATTGCTCTTCTCCTTTCATCGATGTGCAACACTTCCCGATATTTACCGGCTTGGGCCATCGAGAACTCCCAATATCAATCTTATCATACTCGGTGATTCTTTGAGGTCGATGTAAGCTTTAGACCTCACGTATCTGTCATGTTTATCAAACAACTCCTCCAAACTCACCAAACCTTTGGGAATCTTATTTCCTTTGAGCTTAATGCACCCTTCTGTCGAGTTTCTTCTCCTTGGGTGACGGCTTGCAGTGGAAGACACGCTCTCACGAGGGCGAGTTGTCACTTCCTTGAAATACGGTTGTTCAAAATTGCCCTTGAGCTCCGGGAAGGAAAGCAAATGCTGGTCGTCGTTGAAGACTTGCGATTACTAGTATTATCGGGGACACTAGGTCGGTGGACCATTTGATGGTGAACTTATCTGAGAGAATTCGGGATGAGGAATCACTTGATGACCACTGAGGCGGCCGGTGAATCGGCTCTTTGTTCTTTTCTCTAGGCATCGCTTGATGGAGAAGGCATCGAGGAATTCAATTGAATCCCAAACTTGGTTCCGATAATGCTTGACCTCCGTTCTTTACGAAGCGAGGCTTCGACTTGCTTCACAATCAGCTCTGCATCACCACGAGCAAAAGATTCTTAACACCTCGTTCTTTGGCCACTTGCAGTCCAAGGATGAGAGCCTCATACTCTGCTGTGTTGTTAGTGTTCTCGAACTGCAATTTAAATGAAAAGGGGTGCAGGCAGCCTTCAGGTGATATTAGCAGAACACCAGCTCCAGAGCCAGCCGAGGAACAACTGCCATCGAATTCTAAAATCCAGACACCATTAGGATCTTTAGGTGATATTTTGCAGGGTCGGACTTCATCAGGGGACAAAATCATGTAATTACCATGGCCTCTGTCTTCATAGAGTATTTGTGCCTTGGGATCATCTGTCTTTTGCACAATATACTCGGACTGCTTCTCAGGTAGTAGCTTCTTCATTTGTCCATTGACAGGTATGAGGGCGTGTGACCAATCCATTTGAATCTCTCCACCCACATCTTTACAGAAGTTTCTGCTTAGCAACATTCCATAGGAAGGAGGAATGTCGGCTACTAGTATGGTAGCCAAGACTTTCTTTTCAGGTAAAGCGGCAAAAGCCACTTGTGCATCTTTAATCCTTCCAACTAAAGGCACTTCCTTACTTTCCATGGAGTAGCAGGATCCATAAGTACGAGTAAGGGTCAGACCTAAAGCATGAGCTACTTTGGCGGGCATCACATTATCAGAGGCTCCGGAATCTATGACACAGTTACTAAGCCTATGGCCCGCTATAAGGAGGGTAACATAAAAAGGCTTGATTTTGTCTCCAGGCGAGGTGACAGCAGCTACCAGACTAGGCTGTGGTATAGAAGGAGGTGTGGGCAAAAGGCCTTTAGAGGTGGTCTTGGAATGGGAATTAACAAATTGGATCATCTTGGCAAAAGCTTTAGGATGGGTTTGGTAATATTCAGCTTCTGAAATTTGAACTTTGGTCCTTTTTAGATGATCCACAATATCAAAGGATCCAGAGGTGGATGGTCCGTCATCATTTGGAATCTTAGGCTTATCAACCCTAGGAGAAAAAGAAGAAGAAGCAACTTTGGGGGCAGGATTGGCAGTACTTACCTTTGGTGTAGATGAGGTAGGAATAGGAGATCCTCTACGCAATTGAGGGAATAGTCGCGAGTGCTCTTTGGACTTCTTCGGGGTTGCGTCACCTTTCCCTCGATGTGTATGCATTTCCCGAGTCATGACAGCGAAGGACTCGTTGTTCATATCTGCTACCACTTCATCGTAGTCATCCGCATCATCAATGCCTTCAGTGGTAAAGAAATTGACTCGAGATCCCTCGGGTTCTTCTGCCTCATCATCGAATTGCTCGGGAACTCCTCACAAACTTCGTTATCATCTTGGTTCTTGACCTCACAAGTTGCATTCACGGAACTTTGTGCGGAGGTCCTTCAAGTGCCGATCTGGTGTGGAAATTTGTGACGGTTTACAGGTTGAAAATTTCTTCTCGGAACATCTGCATATGGTGCATGCTGGGCTAATTGTTTCTTTATAGCCACTAGATCATTTGCAAGTTTCTGGACTAATGGATCAGAATTGGGTCCAGAGGTGGAAGAGGAAGAAGCAGCAAATTTCGATTTAAGAGGATCTCTTTTCAACTTCCCTGACATGATCAGGTCGTCCTCGATACTAACAGCCAATTCTTGATCCAGAACTAGCGTTCCAAGATTAGCCCTTCTTAGAGCATAACTGACTTTAGGCGTTTGGGCATTCAAAAAGAAACATTTTTGAATTTGATCAACCGGTCGAGTATTTGCAGGAATCTTGTTGATCAATCTGTTGAACCGCAAGCCACAAATTCTCTCATGGGTTACGATGGATCTTTCTTTATACGAGAAATGCAGGCAAGCGGGGCATGCACATCTTCTGCCGGCTTAAAAGCGGTTTTTGAGGCGAGTTCTCATGGTAGTCCAGTCGGTGATGGCACCCGGTAGGAAGGTGATAGAACGATCGGCGGCATTATCTGTAAGCGTCTCAGCGAGCAGTCTTGCGAGGCGTCTTCATGTTGACCCCAAGACCCCACATGCAACTATGAATGCTGCGATATGTTCATCGGGGTGAATTTTGCCATCTCCTTTAAATTTTGGGAAGTTCTTTCGGTTACCTCGAGGTAACTCATGCGAAAAAGTGCTTGCAAGAGGAGAGAGGTCGACACGTTGACCCCATGGTAATTGTGCCATTCTTCTCGGGAATACGACTTGAAGGGAACTTTAACACCAGCGAGGATCGAGCTCATGATTAGGGCTAGGTGGTGTGTAGGACTTCTATCTCGAGCAGGCGGAGTGCTCGTCGAGCGAGTTCTTCGATTTGAAGGGAAAGGAAAACCTGTTGCTCAAAAGCTGGCGAGAATCTTCGATACCAAGGGCCCTTCTCCCTCGAGTGAAGCGGAGTCGCGAGATCAAAGGATGATCAAAAATTGTAATCTTGGAATGCGATTTTCCCAGTAGTCGCCAAAAAAAAGCTGTTGGTCGTCAAATAGGACTTTTAGAGAAAGCAGCAGACGGGGGACGAAAAGTCCCTCCTCTTTAATGGGAGAGGTTCCCTTATTACGAAACAAACCTATTTAAAATATAACGAACGTCATGGTATGGTCGAACTTGGATATTACGAAAGTGTTTTCCACAAGGATTATCGGTTACACAGGGGAGGAAAAGGAATAAGAAGATGAGCGAGAATAGCAACATTGAGAATTATAGATAGCGAGAATAATTCTTCGTGTATGCGAAGCTTCAAAAAATTTAAGACAAGATCATTTGCATGAGATTAAATTTAAGACACAAAGTTCTATAAATAACCTCCTTGATTTATAAATCAAGGACACAAAGTTCCTTCTTGGTTGTACAAGATCATTGTACTTACTTGCAAAGCTGAGCGATGTATGCAATCGAGAGAGACTAAAGCGAGTTAAGAACAAAAATGATCTTCACAATATTAAAGGAAAACACAGATATGACAAGAATCAGATAGACAAAGAATGAAAAGCCCTTTTGTATTGATTTCTTTAAGATCTATTTACACTTTCAGTAAAAATTCCAAGTTCTTCCTCCTCCAAAAATGGCGTGGAAAGGCCATTATATAGCTTACAAGTCGGTTACTCTTTGTAACCGTTTCTTTTAACCAAGAATAGTTAAGTACCGCCAAATGCAATACCTTAACTAATTACAAAGAATACGAAAAGAAAGGAAAGAAGAGGAAAGGAAGGAGAAGGAGACGGTGGCGGCTGCTTTGGGAGGGACCCTTGTCTTGAGAATCCATTTGCTGAACCTCTTGATGACTCGGCTATATCTACGCCACGGGGGCGGATGTGTTGGTTGCGGGGCGAGTCCAAAATCCCGGGCATTTCTCCATCTCTTTATCAAACTCGCGTGAGTATGATAGTCTTTGTTTGCTTCTTGATGGCGGTGAAGAGAACAAATTTCCTTTATCTTGTCCTTAGAGATGGAGTCCTCCTTGAAAAGATTATCTTTGACAAAAGCTACGAGGCCGAGCTTTGATTTCTTGTAAGGACAAGGAATGCGAGTTTTCATCTGAAGATGACAATGCATATCTTTGAAGCTGCGGTACTGCCGATGTCTTGAAAGCTTCTCCCTTTTGCAGTTATTCTTCATTTCATCTCTGACTTCTTCGGGACTACGATTTTCCACTCTCTGCTGTAGACCCAAGATTTTGATAGATTGTCTTTGGCATCATCGAAAATCTTATTTGCGATAAGATATTCTCATGCATCTGTCCCATGAGGCGAAGGTCTACAATCTGTTGCCCCGAGTTTAAGCTCTTTGTCCATAACCTTGATGGTAGAGGGCACGGTTTTACATTGCAAATTATCTACCTTTCCATGTAGCTTAAAGGCTTCATCGATGAAGTTTAGCCGGCAACAAGCATGTCATCTACCATGGCAATAAGCTCTACCATAGACAGAATACTTGTGCATATCTTTAATACCCTGCACTTCATCTTGGCTTAGAGTTACGGGAGGAGGTAGAAGCGATCAAGGAGTGGGATCAAAACTTTGTCTTTAGATAGAAGAGACTTGATGAAACACTGTAAGAACTCGGGCTTGCTCTTCCGGTTGTTCGATAGTTTCTTTGTCCTTTTTCCACTCTCCCAATAACTCTTGTATTTATTTCTGGAGGTTATGAATCTCGCCTTCGGGGGTAGATTCTCCCATTGGGATTCTCGGTAGCTCAAGTCGGATACTTACTTGCAAGTCTTACGATTTGTCCATTGCGGGCTTGGCGATCTCCGGGGAATTGCTTGACCTCGAGTATCAGATACTATTCTGGAGGTGGTTCTTGCTTTCTTGGCACGGGAAGGCGTGGTGCCCAACATGGCTGCAACAGCATCAAAATTTGGTCCCAAGTTTTGGGAGGATGGTTTTCTCTTCCTTTTGTCAACCAAGGGTTGCACCCATGCAAAAGAGGAAGAAGAATCTGCAGGCGAAGCAAGGGGACCAAGAGACAGGGAGCTCATGACACTCAGGGTCTGTGCAGCTGTTGACTCAAGCTGGGATGTGGAAGGAGCACTGGAGACAATGGCAGTAGAAGAATCAATAGTACCTGGAAGTTCAGTGCTCTGGACCTCCTTGTCTTTATCTGTTGGGTCCTCAGGAACATTTGTAGGAGTTGGCCTCTCACTTTCTTCACTTTCACTGAGGATGATGATGTTCTCTGGTCCGATAGGCAATTCTGCCTGTTTCTCCTGAAGATCTCTTTCCACGGTTCCTTCTTTACTTCCTTGAGCTTCTTCTTATATACGAGTGGATGGAGAAGGAGTAGATTCCATGAGTCCACTGAGCTCTTTGAGGCGGGAGGGTTTTCTTTGGTGTTTCGGACCTTGGAGGCCTGGTGCTTCTCTTATTGGTGTCGATTCATCCTTGGAGGAGGATTCTCCCAGAGTGCCTCACTGAATTCTCGGACCTTCTTATTGAACCAAACCTTAGTCGACTAAGGCGGGAGCAAGGATTTGGTCGAATCATCCTTCTCTTTTCTGTTCCAATCCGAGGTCCTCGAGGGGTGTGCTTGATCACATTTTCATACTCATATGAGTATAGCTCGAATTATCATCTTCGAGACCTTCGGGAACTTGAGTACGAGACCAAGTTCTTGAATCAATTGTAAGGAGAACCTGCCATAATGCCTTCTTACGGCCTCAAAGTAAATCTGCTGCATCGGCCCAGTAGTCTTGTCTCTGCCACATGGTGATAGGCTATCTTGATATTACATTGATAAACTTCTTCAAGTCAAAGCGGGTTCTTGGCTTGAAGAAATGCAGTGATAGGGACAAAGTTCTTTCTATATTACGGGCATCGGGGCTGTTTTACATGTGTAATTTCCCGAGAGAGATGGGAAAGTGCAAGCCAGAAATCTTCTTGTCTCTGCAAGTTCTGTGCAACTTGTCCAGTTGCCTGCATATTTCGATCAAGGCCATCTTGTCATTGCAGAACATGGGAAGCCGCAGAGGAGTACTCTCATAACCAGCGTGGCTTTGATGTATGAGAATTTCTGAATTGGATGAAGTAGGCCCCATCTTAGTGATATCAAGTTCATGGCTTCATCGAAAACCTCTGGCGGTGTCACCCTCGAGCAATCGGACCACGTACATAGTGAAAGCATCATTAACCCTTACGAAATTGCGGTTCTTTGGTCTCGAGGTAAGCTGCGGGCAATAGGCATACACTTTGGGTTGCCTTTGTGGGCGTCTATATATGAGAATCAAACCATTGCCTTGATCTTTGCGGAGTATACATCGAGATATGAAGTCATGAAAAACTTCTTTGTTTGCAGCACGTTGGATAGCTGCTCGTCGATTCATCATTTGATGATCTCATTGATTGATATTTTGTGTACCCTCGCACACCATGCTTGATGGCGGGCACATCCGAGAATGGAACTCATTTGGTGGAAGGCAAACCCATGACCCGAGCCAGCAGTATTATGAAATCTGACAGTTCTTCGTTGAAGTCTGCTCGGATGAGGGTTTTGGTGAGGCGGGAAGCTCCCTTCCTAGGGTTTTTTAGCCAGGACTTCGCCACTCGTGCTCTGTACTTGTCACTGTCTTGATCGAACATGGCTTGCGCTTGGGCTTGGGAAACAACTATGGAATTGTCCAATTCCGGGATCTTCAGAGCGGCAGCAATGGCGGCAGCGTCCAGCAATGAGCTCCCCGTGTACGTTTGTCAATTCGCTCGAATCGGGGTCGAAGTGAGCTCCGCATGCAAGCACTGTATCAGCACACTGTACTGAAATTGGGAATCCTCCAGCGTACGCCAAACCACTGTCATGAATTGTCTGAGCCATTGGTGAGGGATTTGCATCTTCCATCCTTGCCCAAAAATCGCTGAAATCGAGATGTCGGGCCTCGCTATCTCGATGTTGCTTACAATGAGACTCGAGTGGAGAAAATGCATTCTTGTCCTTGAAATTTGATCTTCATGTTGATAGTTTCGGGGGAACAAGGTTGCAAACTAGACTTGGAATGGAATTACGAAGCGAGAGAGAACGTGCGCAAGTTGGCAAGCGCGAGGTTTGAGCAAAGGATAACAAGGAAGATGTGGGAAAATGCAAAGGGAAATGCTCATTATATAGCCGTTTGGGAGCGGAGAGAATTCAATGCGCATTTAATTACACAACCACCAATTTGAAAAGCGTCTAAGTATGGATGACACTAGGCACGCTTGGGACAAGTGAGGCGCGAATCACGCGAAACACGCGGCTCGGGCGAAATGAAGAGAAAATGCACAAAAGCCTTTTGGAACAATTGGGACGAAAATGCGCGAGAGTGCGCGGTTCGGGCATTTCGGCAGAAATTGGAGCAGCGGGCCCGTTTGGACTTGGGACTTTTGGGACGAGAGAAAGTTCGAGTGCAGCGGTTTGACCGGTTCGGCCGAAAATGAAGCGGGGCGCATTTTTCAGTTTGGGACAAAGAATTTTGAAGTACTCGACTAGGAAGCTTCGGCCGAAAAAGAGAAAGCTCGTACTTTTGACTTTGGGATATTTGGGACAAAAAAAAGGCGCGAAGTCTGTGGTTCGGGCAGTTGGATTAGAAAATGAAATGATTTGCACAAAAGTTTCGGGACACTTGGAACAAAAACTTCCGACGGGCCCGAAGATAGGACAATTTCGGGGATTTCGGCCGATCGGGGAACAACTTGCACTTTGGAACTTGGGACAGTCGGGACAAAAATGTCCGACAGGCCCGAAATACATGCGAGAAAGGCCCAATACTTGGATTTCTTCAATTTTATGACTTAGGTACCTCAGAGAAAAGCACTTAGACTCAAAATTTTGAAATTTGCTCTTGTTAGGGAGGACGCCTCCTGGGGACGAAGAGGAGTCTTGTTCATCTCGTTGTGTTGGTTGTTGTACACAAAGGAATATTATTAATTATATTTGTAAAAAGGAAAATTTTAAAATAAATAAATAAAATAATAAAAATAAAAATAAAATAAAAGAACTAAAATTTAAAATATTCGTGATTGTGGGGGTGGATTAGGGAAAAGTGGAGAAGGGCGAGAAAACTCAAGTGTGGCGTTAGGGTTTCATCCTTTTGGCTTTTGGAAGGGGTGAAATTGGGGAGGGCGGCGGCATGGAAAACTCCACAACCTATTCAAAGCATTCCCTAGCCACCCAGATCGTGCCTGAAGCATGGGCATTTTTTTGTTTCAATGCATAAGGGATAGGATATTTTCGTCAGATGTTGCTGTTACAAATTTCTTTGGAGGCGCCGCTTCATTGTTTGATCAAATGAAAGAACTAGACAACTACTCACGGAATAGGATTACGGCTGGGTTAAAAAAACGTGGGGGTTTTCCTCAGGGGGTAGTCACACTGTTTCACCATGCATCAAATAGGTCTCCAACTTGTTTAGTCTTCATTTGCTAGCAAATACCCAGCCTGTGTTAAAAAAACACGCCCCAGACTGGTGTGACTCCTTTCAGCGCATGGAAGATAATTTTTTTTGTCAGATGTGTTAGTTGCAAGCACCTTGGTAGATACATATGCCAAAATGTGGAAGCATGTGAACTATTTGATTAAATGCATGGAAGAAATGCAGTTCCAGGGACTACAATGATAGCGGGATATGCAAAAAATGGGTCTGTTAAAAAGGCACATAAACTGTTTGATAGAATGCCTCAAAGAAATGTTGTCTCATGGAATGCCATGATGGCAGCATATGCACAAGATGGATGTGTAAAATGGCCTATGATCTGTTTGACAGAATGCCTCAAAGAGATGTGGTCTTATGGAACATACCCTGACCATGTAAGCTTCATTTTTTTACTTAGCATTTAGCCAAAGCGGGATTGATACATGAGGTTGTAAATACTTCATTGGCATGAGTGCCTCTTGTAGAATCATGCCAAAAATTAATCATTATGTTGTTGGTTTTGATGAGCACATGAGAATGTGCAAAATGTGGAGGCATGCTTAAGGCATGTGAAGTGTTTGACTAAACGCCTTCAAAAATCTTGGTCTAATGGTTGCAAGATTTGAGGCTATGCACAAAAAGGAGGAAGATCTCATCCTATCCAAACAACAACAATAAGAAACCATTTGATCATGCTCAGCAAGTGGTGGGTCGAATCCAGAAGGTAGGAGAAATGTGATCAGAGTAGCGAGAATGGTTTTCAAGTCTGTAGTTACAAATTTTATTGATAGATGTGTATGTCAAATGGTGGAGCTGTTGATGCTCATGATCTGGTTGACAATGTGCCCAAGCAAGTTACTGAACCAAATCCCGCAGTTTCGACTAACTTCACTCTCCAGGCATGGTTCTTCTTTCCTTACCTCTCATAATTCTCGTGTTTTAGTTCTCTTTTGCAACTAAATAGAATATTAAGTTATTAGATTTTTAATATAGTTTAATGTCCCTTAAACTCTTTGCAAAACAATAAAGTGTCGTGTCGCAACTCTCGAAGTCATTATAACTCATCTACTTTAAAACATGAACTATCACCCTCACTTCGAGATGATTTAGAAAACTCTTACCCTTCTTGACCACTCCAATATCGTTCTATCGACAGATGAATTTGAATCCCCATTGATAAAGTTGACCTTCTCTTGGTTTTAAATAGTTAAATTTTGTAATTTTCAGAGACTCACCAAGTACCCTTCACAACTCTGGAAACGAGATGTGAAATTTCATTCATGTACCTTGGTATACGAGGAGTCACCTTGATTTTTGGTTTGACCCGAAACGATCACATGACATCCTTTTGACGCTCTTATAGGAGCCCTGTTACATCGGTTTACAATAGTAGAGAGTTGTTAAAACTAGAAAGTTGGCTTTCGTTTTGGACCACCATTTGAAACCCGAAAAGAGAAATCACGTTCCGTCTTCGCAAACCTCTAGCATTTATACTAGACAAATGCATGGAACATTCAGTATAGGAAAGAGAAATTTTTGGGATAGTTTGGTGAAGCTATTTTGTAGGCCTCAATCGCAGTTTGACGAGGTCAAACTGGTCCAATTTCGTCTTGTTGCTCCAGAAAACTTGTCGCCGTTTGAACATGGTTTTCTAGTTCTCAGTCCCGTTGACTCTGATGAATTCTCTTTATATAGGGGAACTAGTAGGAGATGTCTCATTGCATGCTTCTCCATCAAACGTCAGTTATGGATGCAGTTTTTTAGGTGCTCGAGCTAACTTTTGTCATTTTACAACTGGGTGAACTACGACCAGTGGCCCGGAGAACTAACCGCAAAACGTAAACCGTTCACTCTTTTTCGATTCCATCAATTGCTATGAACTCCTGGTATATCTGGGGACACATAGAAAGTTAGTCATGGTGTGCGTGTTCATTGGAAGATAACCTTTGGAAGCAGTTTCTTAGCCTCTGAGCCTGTTTTGTATGTTTTGTAGCTAGTGAGAAAATGTAAAAGTAGAAAGTCGGACCCTCGTAGGGTTACCAAATCACCCTAAAAATGTTTAAACACACGTAAATAACTGTTTCAAAACACTATAATGAAACTTGTTGTGTGTATTAGAACTTTTGACAAAACAATGTTTTCTCTCTCTTCCTTTCTCTTTCTCTCTCCTAGGTTTATAAAATGAAGAAAAATGAAATGCAATGAATACATGTTTCTAGAATTTTTTTATTTCGATTGCAAATTGTAATTATTGTCAGATGTAAATGGGAAACTGAAAAATGATAATTATGATTGATTAGGGTGGATGCCATGCCAGTGATTTATCACTGATATCATGCTCATGTGGGTTTTGCAAGATGGAAGAATGACGATGAAAAAGGTGACGTGTAATTTAATTATTATTATTGTAATTTTTACAGGCCATTGTAAAATGAATAACTGTCTAATGTAGTTTCTTGTTACAGAAAAGTATAATTGAAATTTGGTAATACGCATGAGATGCTAGTTCTAGGGATACTTAGGAAATGTGCATCTAATCTCCGGTTCAATTTGTTTCTTAGTTGTGTATGGAAAAAAAAGGGTTTGATTTCTACATAGTAAGTTGAAATTGAAGTTAATATATTGAAATATTTTCTCAAGTATTCAATAAACGATTAAATTAATTTACTGGGTTATCTTCTTACCTTGTAAACATAGTAAAGAGTTATAATGGGAACACTCAACCTTAATAAAATATTCGTGAATAGCTTTCCTGCATGTGTGATCCCTTTTTACCATATAAGAAATTTAAAACCGTAGAATGAACTTAAACTTTGCACTTGATGGGACCTCCTAGGTTAGGTAAATAAAACCCCTAGTTGGAGTTACCGTCATAGTCATTAGGTTTAGCGACATTGTCGTGAACCCATATTTTAGGAATGACATGGTCCAACCTACCCAAAGTATGTGGTTTCCTTCTAGTTTTGGTAATCATGAGAAGAATGTCCTCTCTTTAGGTCCGACACCAGGTTGAGTGATGAAGACCACCTTAGAAGTCACCTTATGAGTCATTGTTCGAAGGAACGATTCAAGGTGCTACCTTGGTTTCTATCAAAATAACATCTTGGTATTTTCTTGAACATGGTTCATGTATAGTTACAATTCTTCCGGTCATGTACCCCTTCAAGATGTTAGTCAAATACTTATGTAACTCCTGATTTCAAAACAACGCTAAGAACGAGATCTTAGTGCGATGTAAGAGCATATTATATAAATGTTGCACTCGAGATTGGAGATTAGGATTATGGTCAATCTTGGAGTCCTTATAACTTAATTAAACTTTATCATGCGTTGCAAAGAATATAAGTTACCTTGGTGTGACCAAACTTTGAGAAAACAAAATATAAATCTTATAGGAATTCAATAATTTTTCAAATTATAATAACAATGGCAGGGAAATAAATATAGTGTGAATCGAGAAATATTTTTGGTGAAAAGCTGCCCTGTATCTAAATCTTCATCAAATCCTTTTATTACATTTTGGACATCAAGTCACTTTCGCTTGAGTTGTAAGGGTAAAACTGTAGACATCAAATAAACGTTGGAGAAGAATATTTTTACATAATAATAAGATAATTAAGTACTTTTTATGTAATTTGATTTATGCCAAATATGTATGTCAGTTATGGAAATTTATATAAAGTATAAGAAGCCAACTTGAGAAGGTCGAATTGTATTTTCAACCGCGGAATAAACTTAAGAAAATGTAGGTGGACAAATGAGAAAATTTATCCTTGCTCGTAATGTCCTTGGAATGTTAACTTTAACCAAAAATACATTTAAGGAAATGATGTGTTGTGGGTTCGCCGTTCCTGAAGCCATGTTCTTGTGGTTGGGTCTTTACTAGTAACCTTCCATTGGGAAAAGTGTAGCATCAGCATGCCTACGTCATTTTTGTGTGTCTATGTGGGTCGATGATTTTTGTGATTGTCGTATGTGAGTTGAGTTCGTACTTGAAGCCCATGTTGTGTTGTGTGTAGTGAACAATGTAAGCCAAAAAAAAAATTATCCTGGTATTTTACTGTTGTATTTATGTGTGTAAAGTGTGGGCACTACATATGGTATCAGAGCAGAGGTTCATGCTCTCGAACCTTTGGGACAGATTGGAGTTGTGATGACTTTGCATGATGGGATGATGTTACATGATGGGTTGCATGATGGTGATGGTGTTTCATGATGGTGATAAATATTGGAAGAGTAATGTGTTTTAAGAGTGATGTGATCTATGTTGTAATTGTGATAATGTGAACGCACATGATGTGTATGTCACTTAGTGTGCATTTGTTATCATGTTGATGTCCTGGGGATGGGAGTATTCTCCCTCCTTTGTGTGGATTCTATGAAGAATTCATGTGTGAATTACTGCTTGTGATGAGAATATTGACTCTCCTTTTTGTGGATCCAATGAGGAATCCGTGTGTGATGTACCACCTTTTTTTGTGTGAATGGAATGATATTGTGTTATGTGGGTGTGTCAATATGTTGTATGACTAGATTGATGTAAAGTGAATCAAATTTCATCGTGATGTCATCACCGTATTGTGATTTTTGTGTGCATTGTCGTGTTGTATTACAATTGACTATATGTCGTAATGTTAGACATTGTGTTCCTCATACGTATAATTCATGTAATATGTAATGATTCATGTTGTGATATAGGGGCATACAGTGAGCCTATGAACCCTATTGTGTAGTGATTGCACTTTGGGTGCAGAATGTGGTAAAGTGATGTATTACACCGGTGAATGTATGATTGTGATCTACCCTGTATATATACCATGCGTAATACATTATGGTTGTTATGTGTGAATTACCATTGTGTTAGTGATGTAGTTATGTGTATGTTGTGAAACCTTACACTAGACGACCCTAAGGGATAAACTGTAAAGAGTGTATGTGTGGAGAGAGGAGGTGTGGACCAGGTTTTCATAATCTTGAGTCGAGTACGAGTGAGGAAGTGGAGTCTTATATAGACTGAAAACCCACTTCTATCTGTTTATTATACTTTGAGCTTGCTCAGTATATTATGGGTGTGCACCACCTTAGGCTCAACTTATGTAACCTTGTGTCCCCTACCCTTTCCTATTGGATTGTCCATTGAATAATCCTATGTGATTTTTACTATGTTGATCCTTGTGGGAGTATGGAGGGATGATTCTCGGCAGGATGATGACAGTTACATTATTGGATATGCTCATATCTGGTTATATGTATATTTTTACGAAATGAGGCTCGATGTCGAGTGCCAAAGAACTCGATGAGTACCCCTTTGGTGGCGTATGAGGCCACATAGTGATTGATGTGTTATTTTCTCATTACGTATTTTATTCGTAAATTAATCTCTCTTTTAGCTAGAACCAACCAATTTTCTTGATTGACATGTTCTTATATTTTGGGCATTTATTTGATTGTTGCATTAACATTTGGATTTTTCACTAACCAAGGCTAATTAGCCATTTTTTTTTCTTGGTTTTAAAACTTTATTTTCATATTTGAAATTTTTGTAGCCTAGCCCAAGGCTTTTGATTTTGCCACTTGGCATTTGAATGGATTGTTATGTTGGTTCTAATGTCGTAATGTGTTGGAATAGGTTCATGGGATTTACCATGGAATGGTTGAACCTATGGACCCGCTTTTTGTATGGGGGTATGCCCCAAGGAGTTACAGATAACTAGCGGGTTGTTGAACCACGAGTTATTATGTCACTTGGGTTGGGGTGTTGGCTCTATGTGCCTAGGGCCATAGGGTGACCCGACCTCATTTAAAAGGAGAAAGGAGATGGGCCTCTATGGTTGAGTGACCTATTATTCTTTATGGCACTCTATGGTTGAGTGACCTGATATTCTTGATGGGGCTCTATGGTTGAGTGACCCGACTTGGGTTTGCACTATGTTTCTTCCAGGAAAATTTTAGTGGCGAATATTCGTAATATGGCGAATATTCCATTTTTGAAAATTTTGAAAAGGTGAATTTTTGGCATGGGTCGAAGACTTGTTTCCTAAAAATTACACTTTAATTTTTTTAGGGTCGGCTTCACCTACCCTTGAAAAATATCCCCTATATAAACCTAGATTATTCGCCAAGTAGAACACTTCTACTTCACATTTTTCAACAATATGATATATCCCGTATTATAGATGCGCGACAAGGGGGTAAATTATTGATGTGTGATAAGGAGGGTTTGCAGACAAGGAGATAATGCAGATATTGATGCATAGTAGATGCATGACAAAGAGTTTTTGACTAGTGACATGGATATTTTTTTGATGCGCAAGAAGAGGGATTCCTATGAGGTCTGCAGACGCACGACAAGATATTTCATTGTCGCGCATCAAAAAAATGCATTGACGCATGTCAACAGACCTCATTGTGACGCGTGGCCGCACTCATTGACATGCATCAACAACCTTGTTGTTGACGCGCATCAAAAGGTGATTGACCGCTGACGCATCAATGAGGGTTATTTTTTCGACGCGACCTTGACGGATAGTTGACACGCGACAAGGAGGTACAATAGATATTGACGCATAGTAGACGCACGACAAAGAGTTTGTTGACGCGCGACATGGATATTTTTTATGAAAAAGTAGAGATCGGAAGGCTGCAGAAACAAAGATCCTCATTGAAATTGTACGTCAACAGACCTCGACGCTGGCGTCAACAAGGTTGTTGACGCACGTCAATGAGGTCTGTTGACGCGCGTCAATGCATTTTTTTACGCGTGACAGCAAAATCTCCCGTCGCACGTCTGTAGTCTTATATCGCAGCACTTGATAATCAGGTGAAATTGTTTCATACAACCCCCAAAAAATTTGCCTTCCCGCGAAACCAGTTCCGGGGATATTCGTCAGGTATTCTCCACCTCCGATTTCCAAGAGGTCTCTTAAAATGAACCCTGGTTTCTTCCTCTTCGGAGGTATATGGAGTTGTATTCTGTTGCTTTTGGAGATATCTGGAGTTGTTTCATGATGCCTTGTGATGTGTGGAGATTGGTATAGTGAGTTATGTGTAACTGTATGAGTCTTTTTGACACCTTGTTATGTATGAGGGTTGACTCTCCCCTTGGTTGGTATGGACTATTGGATATTGTCTTGGCACTATGTTGGTGTAGTCATGGATTGTTTTGGGTCAGGTGATACCCATTGTATATGTACCAATGTGTTGATTCTGTTTGTTAGTCATATGTGTGTACTAGATCTATGTCTAGGACGTAATTGTTGGAAATTAATTGTGATGTGGTCTACTTGTTGTCATTTCATGGTTTGGTGAAACCCTTGTGATGTGGTACGGTCGTGAAAGTATGTAAAGGTATGCTTGTGAAAATTTGGTGTTGTGTATAACCCTGGTAGGGTGTTGTGACTGTAGTTCATGATGGGAACCCACAGGAATGAATAAACTAAAATTTGATAAAAATGAAATTTTAAAGGACTGGAATTAAGGATAATGTTAATGGAAAGAGATTAATGAAATAATGAATGAGAGAGAACTGCCAATCTTCACAGAACCTTGAAAGTTGAAATTTCTACCAAATGTTTCTAAGACTACCTTGTGGCCGTGCTTTAAGTAGCTAAAATTTTAAACCATAGGGTGTACTTTTCCCTTTACTTGTTATTGGTTACGTACCATTTCTTCCCTCTGTGTTATGTTGCATCGAGGACGATGCTTTCTTAAGGGGAGGAGAATGTAATGCCCCGTTCAATGTTTCCTAGTCCCTGACCTGCCGACCCTGTTACTAATCCTGGGAGACTTGTGTGCGTGGGCTCTCATTGACCATTGTTGACCTTGTCCTTGTCTCAGTGATGTGTTAGCACCTTTCCTCTCCTTGCTCTCTCGAGTCGTTATCGACACCTTTGTGTGGGGACTGTGTAATGTCCTGTTCGTTGACCTATTTGAAGGAGGACCTTGTTGTCGCCTGGTAAAGCTGGGCCGATAGTCATTATCAATGTGAATAGTAATTATATTTATATATTTATAATATATAATGATAATAATGTTATTTTAATTTAATTGACGATTGGCCTCTATTTGATAGTATTATTGTTTTACCTTTTTTGAGAGGGTATGTCAATCTTTGTAGTATGATTAATAATTATTTTAAGTGGTAATAATAATAATAATAATAATAACAATATTAGTATTTTAATTATCGATGGACGATAACTTCTTCAGTTGATCGTCGATGTGTTACCAATTTTATTGTTGATTATCGATAAGTGATTTTATTTATTTGGTTTAGTCACCTTGTTCCGCGTGAGAAGAAATTCTCTTGTTGTGACGCCGCAATCGGTCCGTGTCTTGTGTTTAGTTTCGAACGCCTCTGGGACAGAAGAGGAGTCTTGTTCATCTCGCTATGTTGGTTGTTGTACATAAAGGAATATTATTAATTATATTTGTAAAAGGAAAATTTTAAAATAAATAAATTAAATAATTAAAAAAAAATTAAATAAAAGAGCTAAAATTTAAAATATTCGTGATTGTGGGGGCGGATTAGGGAAAAGTGGAGAAGGGCGTGAAAACTCAAGTGTGGCGTTAGGGTTTCATCCTTTTGGCTTTGGAAGGGGCAAAATTGGGGAGGGCGGCGACATGGCAAACTCCACAACCTGTTCAGCATTCCCCCGGCCGCTCCAGATTGCCTAGCATGGGCATTTTTTTTGTTTCAATGCATAAGGGACAGGTTATTTTCATCAGATGTTGCTGTTATGAATTTCTTTGGAGGTAACACTTCATTGTTTGATAAAATGAAAGAACTAGACAGCTACTGTGCTGAATAGGAATCGGATGGGTTAAAAAAAACATGGGGTTTTCCTCGAAGGGTAGTCTCACTGTTTCACCATGCATAAAACAGTCTCCAACTCATTCAGTCTTCATTTGCTAGCAAATACCCACTGCGTGTAAAAAAAAATGTGCCCAGAGGTGTGACTCCTTTCAACGCATGGAAGATAAAAAAATTTGTTAGATGATGTAGAACAGAAGTGCCTTCGCGTATACATATGCCAAAATGTGGAAGCATGTGAACTGTTTGATTAAATTCATGGAAGAAATGCGAGTTCGTGGACTGCAATGATAAGTGGGATATGCATAAAATGGGGAAGTGTTAAAAGGCACATAAACTGTTTGATAGAATGCCTCAAAGAAATGTTGTCTCATGGAATGCCATGATGGCAGCATATGCACAAGATGGATGTGTAAAATGGCCTGTGATCTATTTGGCAGAATGCCTCAAAGAGATGTGGTCTTATGGAACATACCCTGACCATGTAAGCTTCAATTTTGTTTACTTAGCATTTAGCCAGGCAGGATTCAGTGCATGAGGGTTGTAAATACTTCGTTGGCATGAGTGCCTCTTGTAGAATCATGCCAAAAATTAATCATTATGTTTCTTGGTTTTGATGAGCACATGAGAATGTGCAAAATGTGGAGGCATGCTTAAGGCATGTGAAGTGTTTGACTAAACGCCTTCAAAAATATTGGTCTAATGGTTGCAAGATTTGAGGCTATGCACAAAAAGGAGGAAGATCTCATCCTATCCAAAAAAGAAATAAGAAACCATTTGATCATGCTCAGCAAGTGGTGGGTCGAATCTAGAAGGTAGGAGAAATGTGATCAGAGTAGCGGAATGGTTTTCAAGTCTGTAGTTGCAAATTTTATTGATAGACGTGTATGTCAAATGGTGGAGCTATTGATGCTCGTGATCCAGGTTGACGATGTGCCCAAGCAAGTTACTGAACCAAATCCCGCAGTTTTGACTAACTTCACTCTCCAGGCATGGTTCTTCTTTCCTTACCTCTCATAATTCTCATGTTTTAGTTCTCTTTTGCAACTAAATAGAATATTAAGTTATTAGATTTTTAATACAGTTTAATGTCCCTTCAACTCTTTGCAAAACAATAAAGTGTCATGTCGCAACTCTCGAAGTCATTATAACTCGTCTACTTTAAAACATGAACTATCACCCTCGCTTCGAGATGATTTAGAAAACTCTTACCCTTCTTGACCGCTCCAATATCGTTCTATCGACTAGATGAATTTGACTCCCCATTGATAAAGTTGACCTTCTCTTGGTTTTAAATAGTTAAATTTTGCAATTTTGGAGACTCACCAAGTACCCTTCGTAACTCTAGAAACAAGATGTGAAGTTTCATTCATGTACCTTGGTATACGAGGAGTCGCCTTGATTTTTGGTTTGACCCGAAACGATCACATGACATCCTTTTGACACTCTTATAGGAGCCCTGTTACATCGGTTTACAATAGTAGAGAGTTGTTAAAACTAGAAAGTTGGCTTTCGTTTTGGACCACCATTTGAAACCCGGAAAGAGAAATCATGTTCGTCTTCACAAACCTCAATCGTTTATACTAGACAAATGCATGGAACATTAGTATAGGAAAGAGCACTTTTGGGATAGTTTGGCGAAGCCGTTTGGTAGGCCTCCAGTCGCAGTTTGACGAGGTCAAACTGGTCCAATTTCATCTTGTCGCTCTAGAAAACTTGTCATCGTTTGAACATGGTTTTCTAGTTCTCAGTCCCGTTGACTCTGATGAATTCTCTTTATATATGGGAACTAGTAAGAGATGTCTCGTTTCATGCTTCTCCATCAAACGTCAGTTATGGATGCGGTTTTCGAGCACTTGAGCTAACTTTTGTCATTTTACAACCTGGGTGAACTATGACTAGTGACCGGGAGAACTAACCGCCAAACGCAAACCGTTCGCTCTTTTTCGATTTCGTCGATTCTTTATGAACTCTGGTATATCTAGGACACGTAGAAAGTTAGTCATGGTGTGTGTGTTCATTAGAAGATAACCTTTGGAAGCAATTTCTTAGCCTCCGAGCCCATTTTGTACATTTTGTAGCTAGTGAGAAAATGTAAAAGTAGAAAGCTATGGGCCCTCGTAGGGTTACCAAATCACCCTGAAAACATCTAAACACACGTAAATAACTGTTCAAAACACTATAATGAAACTTGTTGCGTGTATTAGAACTTTTGACAAAACAATGTTTTCTCTCTCTTCCTTTCTCTTTCTCTCTCCTAGTTGTATAAAATGAAGAAAAATGA
Source organism: Taxus wallichiana var. yunnanensis (assembly GCA_018340775.1). Taxonomy (NCBI): domain Eukaryota; kingdom Viridiplantae; phylum Streptophyta; class Pinopsida; order Cupressales; family Taxaceae; genus Taxus; species Taxus wallichiana. The sequence continues at coordinate 713,251,401 of CM031237.1, read as the reverse complement.
AATGCAATGAATACATGTTTCTAGACTTTTTTATTTCGATTGCAAAGTGTAATTATTGTCAGATGTAAATGGGAAACGAAAAATGATAATTATGATTGATTAAAGTGTATGCCATGCCGGTGATTTATCACCGATATCATGCTCACGTGGGTTTTGCAGATGGAAGAATGATGACGAAAAAGGTGACGTGTAATTTAATTATTATTATTGTAATTTTTACAGGCCATTATAAAATGAATAATTGTCTAATGTAGTTTCTTGTTACAGAAAAGTATAATTGAAATTTGGTAATACGCATGAGATGCTAGTTTTAGGGATACTTATGAAATGTGCATCTAATCTCGGTTCAATTTTTTTCTTAGTTGTGTATGGCAAAAAAAAAGGGGGTTTGATTTATACATAGTAAGTTGAAATTGAAGTTAATATATTGAAGTATTTTCTCAGTATTCAATAAACGATTAAATTAATTTACTGGGTTATCTTCTTACCTTGCAAACATAGTAAAGAGTTATAATGGGAACACTCAACCTTAATAAAATATTCGTGCATAGCTTTCCTGCATGTGTGATCCCTTTTTACCATATAAGAAATTTAAAACCGTAGAACGAACTTAAACTTTGCACTTGATGGGACCTCCTAGGTTAGGTAAATAAAACCCCTAGTTGGAGTTACCATCATAGTCATTAGGTTTAGCAACATTGTCGTGAACCCATATTTTAGGAATGACATGGTCCAACCTACCCAGAGTATGCGGTTTCCTTCTAGTTTTGGTAATCACGAGAAGAATGTCCTCTCTTCAGGTCCGACACAGGTTGAGTGATGAAGACCGCCTTAGAAGTCACCTTATGAGTCATTGTTCGAAGGAATGATTTAGCGGTGCTACCTTGGTTTCTATCAAAATAACATCTTGGTATTTTCTTGAACGTGGTTCATGTATAGTTACAATTCTTCCAGTCATGTACCCCTTCAAGATGTTAGTCAAATACTTATGTAACTCCTGATTTCAAAACAATGCTAAGAACGAGATCTTAGTGCGATGTAAGAGCATATTATATAAATGTTGCACTCGAGATTGGAGATTAGGATTATGGTCAATCTTGGAGTCCTTATAACTTAATTAAACTTTATCATGCATTGCAAAGAATATAAGTTACCTTGGTGCGACCAAAATTTGAGAAAACAAAATATAAATCTTATAGGAATTCAATAAGTTTTCAAATTATAATAACAATGGTAGGGAAATAAATATATTGTGAATCGAGAAATATTTTTGGTGAAAAGCTGCCTCAGTATCTAAATCTCACAAATCCTTTTATTGCGTTTTGGACATCAAGTCACTTTCGCTTGAGTTGTAAGGGTAAAACTGTAGACATCAAATAAACGTTGGAGAAGAATATTTTTACATAATAATAAGATAATTAAGTACTTTGTATGCAATTTGATTTATGCCAAATATGTATGTCAATTATGGAAATTTATATAAAGTATAAGAAGCCAACTTGAGAAGGTTGAATTATTTTTTCAACAAGTGAGAATAAACTTAAGAAAACGTAGGTGGACAAATGAGAAAATTTATCCTTTCTCGTAATGTCCTTGGAATGTTAACTTTAACCAAAAATACATTTAAGGAAATGATGTGTTGTGGGTTCGCTATTCCTGAAGCCATGTTCTTGTGGTTGGGTCTTTACTAGTAACCTTCCATTGGGAAAATTATAGCGTCAGCATGCCTACGTCGTTTTTGTGTGTCTATGTGAGTCGATGATTTTTTTGATTGTCATATGCGAGTCGAGTTATGTACTTAAAGCCCATGTTGTGTTGTGTGTAGTGAGCAATGTAAGACAAAAAAAATATCCTGGTATTTTACTGTTGTATTTATGTGTGTAAAGTGTGGGCACTACACAAAGATGCCATCACACTACTTTGTAAGTGGTCAAAAAGAGTAAACATCAACAATGCAACACAAAGTTGAAAAAGAAGACAATCAGCTATGCCCCTAATGCGTGCCAAAATGATGATTAATTAGATACAAATTATCGTAAGTGGGAATAGGATAAGATCTGGAAGAGTGGAGTTAAAGTAACTCCTTATAACACTCTTACTGAATCCATTGTGCAAATGATCAAAGTTGAAATTACCCTGTAAATTTATATCACGAAGGAAAAACAATTATGACTTGCCCCAAGCAGAGAGTTAGCATATCATGCAAAGGGAAGAAAGTGATAGTTGTAATATTAGCACAATCACTAAGGTAATAGATAAATGTATGAAGTTTATCAAGATTATATTGATATGTTGAAGGATTAACTTCAAGGGTTTTCTAATTGTAGGATTTCGTGATAAGTTAATGTTTGTACGAAATTTTTGTGATGATTTTTTAAAAAAATGGCTTTTTGAAATATTTGATTTTTTTGTGGATTTTCGCAAGTTTTGAAATACAAATGCAAAATAAAATGAAGACATTCCTTGGCTTAAATAAACCAGGAGGAAAACACAACACATGCAAATGAAAAAAAGATATAAAATATAAAATAAGCAATAAAAAGAAACCCAATATGAATAATAAGGAACCACACCAAAGTTATATGTGAACTATGATGCGAATAAATTTATCACAATTGGTCCATACGTGCATTCTAGATATATATAGTATTGGTTATTCAAACTATCAAACATAAGAAACTAAGCTAAGAATATACAATACAAAATTCCATATGTATAAAATTTAAACAAGTAAATACAAGCTAGTGAACAAAAACACACTAATGTAAAAATTCTAATAAAGAAACGAATATATACAGATGTCAAGTTTCCCCAAGAGAAAGCCAAAGCCAAGTGATGTCCCTATGTAAAGTTACATTGCAAAGAGTGGCTTGATTGATTGGAAAAGATGATTGGGAACAATCAGATGAAGAAAATGGTGAATGAAATTACATAGTTGCGAGATTTTTTTTTAAAAGCATTTTCGAAACATTTTGTATGTTTTTTTATATTTTCTGAACAATTTTATATTGTTTTGGGGATTTTGAACAATTTTATATTGTTTTGTAGTTTTGTGAGACATTTTTTTTGAATGATTTTGGTTTTTTTGGAATTTCCAACCACACGCCAAAAAAGGGGTAAAGGAAATTCCCAAGTCAAAACCAACATACTACGTATGAAGGAAGTGAACAAAAGCATAATGGACATGACAACCTAACAAGGGAACATGTGACACAAGACAAGGCAAAAATTTACAAGCGGGAAACAAAGTGAAATGACGAAACAGGTGCATGCACTGATATGCCCCCAGCACAAGGGTTACTCTTAGGAGACTCAAGAGTAGACATTATTTAGATGAATGGCATTCATAGGCTCCTTCAACTCTTTTCCATCCTTGGTAGACAATTTGTATGCACCAGATCCAAATTTAGTAGTTATAACATAAGGACCCAACCAATTAGGCTAAAATTTTCCATGTTTTCTCTTGGTTTAGTTGTGTTCTTATAATTTTCCTTTAGGACCAAATCACTAATTTTAAAATATTGAGGTTTGATCTTATGATTATAATTATGGTGCAATCTATTCTGATATACCTGCATATGTTCTAAGGTGTGAATCCATCTCTCGTTCTAGTAATTCTAGCTCGGCAAGGTGTGTAACATGGTAATCCTCTTCATGGATGAGATGTTGGAGGGAGACACAAAGTGAAGGAAGTTCAAATTTGATGGGTAATATGGCTTCAGAGCCATATACTAGGGAGAATGGAGTAGCTCATGTAGGAGTACGGAAGGAAGTACGGTAGACCCATAGGGTAGGATATAACTGTGTATGCCAATTATGTCTGTGTTTATTGACTATCTTTTCTAGAATGGACTTGATATTCTTGTTTAATGCTTTGGATTGGCCATTGCATTATGGATAATAGGGTGTAGCCCATTTCAGTGAGATATTATATTTCTTAGCTAAATCTTTGAGATCCAAATTTTTGAAAGAACCACTATTGTCGGTGATAATAAGAAATGGGATGCCAAAATGACAGATAATATGGTTGAAAATGAATTTAGAAATATTGCACCCAATAATGTTAGTAAGAGGCATAACCTCAACCCACTTGGTGAAATACTCAGTGGCAGTTATAATAAATGTGTGGCCATCAGAAGATGTGGGATTTATTTTTCCAATTAAATCAAGTCCCCATTTTGAAAAAGGCCAAGGTGAAGTAATGGGCTACAAGGCTTGGGATGGTGCATGAATGAGATTATCATGTTTTTGGCAAGCCTAAAATTTATTCACAAATTTGCATGCATCTTCCTCCATTTTCGGCCACTAGTATCCAATACGTAAAATATTCTTTGCAAGGAATATTCCATTAGTATAGGTACCCAAAACCCGAATGTACTTCAACTAGCATCTGATTAGCTTCATCCTGATTGAGACATCTTAAGAGAGTCCCATCATAGCCTCTTCGATACAAGGTGTTAGTAAGAAGGGTGTAGCATGAAGCATGTTGTGCTAAGGATCTTTTATTAGCTGAATTAAAATTAGGAGGATAGGCTTTAGTTTGAATGAAGGTGTATATATCATGGTACCTAGGGATGATCAAGACCAACAATCTCACAAACCATGGTGGACTCCGACAATTTGTATGTGGGCACCAAAATATGTTCAACAAGGAACTCGTTGTGAGTTTGATTAGTGTCGAACGAAAGAAGGGAGGTGATAGTTTCCATGGCATCCACTACTTTGTTTTGTATGTGAGGAAATTTTTCAAAATTGATAATCCAAAAATACCCTCTAAGGCTATCAACCATTATTTTATAAGGTAAGAGATTTTCATATTTTACTTGATATTCTCTGTTAACTTGATTAATGACAAGAAGAGAATCACCAAGAACTATCAATTCTTGCAGGCACCATGAGATAGAAATCCTAAGCCTGCTATCAGTGCTTCATACTTTGCTATGTTATTTGTGTAAGGGAATTTGATATGATAAGATTTAGGTATGAGGTCTCCATCTAGTGTACGCAAGATAATTCCTACTCTAGAACCATGGATATTACAAGATCCATCAAAGAATAATGTCCATAAGGGTGTTACTTCTATGTACAAAAATTCTTTTTCTGGAAATTCAAAATTTAGCGGTTGTGAACCTGGTAGTGGTGTTGCAGCCATTTGGTTTGCTAGTGCTTGACCTTTGACATCCTTTTGATTGACAATTTCGATGTCAAATTTGTCGAGTAGTGTAAGTCTACTAGACATTTATCTTATTATATTTGGTCTCAAAATAGGTACTTAAGAGGATCAACCTATGAAATTAGCTTGGTGGCATGATTTCGGAGATAGTGTCGCACTTGCCGAAAGTATAGTAATTACTAAACAAGATTTTTCAACCTACAAGTACTTGGTCTCATGCTCAAGAAGAGTTCTGCTCAAGTAATACACAACTTTTTCTTGACCCTTATCATTGTGTTGTGCTAATAATTCCCCAATGGCATGTTGTGTTTCAGATGTATACAACAACATAGGCTTATCCTATATAGGCGGCATGAGCACCACGAAGATGCCAAGTATTATTTCAATTTTGTAAAGGTGTCTTGTGATCTTATGTCCACTTAAACTAGACATCCTTTTTAAGCAATTGGATGAAATGATGGCACTTATCTTCCAATTGAGAGATGAAGTGATGAATAGACTATATTTTTCCTTGTAGGCCCCTTAGTTGTTGAAGGTTCTAAGGAGGTGGCATATCTATTATAGCTTTGACCTTGGTAGGGTCCACTTCAATTCCTCTTCATGAGACAATGAATCCCAGAAGTTTCCCTAAAGTGACACCAAAGACACATTTTTTTGGATTAAGGAAAACCTTGTACTCCCTTAACCGCTCAAATATACACCTAAGAACTACTAGATGATCCACCCTAGTCTTTGATTTAGCAAGAATATCATCGACATAATCTTCCATTATGTCGTGAAGAAGGTCGTGGAAAATAATGTCATGACACGTTGATAAGTTAGTAGTATTTTTAAGGCCAAAGGCATGACCTTATAACAAAATGTCCCCCATGGGGTTGTAAAATTTGTTTTATGTTGGTCTTCTTCAGCAATTTGAATTTGGTTATACTCAGAAAATCCATCCATAAGGGATAACATCTCATGGCCCGTAGTAGAATCGACAATCATGTCAATATTAGGCAAAGGGAAATCATCTTTAGGACATGCCTTGTTAATGTCATGAAAATATATACAAATATGGATTCAGGGGTCTTCTTCATAATTGGTACCATATTAGATATCCACTTTGAGTATTCAATGCACCGTATGAATCCTGCATCCAATAATTTTTTTAGCTCGTCCTTAACGAGCAACGTGACCTTGGGATGCATTTTACAAAGTTTTTGCTAGACAAAGTTTAGCATCCGGGTTCACCACAAGGTGATGAACCACAAGAGAAGGATCAAAGATGGGCATATATTTGTAGGACCAAGTGAATAAATCCTGGAACTCGAGTTAGAAGTGTTGTGGATGCTTTGATTTTGGTTTCTAAAACATTATCACCGATTTATAACATTTTGGTTGGTCTTCAGTTCCATTGTTAATGGTTTTCATCTCTTTTACCAACAGCTTAGACGTATCATTATCTTGAAATGATTTTTTAGGCTTATGTAGATTTTTCAATATTTCTAGATCTGAATCTTCTCTCTCTAATGCCTCTGAAAGGTTTTCACTAGGAGATGCGTCCTTTTATTTATTTTTATTTTTCATTTTTTCTTCTCGTATAATGCCTCAAAAAGGTTTTCACTATGCGAGATATAATTTTTCTTTTTCTATGTTTAATTTATTTTTCTTTAGGACTAGAGATTGTAATTTCTTCTCCAAAGTAGGTGGTAGCATCAAGGTTTATATCAAAACCCTTCTTGTGATCCGATAAGGGAAAAGGGTCCCGAGCCCCGAGGAACTCCTGGATGGCCTCATCATTTTGAAAAAGATCCATGGAAATATGACATTGTTGGTCCTGATCAATGAGGGAAGGATAAACAACATCAAGGGTTCAAATGGATAAGTATTCAAGGAAATTGTAGTTTCAGCTAGGTATTTTAAGAAGCAATGTGTGGAACTAGTCTCGATTTTGGAATTTGAGTCCTCATTGCTAGGTAACACATCAAATACAATAGGCCTCTTCTCATATGTCTCATATCTTAGACCATATGTGTAAAGATTAGACTTGATATTCATAGGTTCAAGAACACCATGCCCTTGTGGGCCAAGGCCTCTTCCTTTCCAGTTCATGTTTTTCATCATTTTATGGCCCTTAGTGTAATCAATGGATTCATAGCATTCTGCCATTCTGTCATCGTATAGCCAAGATTCGTCATAGATTGGAATATTTTCATCTTCTAGATATCCATATCATCTCCAAAGAGTGTTTCGAGATAGTAAGCTGGAGGTTCTTATAAATGAGGAGTGTTAGGATGCCCATAGCTATGAGGTGATAATGGGAGTTTGCCAACAAGAAATGCATTATCAAGTGTGTACTCACCTAAGCCTTTATGAGAGAATGTAACTTCAGGTGACACCTTAGATGTAGATGCTTCTAGAGGAAGACACGGAGGCATGAGGAATATCCTCAGGTGACACTTTAGACATAGATTCTTCAGAAGAAGATGCGAGAAGCATGAGGGCACAATATTACATCAGGATCAATATGGTTGGTAATAATAGGAGTTGTGTTAGATCGGTTGTGGTTCTCATTAGATGGAAAATAATTTTCCTTTTTTACCTTGCTTCAAAAAACTTACAGTATTCAAAGGGGTCAATATCACCACACAAGGTGAACTCTCTACCGTTATGTGGAAACTTTATGCATTGATGGAAAGTGGAAGGTATTGCATGCATCGCATGTATCCAAGGTCTACCCAAAAGAAGGTTATATGATGTTTCTGCGTCAACTACATGACATATAGTGTCAAGGAGCTGCGAGCCTACTTGTATGGGAAGAGTGATGGTACCACAGACTGGTGCTCAGTATTATTATAACCATGAATGGTAATGATATTAGAATCTAAGTCATCTATTGTATGACCAAGGAAGTAGAGAATTTTTATAGAGCATAGATGTTAAGAGCTGCTCCATTGTCAATAAGAACTCTCTTGAATTTATGATCGTTAACGTAGGCTTTAATGTGTAAGGAGTTTTTGTTAATCATATTTGGGTTCAACATATCTTGATAGCCAAAGGATAGGATAGGAGATTTATGTGTAAGATTTGTGATCATATCCTGAAACTATTGAACATTAAGAGTATGAGGAACATGTGATTCATTTAGAGCACAAATGATAATATCCTGAAAGCTAGGTGAATCTCTTAGTAGTTCTATGAGAGAGATATGTGCTGGCATGGTTGTTAATTGTTTGATGAAGTCATACTGACCTGAAGTGGAATATTTGGCATTAGAACTTGAACTTTGATTTGAAAGAGTTGTTGGTTTGGAAGTTTGAGGTTCTACAGAAGACGTAGAAGCCTGGTTTTCCACAGGAACCCATATCTTCCTTTGATGTGTGGTCACAACATTACTCGAAGGTTTGAATTTAATGGTCACCATTGTAGATGGTAATTCCTCAATAAATGAGATAGTTGAACTACAATCATCATTATTGGCAGAGGGACCTTTGTCAGCATTTTTATTGTCACTGCCAAGTTTGGGAAATGGGTCTGAGGACACCTTAAGATTGTCATTAGGTGTTTTTTTGTGATGGTTCTTCAACAGTGATATCTCCACTATTAATGAGGTCTTGGATAAAGTGACGTAAGCAAAAGCATCGATCATTTGGGTGACCTTAATGCAATGAAAATCATAATAGGTATCAAATTTATACCAAGTAGGCTTGGGTTCTCCCTCAACCCAAGGTTTGGTGATAGGATAGGTAACCATGTTAACATTAAGGAGTTATTAAAGGACATTTGATAGAGGTTCTCTCAAAGGAGTGAAGCGACATCGTTTAAAATCAAGAGAGGATGAAACCTCTTTAATAGAAACAACAAGAGGTTGTTTACCTTTTTTGGTCTAGTCCAGGTGTTTTGGATGTTGTGGACATTGCAGTTGTCTATAATACCAACATTGACCATATTACGATTACAGTTAACATGTTTATATTTTTCTTGGTGAGAGCTATTAGGATGATTACTATGTTGCCCATTATCTTTTGAATGAGGTTTAATCAAACCTTTTGCGACAAGGGATTTTTCAATCTGCGATCCTTTCTCAATAACTTCTTCAAAAGTATTAAGGAAATGCATTTTCATGTGAAAGGATAGCTCATTGTTGAGATTAGGTACAAAGATGCTCACAAGATGCTTCTCAGGCATAGAGCATAAAAAACGGCTAGTAATTCCATGCCATCTTTGTAGGAATTGTGTGAAGGTTTCATTTTCTCATTGTTTGGTATTACACAATTCCATCATTTTAATTTTAGATTCTAGGTTGAATGATAAATGTTTAACAAACTTCTCTGAGAGGTCTGCGAAAGTTTGTATAGAGCCCTTAGGGAGGTGTAGGAACTAGTCCAAGGCTTGTCCTCCTAGACTTCATGGAAAGAGACACATTAAGAAGACATCACTATAGGCCACCTCTTGGCAAGCCATATAAAACTCCTTGATATGCTCTCTAGGATCATTCTTTCCCTTGTATTTTTCAAATTTGGGCATCTCAAAAGATTTTGGAAAAGGAACATGCAAAATGTCCTTATCGAAGGGGTAAGGACACAATTCTTCAAAGTTGAATTATTTGCATTGATGTTGCATACTAGAGATGGTGTCCTTCATCATTTTCCATTCTTGGGAAAATGGTGAGTTGTTTTGTAAGAAAGATAAGGAACCATCACTCGTAGAGTTGTTGTTATCTTTGGTGTGCACAGTATGACTCTTAAATGAAGCATCACTAGATTTATTTGGTGCCTCATTATCATGGGATTCATTGGTGACTTTGGAATTTAAGATAGCAAGTTGTTTAGCCATGTCATTAATCGATTCATAAGGGCTTGAGTAGGATGAGTGGAAAAATTCATTGATTTTCCTTTGTTCCTTTCGTCGAGATGTTTCTTTATTTGATTCATTTCCTTTGATGTTGTTCAAGGTGGACTTGTTTTGATCATAATTATTCATGTTACTAGGGTCTACCTCATCGTCATTATTTTTTCAAATGAAATTTTCACCCTTGTTAGGTGATGGTTTGTCAAGTAATGTTTATAGGATATTTTCATCGAAATCAGAGGGTAATTTTTCTCCCATCTCAAGGAGACGAAGCAAAATTTGGTCTTTATTCATACGCAAAATATTTTGAATGTGGGATTGTTCTTCGAGTGAGATTTCATTTTGATCATCCTCAGAGTTTTGGTCATTATCACTGTCAAAACTTCCAAAAGGACTATAATCTTTGTTTCATTTTCCCACCATTTTTAAAAGAGGGAGGGAGAAAAAGAGATGCAAAAGATAACTCAACCCATAACAAAGTGAATGCGATGATGGAAGAGAGGTGTGTAATTAAGTTTGATAATAATTTGTCCTTAACAAAGTGAATGCTAAGATGGGCAAGAGGTTTGGAAGATATGAGTGACATAACCCTTAACAAAGTGAATGTCAAGATGGAAGCATGTGAAAGTGTTTGATAAAATCAACCCTTGACAAAGTGAATGCCAAGATGGAAGAGTGGTGTGATGTGATGAAGGTTATCATCCTCTAACAAAGTGAATGCTAGAATGGAGGAGGGTTATAGTGACAAAAGTCTGAATGTGTTCAACCTCTAACAATGTGAATGCTAGAGTGAAGAAGCGAGGATAGATCGATTACAAATGCACTCCACCACTTAGCAAAAGTGAATGCTAAATAGGAAGATGGTACGAAAAAGGAGTCAAATCATATGCGATGTGCTCAACCCATAACAAGAATTAGTTAAGAAGGAAGAGGCTAATGAAGGGATAAGACTCGGATATTGATAACATAAGCGTTGAAAAGGACAAGATAATGAAGTGTCTAGAATGCAACAAATATGTTGTCAAGTTAGAGATGTGAAGAAAACAAACCTATACGGTTTTAAAATGATTTAACTAAAGGATGCAAGAGGGGAATGAAGAGAAAATGTGATGAAAGTGAGTTGTGACAAAGTGGAACACAACACCGTTGAGATGTGGGTCGTAAGATGAAAGTGCTTGAGTGAGGACGTGGATATCTGCAACTCAAGACATGATGTCAAAAAGAAGATGAGAACTTAAACTTGGGGAAATGTAATCCAAATGTTGAAGTGTTGAATGAAATGGAAGATGAACTCAAAAGAAGGTGAATACGAAAGAGAGAAGGATTTGATAATTACAAAAGGGGAAGAATCAAATAGGTTAATGAAAACTCCAAATGAATGAAACAAAATCAAATGGAGAAGATAATGAGAACAAAAAAAAGAGAAGAGTGAAATAATGAAAAAGAGAAGAAAGTTTCGAAAAGGGGGAAATTGAGAGTAAAATGAAGGATAGTGAATAACTGGAAATGAAGAGAAGAGAACAGATGAAATGAGGATGAAAGAATAATCAAAACAAGGATTTTTTGGAAAACATATGAAAAGATAAGAAAAGTTAAAAATGAATCCCAAACTAGGACTGTTTGGGAAAACATGAGTGTGAAATGCAACTACAAAAAAAAAAAAAAAAAGAAAAAAATCAAAAAAGAAGTTTTTTTTTGAAATTTTGTTTTATGGCCTCTACCTTAAATTGGCTTGGACAATGTTTGGCTTCCTCATTGGCTCTCTCAACTAGGTGTCAACAAAATATCCGAGTGAGCACAACGCTATTGCTAGTTGACGGCTTTACTTTATCCCATTTGAAACCCCGAGCTAAGAAAAGATAAAAAGGAAAATAAGACCAATACACAAAGTAGGCATCGGAACCGGGGTTATAAAGGAATAAAGATGTGATCACACTACTTGTAAGTGGTCCAAAAATAATAAACATCAACAATGCAACACAAAGTCAAAAAGAAGATGAGAACTTAAACTGGGGAAATGTGATCCAAATGTTTAAGTGTTGAATGAAATGGAAGATGAACTCAAAAGAAGTTGAATACAAAAGAGAGAAGGATTTGATAATTACAAAAGGGGAAGAATAAAATAGGTGAATGAAAACTCCAAACTAATGAAAGAAAATCAAATGGAGAAGATAATGAGAACAAAAAAATGAGAAGAGTGAAATAATGAAAAGAAGAAGAAAGTTAAAAGGGGATGATTGAGATTTAAATGAATGATAGTGAATAACCGAGAACAAAGAGAAGATAATAGATGAAATGAGAATGAAATAATAATCCAAACAAGGATACATTGGATTAATTTAATTAATCCAAAGGGGTACAATGTTTATTAATTAATTAATTTAATCAATTAATCGTAAATGGGTGAATAACAGGGTGCACTAGGATAACACTAGGAACAAGTGGGAGCATGTATGTAATTTTGGGGTGTCTACGGATGTATAAGAAAAAAATGTAGAGAGATGGAAACATTGATCTCAAAGGCAATAGTATGCAAATAATGTCACACAAAGACATATATCCACAAACATGGGACACTCATTGTTTCATAAGATAATCAAGACCTTCAAGACAAAAAATGATAATAAAATTCACATAAGATAGGCATAAATCCCCACACATGGGAGACTCACAAAGTGTCACAAGACAAGGAACTCAATCCACCATCGGTGAAAAAATAAATTAGTAACACATACAACTGAAAAGCATGTATAGAAAACAAGAGTATTAGTATATGATGAAAGAATACAAAAATTAATACATATAGAAACATGTGAAGTAACAGGTGTCAAATTTTCACAAGACACGTGTTATTCCTGGTAGCTCAAAAGAGCATGTACACAATATTTGTAATCAAGAATAATGAGGAAGTACAAAGGAACTATAATGAAATAATAGCACCTTTGTATAGTGTATAATGGATGGGGCCCCATATGAATAATGTAAGGAACCATGGTATCTCCTATTATCATGTAATGATATTTGTTTCATATATCAAGCTCAATATACCATGTGAACGCATATGTGTAAAGAGTAAAGAAATAACATATATATCAAACCAAGGTAACAAACAACATGTATAATGTAAAGTGCTAACAATTAAGCTATGTGTACATACATGTCTTGATTTTGTATTTTTGTAAATATATGAATGTTTAAATATTTTGGTACTATATTAGTGTTTTTGGGTTTTGAATTTTTAGTTATGTACGGGGAGAGGGGTAACACAATAAAAACACGAGTAGAGTCTTGATCAAGGGGAAAGATGAACCCCAAATTATGAAGGAGACATATAACTCAAGTATGTCATGGTATATGTATAAACTATAAAGGATTCATATCATGATAGATATATAAAAGAAAGGCGGGCCCATTAGCAACAAAGTATGAGTAGAAGGCTTTGTGTTGATATTTATGATTAAATAACATGTTTTGAAGATATTTCAAGTGATTAATTTAGATTTTGATTGATGCAAGAAACCCATTTTATTTGAAGAGATGTGATTTAATAAAAGATGATGATAGATAGTATTAAAATTTTTAGCAAACACATTAGAAACATGAACCTTACCTAAGGTATGCAAGGGCTGATATAGTGCAATGATTAACTAAAAATGGGTATGTATGATAGTTAATCTAATCTCGAATGGCACGTAAATAAATTAAATAAATGTAGTAAATGACTATGAAGAATGACCCAAGCAACTAATCTAATGAAAGTAGAAACCCTAATATGTAATAAGAGTGAGGAATGACTCGATTGATTAGAGGAACTCGATGTATTATGTCACAAAAGTGGACCTGGAGAAACCGGAAGTAGGAACGACCGTGTAGAATCCTAGAAAAGGATATATCCGAGGTATCTAGTTGGACTAGAGTACATGGATAGGGACCGGGGCGCCTATGGGTGCCTTAGTACGCGTAGAATGGGTGCCTTGGTCTATGAAAAGAACTAAATTCACGGAGTTGAGAAAATGGTCGAAACCTTTGTTGTGTGTCATATCAGATTCGATGCACCGCACTAGGTTTTTTAATAACCCAAGATGTATAGAAGACCTACAAAATACCAAAAGAAGTATCAAAACCCTAAAAAAATAATGTAAATGAATAGGTTAGACTAACCTCATACCACAATAATGGGCTTACTAATTGAGTGTTGCACTACATTTCAAACCCAAATGTAGTTCTAGTGTGTGTGTGTGTGTGCATTATGTGCCCTAGGTGCTCTTGTGTCAGTCACACTTTGTGAAGTAGCGAGCAATAACTAGATGTAGAAAATGTAATAGAATGTGTGTATGGAATATAATAGAATCCCTCCCCTATGCTTGTGTGATGCAGATGAACCAACCTTATCCTTGTGATGGAGCTAATGGATGTAAATGATCTCCTAATGGGTACAAATCTAGGTGGATGATAGTGGTGACTAGTTAACCCCGAAATAGCCAACCACCAAAAAGATAAGAAGATAAAACAACTATAAAGAGCCTAAAAAGTGGCGGGAAAGTTCAAAAAGGATCGAGGCACCCCTAGTGGGACCAAGGCACCCATGGGTGCCCTAGTACTATCCTGGGCACCCCATTCAAATCCAAAATAATGTAAAATGATGAAATTTGACCAGGTATGTGGGTGCAAGAGGTCGGGAATGATGAAAGAAAATAAAGTAAGATGGCCAAAAGATGGGGGTTAATTATTACTTTCTTCACTCAAAAACCTTCTAAATAGTAGTATGAGACCAAGACTAAATAGTGTCTAAAGTGCATGATTTTGTGTCTACATGCAACAAAACTTGTTCTTAGAAAAGAAGGAAAATCCAAATATTCTCTAGAGTATTGGAGAGGGTATCATATGCGGTGGTGTAGAAGTATGTTGTATAGGATTATATATGTAGATCTAGTAAGGTAAAACCTCAATTTAGACTACGAAATTGATGATATTCATAAATGTTGAATGATATGAGAAAGAATTTTAGATCGATCAAGGTGAAAAAATCCATGGCCATAAAATATAAGGAAAGAATCATCAGTATCAAAGAGAGGAATATTGACTTCACTTAGAGGATCCCTAGGTATATCAATGTGTTCATCAT
This sequence comes from Taxus wallichiana var. yunnanensis, assembly GCA_018340775.1. Taxonomy (NCBI): domain Eukaryota; kingdom Viridiplantae; phylum Streptophyta; class Pinopsida; order Cupressales; family Taxaceae; genus Taxus; species Taxus wallichiana. The sequence goes on along the minus strand of CM031237.1, from coordinate 713,236,270 downwards.
CACTCGCAAAAAAATAATATTTATCTCCCTAATGGGAATGAAATTCAATGTGCGTAAATGTTCATATGACATATCAAATTGTTCATACTAATTGGAATCATTCATATTTTCCTTGTACCTGTCATACCAATTGATATCCTCACCCGAATCAGATTCTATCTTAGTTTTTTGTGGAGCAGAGATAGTGGTAGAATCCATTGTTGTGTTACTTCTGATTGGGATTTTGTATGCTTTAAGTTCTCTCGAGGTGGTGTGAAATTATGTAGGATCAATTGGTAATTATTTTTATTTTTACACAATAGTAGGATGTAATTCTTACATTGAGATTGGATCTACCAAATGAGTTATTGCATTCTTATCCTCTTTGTGATTAGATCACTCTTGTTGTATGTCCAAAGTTGTATCATTCAAGATTGTAGTATGATCATCAGATCTAGGTGTTATGAATTTTTATACCCATTTAGATTTTAGATCTTGAGATGAGACAATAGAATGCCGTGTATTAAAAGAAATAAATTTCTTATGCTCATTTTTTTATTTTACTTTGTAAAGTATATCAATCATTGTCACGATGTTTTTAATTCCATGATAATTACAAAATGATTTACCTTTGATTTTTTCAACATAATAATAGGGATAATTATTATTAGGTAACAAAGTGATTAACTACTTATCTAGTAACTCATATAAGATATCATGTTGTTTAGAATTATTTTTAAACCAAAGAGGTGTCTTCTTTTGTGGTTTCCTTAGTAATTGATATTGATCTTGTGGAACATACAAATTGGTGTCTCTATGTAGGACTTTCACTTCAATTGTATGGGCACATGTGTCATGCATAATGTGTGTATCGCATTTTTTTATCGGTATTATAACTAGATTGATATTGATGTATAGAGACATTATGGACACGGGCATTGGAAGAATCCTTTAGATGTGTTGTCTCATGTTTGAGAGATGTAATCTTTGTATTCGTAGTTTGAAAATGAACTTGAAAATCATGGTGTAAAGCTTGAATAGACTCTAAGATAACCTTATGAAAGGTTTCATCATTAATAATAAAAGGATCTAAAATATGTCTCAAAATTGAATCCATGAGAGAAGGTTTTGTATTAATCAGGGAACAATGTTTCATTTACTAGTTTTGTGTGAGTATATTTGCATGTGTGAAAAAGTTGAAGTAAATCATATAATAACACTTCATAATTTGTAGCATGGGCCATGATGGAACAAAAATGATATAAGAGGTTTCAACTAGATGGTAAATAATAATAATTAGCACATGGAGGTCTGATGATGGAAAGATCATAAGAGATAAGACCCAAAAGTGATGTTGAGAAAAAAGTAACTTTTGTCAAATTAATAAAATGGCCATATATGAAAATAGAAATTGAATTTGACAAAATTAAGAAAGGAATTTTAAATCTAATTATGTGGAAGAAAAAAATCCAAGGAATTTTCCCAAAAGTGTATATTTTTCTAATTATGCCCTAATTACTAAAAATAGTAATTTTGAATTTCCAAAAAGTGTGCTAAAAATTAGGGCAAACAAAAAGAGATTTTTGTTAAATATATTAAAAATAATAATAACTCAAAGGAATTTGAAAATATATTTGTTATGCTTGAGAAATGTGACAAAAATTGATTCGAAGATTAGGAACCATAGAGAGAGACCCAAAGGGTAGGAATGACCATGAGACCCTAGGGAAATTTTTGCAAACCAGAGTTAGGGAAGATGATAGATGAAAATTAGGTATGGATATGAATATAAAATGAAGATATGAAACCATAAAGCAACTAGGTTTCAAGCCACAATGTTCAATGTAGACATCAAGTTCACTAAATGTTTACACCTTTATTAAATAGATAATATAGATTAGTTAGTTAAGTACACTAAAGGATGTAAAGGGGAGTTATAAGAGTTTATTATAATTAATCAACTTCAAACATTAATTATGTAATATCAAAATAATGCATAAACTCTTTCAATTAATGTACAAACATATGAACTTGAAAAAACAAGGGGATGAGTGCACTTAGCTTAATACAAGTGGGTGCAGGAAGTTTTTGGTGTGCAGATTGCTAGAGTTGGGAGATCTAAACCTAAGAATTTTTTTCCTTAAAATTTTCCTAGTGTAGGATCGTATAGATCTTCCATGATCGTTTTAATGGTTTTGACCTTACTATATGGTTTTTGACCTGATTAGAATTTGGCTCTATAACTTCATGAGAGTTATTTCCTACCTATAAATGTTTTTCATTTTCAAACCTTGAAAGAAAACCCTATCCATTGATGGGATACCCTCCAAAACAAAAATAGTTGCGTTGAAGTGCAATCCTTGACCTGTCGATTTGTTCTCCACCTACCATGTTATATCTAAATGAATGCAGGTAGATTGTGTAATTGAGAACTCCTTAACAATGTTTACTTTGATTTTTTATCTTGTTAATACTTGGAATGGGGATGTTTGAGTGCTTGTAAATTATATAATATGATTTCTTGACCTGGTATGATACTTGAGACCTATAGTGATTGGTTCCCTAATGAATGTGCATGAGCTTTGGAAATATTTAGGGAGACTTGGGTATCTTTTATGACTGTTGTAAGTGAGTATGTTAATGTAGTGTCGTGTGATTTCTAAGTTATAAAATGAAGCGATGTTGACTTGATCACATAGGGTTTTAAAGGTAAAATTTATGAAAAGGCTGACCTAGAGAGAGTAAATGACCCAACAAAGAATATGAAATTGGAAGATCAAAAGGAGGATATGTTAGTTAAAAATTGTATAAGTTGGCCATGATTGGATATCACAAACTAATTAAATCATACAATTTTTCACGGGAATGGGAGACATGAGAACTAATGGTTAGATCCTGTTAATTTGAGTTGTGTTATGGATTTTATGTATTTAATTCTCAGAAGTTGTCAACATATTGGTGTGTAATACTAAGCAAGTTAGAAAAAGACCTCGGGATGTTGGGATAGAAATGTTGTGTTTGTCTTAGCAAGAATTTATTGTCTAAACCAAGAATGTCAAATATTAAATTACCAAATTTGAGTTTTTTCAAATATGGCCTTGGGGGTCGATTTCCTCAACTTCAGTTAAGGAATGAAAATATTTTAATGGGATATAGTCCTAAGAGAGTAATGAATTGACATATTCAAAGTGATAGTATAAACTTTTTATTCAATTTGCTGCTAATTTTACTCCCCTTTCTCAACTATCTTAATGATTTTTGATGTTATTTCCTTGAAATTATAAATATCTCCTTTTTACTAGCCTCGCCTAATGAAATTCTTATCAAATAATAATAAACCAAGGTAATTTCACCTTCCTTCTTATTATATGTGGGTCTCACAATCTTAAAAATTTGAATACCGAAGGATATGTGAGAAAGAGACAATTAGATTTGGCCTTATTTGGAGAGGGATTGTTTTGAAGAAAATTGGATACAAAATCATAGTCGTGGGAAATGAATTTGGGATAAGTATTCCTTTACTTTTCAATGAGGGGAAGAACCTAGGTAAAATAATAATCACTAGCAACTATGTCAAACTGGTTGATGTAGGAAAACTTAGCCTAAGGGTAGACATGGGAGTTAGAGTTATCATAAGTGAGGTGTTAGTGTCAATGGGGGTATATTAACTAATATTTAAGGAGAAGTATAAGTTATTTTGATGGGAAAAAAATTTATTGTATCACTTCCTTCACAAGTATTCCCTAAAAGAACCTCTTTTATATTATCATCTTCTACACCTCCTACTATAACATTTTTCTTGGGCATTCTAGCATGCATATTTGAGTGTTGACATTTCAAAGAATAATGATCCTCATGTTGTACCTAAAAGGGGGTATTCTTTACAAATATAAACTAATCCAATTAGTTATGAAACCACATCTTAGTTTTAATAATCACAAGTGTTTTCAAATCATCAATTTTATCATTTTCTTTTTGTTATCAATCAACATTTGGAAAGGGATCATGTTGAATAGTTTATTCAAAATCAAGTGTACACAAGTCACTATCATCATCCCCCATGCCTTTTGAAACCTAATAAATTTTAAACCCTAATTAGATCCAGATGCATCCTCATGTAACCTATTTTTCTTGACTTCAAATTCACTTATCATGATCCTCCCATAAATATTCAATAGTGGGCACATGATCATAGATAAAGGGTAGTATGAGATTATTATTGAAAAAGTGTTTTCATTAAAAGAGGACCTTTTATGATAAGGATGCATATTAAATGAGGAAATGTTTCTTTCAAAAAAATTATCATCCATTCTAGAATAGTATAAATAGTGCCCCAAAGTAATGGGGAATTTGGTGGTGTGCACCTTCCTATGTATGCATATTTTAAGTATCACGTCAAGTTGTCTACACAACTCAATGAGAAAAAGTGCATCATTATAGAATATTGGAAGCTTGTAGGGTGTGCCTTAAAATCACATATTATGAGATTTGAGAACTTTTAAAATTGAATAAATAAACTCCCATATGCATTAATCAATACATTTTCCTCATTGGAGATTATTTGTGTTGCATCTCCCTCCAACACTCTTACAATCAACTTGATGAGAGTTCCATTCACCCTTATGAAATGGATTTTTTTTTCATATGTAATTTGGGTCATGTATTCGTAAATGGGATTCGATAAATCATACATTATTATTTTGGAAATACTAACCTATATCCTATAGGCCGTAATGAAATGCATTAACTATGAGTTCATATAGAATGTCTTGGTAGAACTTAGTTAAGTGAGTTGTTGGTATTAATTTTCACTTATTATTTCTCCCCATTTAATAGTTTATTTTCCTCAACATATGCTAATGACGTGCACATCTAGTTTTGAAAATTCATGGTTTATTATAACCCCATTAGTTTATTAAGTAGAGTGATCATATTGGAAATTTCTTATAAGAAATATAACTTGTGCAAAAAAATTGGTAGCTTAGAGGGACCTTTTTGTTTATTTCTCATCCAATATTTAGAAACCATAGATTTCTTTGGAATTAGATTGAATTACTTTTATGTCATTTCTATGGTTATTATCTTGGCATAATGTGAAGGTTTGATTCCAATAGCAACATTGATATGATGACCATATAATTTTGTAATTATTTAACTATTTTAAGCTTTCAATTCCTTTGTCTCTAGATCAAATCAATGAGCACATACTAAGATTGTGTCTACACATTAGACTGAATTTAAACATTCATCCATGTGAGTTAAACCACTTCTATAGATGTGTTCGGCCAAAGGCTTTCTCTTTCAATCATACATCCAAACCTAGAACTTTATTAAGTCCATGTGCTTAAAATCAATATCCCCAATTTACAGGTATTGATTTCTAAGGAAGATATATACTCATACCCCGCATACAAAAATGTCAAGGTGGTGAATAGGGAAAATTTTAGTGGCAAATTTTTGTAAACTCATGAAAATCTGGGTTTTGGAAATTTGAATTGGTGAATTTTCAGCGAGTGGTAGCCGACTTATTCGCAAAAATTTCGGCCGACACGTCCTTGTAGGGTACATTTCACCTAGAATTTACACATATATAAGATCTTATGCATGTAATTCACCACTATTTTGAATCATTCTATGTGCATATTCACCAAAGTATACATAGACTACTAGAACCGTACCATCCAACATATGTTGTCAAACCGCAACTGTAAGTCTTCCAACTTAAGATATGTCCAATCTGCAAAGCCATCCAACCTCTAAGTCGTCTAACCTCTAAGCTATCCAACCTAAAAGTCATCCAACATTGAAGTCGTCCAAGTAAAAAACCATCCAACTTCGAGACGTCCAACCTCTGAGTCATCCAACCTCTGAGCCATCCAACCCCAGAGCCATCTAACCCAAGAGTTGTCCAACCCCACGGTTGTCCAAACTCCGAGCCGTCCAACCCAACATCTGTCCAACCCCACATCCGTCCAACCCCATAGACATCGACCTCTAAGTTATCCAATCTACGATATGTCTAACCCCATAGCCATCTAACCCCACGGTTGTCGAGCCCTCCGAGTCATCCAACCCCATAGTCGTTCAACCCCATGGCCATCCAACCTTAGAATTGTCCAACTTCCTATCCGTCAACCCTATTGTTGTACAACCCCAACAGAGCCATATAACCCCAACTCCCAGAGCCATCCAACCCCTTGAGCCTTCGAACATAAGAGTTGTCCTTCCTTAATTCAACCTAAGCAGTTTTGTTTTCAATTTAGTGATATATCAATGGATTCTGGAAATCAGGGTAAGAAGGTTATAAATTAAGTGAGTTTAAAAAGGGTGAAAATACTTTTCTTTGATATTTTGGAAAGTCACAAAAAATGAAGGTGGTTTTTGCATCAATTGAAAATATCGGTATGTGTTATTTACAGGTTATTTAGTCTTACAGAAATTGATAATTATGTTTTTCATATTGTTTTTGAACTCTTTGTACTCTCTCTATAAAAATTTAACTCTATATAAAATTAATGCTATATCTGTAACAATTTCATAAAAATTATATGTAGACATTTCACAAATTCCTTCACAAAATAATCAATTTCAAGATATCGATGATCAATTATATGTTGAGGAAAACATTTCATCCTTGATGACATAGAAGTACAAGCAGTTTGATCGAATTATCACGATACACCAATAGAGGAAGATTCTACTCCAAGGTCTATTTCCGAGAAAAAGGGGACATGAGGATCAAGATATGTCCGCTAAGAGCCCATATACACAAGTTGAACCCCAAGGTGCCCACACTTTTTATATCTCAATAGCTTGTTGTTTCTTTGCTCATAGACATGTTTTTGTAGAGTTTTGTTATATCGTGGACATTATATTAGAGATTGGATCTTATTAGACATGTGTGGACATTCAGGCGTATAGCGCCAATTTAGCTTAATTTCTATGTTGTCACATTTTCTTATGATGTCATGGATACTAATGGATATGATGTTGTGTTTGGAACATAATTATATTGATGGATAGTTGTTGCATGTGGAATTCTATGGTTATATGTCACTTTATCATCTTGTCTAACTTTTGGAATATTGAGTATAATTGTGCATGTTGTCGCATTTTGATTTCAGTAGGATGTTAGGCTAGTTTAGAACTTATTGATATCTTATTGTGTCGTTGTTTTATATTTTATCGAGACAGGTATGGTTAATGTGTGCAATGAGTGTGCAGGTGACAGGTTTACAGGAGAACGTGGGATTCAGGCCAGCTACACAATCTTGCACAAGCAGCCCATGGGCTGAGTCCTAGCCATGTTCATTGTGTGAAGCCTTAGTATAGGAGATTATTATTTTGGGCACTATGAGTGACCCCAATTTTTGTAATGTATTGTGCTTTGAATTATTAATTTTGTTTAGGGTTATTAGTGGAGTTGTAAACTTGTTTTGGGAATTAATAATCCCACTTTCATTAAAATTTTATTTTGTTTAATGAGTCACTTAATCACAAGGGTTTAGGGTCACATGTGAGACCCTTGGGTGGTCCCCACACCCTCTACCCTTGTGCCAAAAATGCAAAACCAGAAATTAGGTTATTTTGGGCATTTTTGGGGACCCCTTTTTAGCTTGGGAGTTCCCCTAACATAAAAATGAGCCCTTGGACCCTACCTAATGGGTAGGGGGGCTTATTTTCAAGGCTAGAGGGAGTTTTCCTCCTTTTTACCTCTTGTTTGGTCACATCCATGTAAGGGGTGTGGATTGGAGTGCTTATTAAAAGTTTCACTAATTTTGTCTTGCTAACATTTAGGGAATTTGGGAGAAGAGGGAAAAAGAAAATTTTACCCTTTCTCTCTTTTGTTTTGGCATCTTTGACCTTGAAGAAGGAGAGGGTGACACATGTCACCCCTCATTTGTGAGGATTATTGCTTGCTCCTCTTCAAATTCCCATTCATGGGAAAAGAGAGGGACTTTTTTTTGGAACTTCTTGCTTGGATGCTTGGGTGATTGGGAGCTTGAGATTTGCTTGAGTCAAGGGTGGAGAAATTGGAAGTTGGAAAGCTTTTTGGAGAGCTTTCCTTGAGGTAGGCTCTTATGTCTTTTTGCATATGTTGAATTCATCTTAGTTGCTAGTTTGGCTACTTGAATTTTCTTTGTTATTTGTGGATTTTGGTTGTTACTTGCTTGTTTTACTCCCTCCATCATATGGCATGATGGAGTTTTGGAGTTGTGGGGGAGGAGAGAGGGATTTTTCCTCTCAATCCTCAAGGCTTGATGGACAAGCCTTGTAGGGTCTTATAGTTTTTTCCCTCAAATGGTTGAGGTGGGGAAGTTGATTCATTTGGCTTGAATCTCCTTCCCCATTCTTGGTAAGGAAACCCTTTGGGGTTTGAAAATCCTTCCAAGAAGGACTTGGAGAAAGGGTGGAGGAATAAGGAGGGTTTTGATTGAATTTAGGAGCAATAAGGAGGGTATGGAGATTTTTGCTTTGTGCAAGAAATTTGAAATATAACTTTTGGAGAACTTTCTCCTCTCTTCCCCACTTTTGAGGAAGAACATGGGTTCTCCTCCTTGTAAATTTTGGAGTCTTGTTTTGTTTTTGTCCTATTTTTGTGTGCTTGTATCATTGTTAGTTCACCCTCCATCTTGTGCAAGTTTTGGTTAGTTGACCTCTTTCCCATGGGCTTGGGGGAGGCTAGCATGCATCCCAACCTTGGGAGAGGCATGTAATGATGCCTATGGTTGGGTGGCAAAAAAAACTATTTCTCCTTGTTGTTTTTCTCGAAGGCATCAAGTTTGGAGCTCAAGGTTGATAGTTGGTGTTTTGGAGTCTGTTTGGCTTCTTCTCTCTCTTTGGGAAATTACCTCTTTGTATCTTTTGGTTAAGGCTTTGTGGAAACTTGCACTTCTTGTAAAACCCTTATTTTGTAAATTGCATTCTTATAAATTTGAGTCATTATTGATTTAGCAATCTCCTTAAACATCTTGTAAGAGACTTGTAACTCATTTAAGGAGTAGTTATGTATGTTGTGAAAAGCATGTTAAACATTGAATTTGAGACTCTTGAAATGAAATTTTGGTAACTCCTTTTGAATGAAAGGTGGATTTTGAAAGCATGCTCCTTTAAAGAAAATATCAAAATTATTGGATATCTAGCTTGTGTGTGCAAATCTGAAATATTCAATTAATTTTACATTGGAAAAGAAAGAAGGTTCATTAGAAATAATGCTCTTCATGAAATGGTAAGAATCTCTTACCATTTTGGTAAAAACTCTAACTTTTTACCTCTTAGGAAATTTTTACTACTTTCTCATTTTATCACATAGATGAGTAGATCATTTAATAAAATTTCCTTCTTTGCAAACAATTTGGAAAATCTATCTTTTTTTCTTCTTCAACTGTATACTTTCAACCTCTTGGTATATGATATGATTATATTAAAGTATATATTTTATTTAGTTTTCTATTTTTAAATTATAATTAGAGAGTGTTCTCTAAGATATTCATCATTTTATATATATATTTATTGTATTATAATATATTATATATATATATATATCAAAAAAAAATACAAAAGAAAAGAAAAATCCTTTATATTAATCATTTCTTAGTATATATAAATATATATAAGTTATATATATATATTATAAATTAATATATATATAGAAATATATAATTAATATTAATAATTTATAAATATAATATTATATAAATATAATAATAAAAACAAAATAGTAATAAATTAAATATATAAAAAATGTGTGAAATGGGGGGAGGGTCGACCCCCCCCCCACACACCCTCCCATCCTACGCACCTTTTTCCCCTGTTGTTTCCCTCCTCCCCACGCTGGACCAACCCTACCAACACCGCCCTGTCCACCCCCCCGCTGCCCTCAACTACATCCCCTCCCTCCCTCTTGTTGCCCCCTCCCCGCGACCCCTCCACACTCCCCCTCCGCCAAACCTCTCTCCTCCCCTCCACGTGATCTCCTCTTCCTCACACCTTCATGGGAGAAAACCCCAACCGCCACCTAGCTTCTTCCTGCCCACACACCACCACGCCCCCCCACTTTGAAAATCCCGTGCTGCCCCTCTCTCTCCTTTAAATCCGTAGTTGCCATTCTTGTATTCATTTTTCTCAAATGTGGTAAAAATATATTGGATTTTGTAAAAAAATTTCTCCTAAACAATTCAGATAAATATTTTATATATATATATATATGTTCTCCATATAAATGAGGATGCATCCGGTAGAAGATTGAATAAGAATTAAAAAAAAAAAACAATAAGAAGATACTAAGATAATATCCTTACACTCCAAGAGATCAAGCTTCTCTTCTCTCAAACAACACAACTGTAAAATAAGAAACAAAAAGAATGAAATGAGAAAAAGAAGAGAAAAAAAAACATCATAAGGATGTTTAGGGAAAATTTAGGGCAAAATAAGATCAAGGGTTGAGAGATTCTTTAATCCTAGGGTCAAAATAACCCTGTTCACTTTTAAGTCTTGAGCATTTTAAATGGGTTTGGGAATAAAAAAATTAAAAGGGATGTGGGGAAATTAAAACTTAAAGAGGGGAAACCTAATAAATTAAAAAAAAAAAGGGGTGTAGTCTCTATTATAGATGTTTTTAGCTTAATCTAATAATAATTAAATAAATGAAAATTGTTCGGGCTAGTGGTTAGTATTTGGGGTTAACAATTTAGTTAAAATAAATAATTTTGGGAATCGGTTTGTATAATTAGTTTTAGTATTTAGTTTAGAACTTAATCACTTCAAAAAAAAAAAATTACCCTAATTTTTAGTTACACTTGGTGTGGTTACGGTGTCCCGAGGAATGGGCACGACATTTGGTATCAGAGCGAGGTTCGCACACATGGACACTCTGGGAAAATAAATCAAGATAGTTAATGGTAATGTTAATAACATTAAATTTAATAAATGGATAAAAAAATAATAAAAATAAATAAATAATAATAATAATAATAATTAAACACCATCCACAACCATTAAATTTTAAGTTAATAACTTTCTCGCTCACCTCGTGCACAGGATGGCACCCAAGTGAGGTCGATCAGCTAGAGGCATGGGGCATAGTGCACCTACGCGGGAGCACCGTTGGCACCTGAATTTGGGCCTCGGATATTAGAGGCCTTGCACCAGCTGATAGGCGTTGTGGAGCAAGCGTCTACCACCACCGCAGGAGGTGAGAGAGGAGACACCATTGGGAGATGAGGAGCCGATAGGTGAGGACGTGCATTAGAGCCACGCTAGAGCACGATACACCGAGGTGGGAGAGGTCACGTAGCCCTTTCATTCATCACGAGAGGGTAGCCTCATTCCGTCGTAGCCTCTCACACAGTCTCGAGGGACCATTCGAGGATAGGTGACCCCCTTCGCTGTTGGACTACATCGCCAGGATCGAGATACAGGTAGTGTGATCAGGGACCTTCTTCACTTGCAGCCGCCCACTTACATTGGCTCTACAGATGGCTTTGGGGCTGAGTCATGGCTCCTTAGCTTGGATAGTTGCTTTGGCTTGCACTCTTACGAGAGCAACGTCAAGGCAAGGTTCGCTATACACCTCCTCCGAGATGCAAGCAGGTGTTTGGTGGAGGAATGAGGAGTGGAAGCTCCATCTGACTCGAGAGAAAGTGACCTAGGAGATGTTGAGGAGTGATTCAGGGCTCGTTATATGTCAAAGCATTTGTGCAGAAGAGGATCGATGAGTTTCATGACTTACGATAGGGATCTAGCATAGTAGCACAGTATGAGAGCAGGTTCCTGGATCTCCTACAGTATGTGGACTACCTGCAAGATGAGAAATTATAGGTTAATAGGTTTATTGAGGCCTTAATGTAGATATAGCAGGAGTAGTTAGGATGTTATCTCCTCCCACACTTGAGAAGGCCGTTGAGAAGGCCTACTTAGTTGAGGAGAACAGGACCAAGGCACAGGAGCACCGTGATAGAAACAAGAGCAAGTTTTCAGGAGAGGATACAGGCCTTTCAGAGTCAGAGGTCACGGGTACTGCACCACCCCCTAGAGGAGGATTTTGGCCTCCACCAGCAGCCACGAGGGCTCCACCACACCCGGTGACAGACACAGCAGCAGGGCCACCCGCAGCAGGGGGCTAGATAGACACAGGGATTTCAGAGAGGTGTTTCTAGAGGTGGTTTTGGTGGAGCTAGGGATAGGAGGCAGGAGGTACTCAAGTAGGCACAGCCAGCTCACACATGCTAGATCTGCTAGGGTTGGACCAGCGAGATCGACACACCAGTACAGGAGGGACCCCATCTCAGAGGGGTACAGGAGGATGTTTTATTTGTGGATCTCCTGATCACTATGTGTGCATGTGCCCGCACAAACCCAATACCATGGATGCACAGAGAGCTGCTAGATCCGAGCAGATGGTGGGTGATGTGGGACACGCCTCATCGTGTATATGTAGTGGTTGACAACCTGCCCAGCCGAGCATCAGGCCCATCATTGAGACAATAGTGTACTATCGGGGTATTTTGTCTTAGTACTTTTTGATTCAGGTGCTTCAGATTCCTTTATATCACCTTCTATAGTGGACCAGTGTGGGCTAGTGGTGGCTAGGCAACTCAGATAGTTGGTAGGTTGAGTTGGCCTGGGGCCAAACTCACCGTGGACTCGTATGTGGAGAGTTACGTACTTGATTTAGGAGCCTTCTCCACTACTCTTGACCTCGAGTTATCCCTCTAGGTTCTATCGGGTAGTTTTGGGTATGGATTGGCTCGAGGCTCATCGAGCTAAGGTGGATTGCAGAAATAAGGTCATTGAGTGTCAGGATGATCTTGGGAGTGTAGTTGTGATATCAGGGATGTAGAGGCCTATCTCCTTGTGCATGATATCGGCTAAGAAACTCAAGTGGAGCATGCGTAAGGGTGTCAATTGTTTGCTATCACCATCAGTGATCGATCTGAGAGCATTCAGAGCACTCACCCTTAGATGATCATGTAGTTTTGAGGGAGTATGTAGATGTGTTTCCAGGTGAGCTTCCAAGGTTACCACCCCAGAGAGGTGGATTTCACCATTGATTTAGTACCTGGATCAGCACCAGTTTCTAGGGCACCTTATCGGATGATGACTCCAGAGCTTCATGAGCTCAAGATTCAGTTAGAGGAGTTGTTAGATAAGGGTCTCATTCACCCTAGTGTATCTCCTTGGGGAGCGCTAGTCATATTTGTGAAGAAGAAGGATGGTTCTCTTAGACTTTGTGTAGACTTCAGACACTCAATAAGGTCACAATAAAGAACCGTTATCCACTCCCTAGGATTGATGACTTGTTTGATCAGATGCGGGGAGTGAGAGTGTTCTCCAAAATCGATCTCAAGTCAGGATATCATCAGTTGCGCATTTCAGATGTAGACATTCATAAGACAGCTTTTCACACACGTTATGGGCATTATGAGTTCACAGTGGTTCCATTTGGTTTGACCAATGCCCCAGCTGTCTTCATGAGCCTCATGAATGGAGTATTCAGGACATTTCTGGATCACTTTGTCTTAGTGTTCCTTGATGACATATTGATTTATTCTCATTCCGAGGAGGAACATGAGGAGCATTTGAGAGGCAGGTACTTCAGGTTTTGAGAGAGCAGAAGTTGTATGGGAACTTGGAAAAATGTAGCTTCTTTCAGACAGAGATTCAGTACTTGGGTCATATCATATCAGGTGAGGGTATCTCCGTAGATCCCTCTAAGATACAGGCTATCTTGGACTGGCCAACACCCACATCAGTTACTGAGGTGAGGAGTTTCATGGGTTTAGCAGGGTATTACCACAGGTTCGTACAGGACTTTTCTAGGATTGCTCACCCTATTACTTCTCTTTAGAGGAAAGGGAAGAAGTTTGATTGGTCGAGAAAAGTGTGAGCAGCCTTTCAGTTGCTTAAGGAAAGGTTAACCACGGTGCCCATCTTAGCAGTTCCAGACCCGACAGAGGATTTTGTTGTTTGTACTGATGCATCACTAGAGGGTTTGGGAGCAGTTCTTATGCAGGAGCATCGGGTTATTGCTTTTGAGTCTCGTAAGCTCAAGGACTACGAGCTTAATTATCCTACCCATGACTTGGAGCTTGCAGTAGTTGTTCATGCTCTAGTGCGTTGGTGACATTTCCTTTTGGGTAGACCTTTCATTTTGAGGATAGACCATCGTAGCTTGTAGCATATCTTCTCACAGCCGAACCTCAACGCTCATCAATGGCGTTGGATGGAGTTCCTATGTGAGTATGACATGGAGGTTCAGTATATCAAAGGGAAGGAAAATGTTGTTGTAGATGCACTTAGTAGATGATGACATGTGCTTGCTTCCTTGACACTTCAGTCAGATTTGAGAGGTAGGATTCTTGAGCACCTTCAGAGGATAAATTTTATGAGGGAGCGGATGATGTTGGAGTCACAGGGTTCATTAGAGGGCAGATATTTTGGTGTGTTTTAGAGGCTAGATGGTTTGCTTTGGTTCCACAAGTGCATCTACGTGCCTAAGTCAGGTGATCTGCGTAACTTCATCCTCACAGAGGCTCATCGAGCCCCATATGCGGCACATCCAGGAGTGAAGAAAATGCATGCCGATCTGAGGGAGTTATATTATTGGCCAGGTCTTGACGGGACATAGCAGATTTTGTTGCATGATGCCTTGAGTGTCAGAGGGTTAAGGTAGAGCATTCTCATCCCGCAGGACTTTTACACCCTCATGATATTCCCAAGTGGAAATGGGATGTGATTTCCATGGATTTCATAGTCGGACTTCCTATGTCTTCTTATCATCATGATGCCATTATGGTCACCGTGGATAAATTGACCAAGGTTGCACATTTTTCGCCAACCAAGGTCACCTATAATGCTCAGGCCATTGCCAAAGTATTTATGGAGGACATTGTTAGGTTGCATGGGATTCTGAAGACCATCATAAATGATAGGGATACCATCTACACTTCAGTTTTCTGGACTTCTTTTCAGGCCGCTCTGGGTACTCAGATTAATTTCAGTTCAGCTTATCATCCAGAGATAGATGGGTAGATAGAGAGGGTTAATCAGGTGTTGGAGGACATGTTGAGAATGTATGTGATGTCATGGATCAACAGAAGAAATGGGAAGATTATTTGCATTTAGTTGAGTTTTCCTACAACAACAACTATCATAGTTCCATTGGTATGGCTCCTTACCAGGCTTTGTATGGACGACCTTACAGGACACCTTTGAGTTGGGATAGACTAGATGATAGGATTATTTTGGGACCAGCCTACCTTAGGATTTAGAGCAGTAGGTTGTTCTGATTAGACAACATCTTGAGTAGGCTAGAGCATGCCAGAAGGCATATGTAGACACTAAGAGGATTGATCGTCACTTCTCAGTGGGTGACAAAGTCTTCTTGAGAGTTCATCCGCATAAGAGTCCTATCCATTATGGAAAGGGTTCTAAGCTATCACCTCGTTTTGTGGGGCCTTTTGATATTTTAGAGGTCATCGGTCCAGTTGCCTATCGCCTAGCTTTGCCACCACGCCTTGCATGGGCCCATGATGTATTTCATGTTTCTGTACTACGTAGATATGTACCTGATGCTTCTCATGTTTTGGATTGGTCGGCATTATAGGTAGAGGATGGAGGACAGTGGAGACTGGAGCCCGTACGCATACTGGAGCACGGAGGTTGGCCCTTCGGGGTCGAGACTTGGACTAGGTTAGAGTATAGTGGGACCGTACTGATGAGACAGCAGCTACCTGGGAGGATGCGATACCTTTGAGGGCTAGATATCCCTATCTCTTTCAGTGACTTCTAGGAGGAAGTCTAATTTTAGTAGAGGGGGATGTAGTGCCCACACTTTTTATAGCTCAGTAGCTTGTTGTTTCTTTGCTCATAGACATGTTTTGACAGAGTTTTGTTATATCGTGGACATTATATTAGAGATTGGATCTTATTAGACATGTGTGGACATTCAGGCGTATAGCGCCAATTTAGCTTAATTTCTATGTTGTCGCATTTTCTTATGATGTCATGGATACTAATGGATATGATGTTGTGTTTGGAACATAATTATATTGATGGATAGTTGTTGCATGTGGAATTCTATGGTTATATGTCACTTTATCATCTTGTCTAACTTTTGGAATATTGAGTATAATTGTGCACGTTGTCACATTTTGATTTCAGTAGGATGTTAGGCTAGTTTAGAACTTATTGATATCTTATTGTGTCATTGTTTTATATTTTATCGAGACAGGTACGGTTAATGTGTGCAATGAGTGTGTAGGTGACAGGTTTAGGAGAACGTGGGATTTAGGCCAGCTACACAATCTTGCACAAGCAGCCCACGGGCTGAGTCCTAGCCATGTTCATTGTGTGAAGCCTTAGTATAGGAGATTATTATTTTGGGCACTATGAGTGACCCCAATTTTTGTAATGTATTGTGCTTTGAATTATTAATTTTGTTTAGGGTTATTAGTGGAGTTGTAAACTTGTTTTGGGAATTAATAATCCCACTTTCATTAAAATTTTTATTTTGTTTAATGAGTCACTTAATCACAAGGGTTTAGGGTCACATGTGAGACCCTTGGGTGGTCCCCACACCCTCTACCCTTGTGCCAAAAATGCAAAACCCGAAATTAGGTTATTTTGGGCATTTTTGGGGACCCCTTTTTAGCTTGGGAGTTCCCCTAACATAAAAATGAGCCCTTGGACCCTACCTAATGGGTAGGGGGCTTATTTTCAAGGCTAGAGGGAGTTTTCCCTCCCTTTTTACCTCTTGTTTGGTCACATCCATGTAAGGGGTGTGGATTGGAGTGCTTATTAAAAGTTTCACTAATTTTGTCTTGCTAACATTTAGGGAATTTGGGAGAAGAGGGCAAAAAGACAATTTTACCCTTTCTCTCTTTTGTTTTGGCATCTTTGACCTTGAAGAAGGAGAGGGGTGACACATGTCACCCCCTCATTTGTGAGGATCTTGCTTGCTCCTCTTCAAATTCCCATTCATGGGAAAAGAGAGGGACTTTTTCTTTTGGAACTTCTTGCTTGGATGCTTGGGTGATTTGGAGCTTGAGATTTGCTTGAGTCAAGAGTGGAGAAATTTGAAGTTGGAAAGCTTTTTGGAGAGCTTTCCTTGAGGTAGGCTCTTATGTCTTTTGTTTATGTTGTATTCATCTTAGTTGTTAGTTTGACTACTTGAATTGTCTTTGTTGTATGTGGATTTTGGTTGTTACTTGCTTGTTTTACTCCCTCCATCATATGGCATGATGGAGTTTTGGAGTTGTGGGGGAAGAGAGAGGGATTTTCCTCTCAATCCTCAAGGCTTGATGGACAAGCCTTGTAGGGTCTTATAGTTTTTCCCTCAAATGGTTGAGGTGGGGAAGTTGATTCATTTGGCTTGAATCTCCTTCCCCATTCTTGGTAAGGAAACCCCTTTGGGGTTTGAAAATCCTTCCAAGAAGGACTTGGAGAAAGGGTGGAGGAATAAGGAGGGTTTTGATTGAATTTAGGAGCAATAAGGAGGGTATGGAGAATTTTTTCTTTGTGCAAGCAATTTGAAATATAACTTTTGGAGAACTTTCTCCTCTCTTCCCCACTTTTGAGGAAGAACATGGGTTCTCCTCCTTGTAAATTTTGGAGTCTTGTTTTGTATTTGTCCTATTTTTTGTGTGCTTGTATCATTGTTAGTTCACCCTCCATCTTGTGCAAGTTTTGGTTAGTTGACCTCTTTCCCATGGGCTTGGGGGAGGCTAGCATGCATCCCAACCTTGGGAGAGGCATGTAATGATGCCTATGGTTGGGTGGCAAACAAGCTCTTTCTCCTTGTTGGTTTTCTTGAAGGCATCAAGTTTGGAGCTCAAGGTTGATAGTTGGTGTTGTTGGAGTCCTGTTTGGCTTCTTCTCTCTCTTTGGGGACATTACCTCTTTGTATCTTTTGGTTAAGGCTTTGTGGAAACTTGCACTTCTTGTAAAACCCTTATTTTGTAAATTGCATTCTTATAAATTTGAGTCATTATTGATTTAGCAATCTCCTTAAACATCTTGTAAGAGACTTGTAACTCATTTAAGGAGTAGTTATGTATGTTGTGAAAAGCATGTTAAACATTGAATTTGAGACTCTTGTAAATGAAATTTTGGTAACTCCTTTTGAATGAAAAGTGGATTTTGAAAGCATGCTCCTTTATAAGAAAATATCTAATTATTGTTGGAGTATCTTCATGTGTGCAAATCTGAAATTTCAATTAATTTTACATTGGAAAAAGAAAGAAGGTTCATTAGAAATAATGCTCTTCATGAAATGGTTTTTCTCTTACCATTTTGGAAAACACACTATACTTATTTACCTCTTGGGAACTATTTTTACTACTTTCTCATTTTATCACATAGATGAGTGGATCATTTAATAAAATTTCCTTCTTTGCAAACAATAGGGAAAATCTATCTTTTTTTCTTCTTCAACCTGTATACTTTCAACCTCTTGGTATATGATATGATTATATTAAAGTATATATTTTATTTAGTTGAATTTTTAAATTATAACTAGAGAGTGTTCTCTAAGATATTCATCATTTTATATGTATTTTTCGTAGTTATAAATCCTAATTGTAATGAAAACTCAAAAAAAAAAAAACATAAAGAAAAAAAAATCCTTTATAGTTAATCATTTCTTAGTCCTAGAGAAATATATGGTAAGTTAATAATATGATACATACGTATTAATTAATATATTAGAAATATTAATTAATATTAACTAATTTATAAAACTTATTAATAAATGTAATCTAAACCCAAAAAAATAGTAATAAATTAAATATAAAAAATATATAGTGAAATGGGGAGGGTCGAACCCCTCCCCACACACCCTCCCATCCTACGCCGCCTTTGTCTCCTTTTGTTTCCCTCCTCCCCATGCGTTGGACCAACCCTACCACCACCACTTCACTTCCCCCCCCTGCCCTCAACTGCATCCACCACCAATCTATCGTTGTTGCCCCCTCCCGCGTGACCCGAACCTGCGCCTCCACACAAACCTCTCCCGTCCCTCCACATGGATCTCCTCTTCACTCACACCTTCGTGGGAGCAAACCCCAACCACCACCGCTTCTATTCCACTACACACACTGATCGTCCCCCCTTCCACTTAAAATGTGGCCACTCCCCCCCTCTATCCTTTAAATCCGTAGTTGCCATTCTTGTATTCATTTTTCTCAAATGTGGTTTCCCTGTTTGGATTTTGTAAATGCATATTTGGGAAGAGTTTTCTCCTCAAACAATTCAGATAAATATTTTGATATTAGGTGTTCTCCATGCAAACCTGAGGATGCATCTGGTAGAAGATTGAATAAGAGAACAAACAAAAAAAAAACAATAAGAAGATACTAAGATAATATCCTTACACTCCAAGAGATCAAGCTTCTCTTCTCTCCAACACAACCTGCAAATAAGAGAGCAGAACAAAATGAGAAAAGGAGATTTGAAAAAGAAGATCATAAGGATGTTTAGGGTTTTCCTAGGGCAAAATAAGATCAAGGGTTGAGAGCTCTTTAATCCTAAGGTCCAAAAATAACCCTGTTCACTTTTAAGTCTTGAGCATTTTAAATGGGCATTTTAAATGGGTTTGGAAAAAAAAAAAAATTAAAAGGGATGTGGGGGCAATTAAAACTTAAAGAGGGGAAACCTAATAAATTAAAAAAGGGGTGTAGTCTCTATTAGGATGTTTTTAGCTTAATCTAATAATAATTAAATAAATGAAAATTGTTTCGGGCTAGTGGTTGAGTAATGGGGTTAACCAATTTAGTTAAAATAAATAATTTTAGGAATCGGTTTGTATAATTAGTTTTAGTATTGTTAGTAATCACTTAAAAAAAAAATTTACCCTAATTTTTAGTTACACTTGGGTGTGGGTTACGGTGTCCGAGGTAGGGCATGACAAATTTATTGAACCTATGAACCCTCAAAATGGTAATGGTGTTCCAACACAATGTCAATGCAAAATGTATAGTTGGAAATAAGGGAAGGATCACATGATGTAGCTCAAACTGGACACAATTGAAAAGCACTGTGGGAAAATACATATTTCCCAAAAGAAAAAGGATGGCAACATAGTCGAGAACACATAAATGGAAATATTCAAAATAGTTTCTACATGTAAAATACATAGAAGAATATGAAAAGGAATAAATATGTATGAAAAATCTAAATGAAAAAGGTGGCACCATTGTAGTAAGATTGAGCAAAGCTATGGAGAAATAAATGCATGTAAAAAGTATTCGGTTTTGCTATCGTATTGCATATATTGAAAAGAGAAATACCCATGTCGATTTCAAAGAAAATAAAATTATGTATCGAGGTTATTGGTTGACAAAATTTTCCTCAATCTCATTGTTGACATACCAACGATTAGGAAATCGTAAAATGTCTATCTCGGTAGAAAAGGAGGATCTAAAATAGTATGTTCAAAAGGCAAAGTATATTTCCTTTCACTTGATGAGGTTAGTTCTTTGCAGTGGATAATACTTCATGGATTTTTATTCATGTTACACATTTTCTAATAAAGTAAGAACTCCCACCTCTTAGCAATTTATAAAGCGCCGAGAATTACAATTCTTAAAATATTTACAAATTGGTGGTTTCAAATCTGAATGATACCACAGAATGGATGACTTTTTCATTAAAAAAGTTATTTTGTATTGGAACTCATGGTACAACTATAATGCAAGGGGCCAAAAATGGTCTCTACGTTTGACTTCAAGAAATTTTTTTCTTGTTATATGATTGTAGTCCTTCGTATAGCTCACGAGATGAATCTAGCCTACAAAATTGTGAGCACATTTGAAAATGTAGCTAAAGTGGAGGAGCTGATCCAAGATTTGCATGCTTACTATTCAAGAAGTCCAAAGAGATTTTTAGATATTTAGAAATTTGCAATTGGATTGACATAGGGCAAAAATCTTCTCAAAGATGTAGATACCATATGGGTATATATGTATGAACATGCCTATAGAATATTTGATGAATATCCTTCATTGACAGGGTTTATGTATAAATACCGTAGGGATGTAGATAAAGCTAAAGATCTATTGTACCATCTAACAGACTTAGAAACTTTACTCACACTCTGCGGTATTTTTCCTATGTTAAGGGAGCTTAATATTTTGATGAAGCATGCACAAGATCATTTTTTCTACATAACAGACTTCATTAGACTAAGAAGACGTGTGTGTTGGATTATTGAAAGTTCATATATTTCAAATGGAAGTTTTTAGGTCTTGCTTTTGAAATTTGGAATGCATTGTGAAATTGAAAAATTAAAGTTGCTTTTTAAAATACAATATACATGATCATCTCTATATAACAAAGACATGGGAAACAGATTCCATTTTATAAATTTCAAAAAGAGTTGATTTGGCTAGCTCAAAAATAGAAGAAGTAAGAGTGACATGAAATTTATTTGACATGGTATTATCCAAAACTAGGAATAAATTGAAAAGATCTCTCGAATCGTTATCTAAATAGATCCGGGAAAGATTCAAAAATGATAAAATACTTGAAGCGATGGGAGTTGTAAATCCACGATTTTGGAATTTAGTTGGTGGCATATGTTATACACCCATTAGTCCTTTATTTGTCAAAAACATGTGATCTAATGACCATTTCTCTAAGATCAAGAGATAAACAGAGTTTTCAGTAGAAGGTATTTTACAAAGAAAATACTTAGCTCCCGTCAATGTATTATGTTAATACTATGATATGACAAGTTCAACTTCTACAAAACCCACAAGAATATAGTGTCATCAAAAATATTTGGAAGGATATTTGTTCAGTAGTATTTTGCGTGAATATTTGAGCGATTATATTAATTTGTATGAACTCTATTAAACAATGATTTTGGGTTCTATGGAAGATGAGAGGTTTTTCAAAGTGCACTATCCTTTTTAAAGTCGAAAGTTCAAAGCAGTTGGATAGGAATCTAGAAATTTTTTGAGGTTGTATGTATCACATTACTCAGTGGAGACTTTTCCTTATGAGAGAGAACTTGCATTATGGAATTCACTAGTAGAAAGAAGAGGAGTTGGTAATATTCTTCCTAATTCGGGGGATCAAGACACATCCACAGATCATGCTACAATTGATTTCCAAGACACGAATGAAAGTGTTGCTCCAGGACTATTCGAATTCACATAGATTTCATTTCTTCTATAAATTTTTGAGACTATTTACAATAATTTGATGTGTTGATGTATTTCATATCCATTAATGTTAATCAACTGGTCCTAATGAACTATGTAATTTACTTGTATCATATTTGTTTTTGAATGAAATTAAAACTGATGTATTTGGATCCATCTATGTGATTATTGATTAAATATATACATCGGCATGATACATAAATAATGAAAACTTTCAATAAATATAATATTACAATTGTTTTAACTTGGTCCATTGGAACAATGTAATTTACTTGTATCACATTTGTTTTTATATTGGTTTTCTAACTAAAATAAGCATGATTTATTTGGATCGACATATCTATTAATTGATTAATTTTTTTACATCTGCATGAAATCAGAAATGTAAATATTTTAAACAAACAAAAACATGAAAATTTGAGGACCATTTACGTAAACACAGAAACATAAACATCATTCCTATTGAGTGGAAATCGATTAACAATAAATATAGTTCCAATTCCAAAGTACTCTTGTAATCATTCTCTCATGTGGCGGATTACTTTATGAAGACAATTATCATTTCATAAGGCATTTTCAGCCAATACAATTCTAAAAAGGGGGTTGTAAATAACATTTCAAAGCTTCTGGACAAGTTTTGTCATATAAGGACACATTACGAGGGCATCCTCTTTTCTTCCTATGATTCAGAATCATAATATTCCTTCAAGGCCTCTGCCACATGAAATAAAACGTAAAAATTGGTTGGCCATTATCTTTTAATTCCTACACTAGTATTGGAATTGTGACAACACACCTATCACATGGTGAACTTAACTAATTTTTTATTTTTTATTACGCAAGAGGCAAAGGAATGTGCCCGGATTTTTACAAAGCTATCTACTAAAACTCCTGATGCCTACAAATCTCACGTTGTGGTATTGATATTTTGAAGAATATTATGCTCCTCCCTCGTAACATCTCCTATGAAAAAATAGATGCATCGGCATCCTGTATTTTCCTTGAGAAGATTTATGGATCCATCTTATACTTCTTGATTATCCTTCTCAATGTATTATTTTATTTATTTAATACAATGAGTTTTTCCTTCAATAAGTACAAATGAATTCAGGGTTTTGTGGGCATTCTTCAAATGTGCTTCAAAAAAGTTGCTTCTTTCTTTAAATTTTCATTTTTTTCTTGCAAAAACAAAAATATAAAATATTAGTCTATTAGATAAGTTGAAAAAATATATTACAAAGCACTCATAGTATTAGGATTTTCCTGTAATAGATTACTTACCATAACTTTTCCTTTTCTGCATTTCATATTAAAACATTTGTCTTGTCTTTATCCCATTTGTTATAATAAGCATGTGCTTGACATTGATTCTCCAACTGTTTAACATTGTGTCTATAATATCATCGTCATAATCATTATTATATGAAATTGTGTCTAAGCTCGGGATTTGTTTAGCAAAATGTCAAGCCTTTCCAATTGGCTCTCTACGAAAGTGAACAATGAATGCCTTTGAGCATGATTATGGTATCGGGTATTTATTTCTTTAATAAAAATTTTAGCCCTCCTCTCCCAAGTGTGCACCAAATCCACATATGACATTAGAACTTATTTAATTGTGGCCCCCATACTATCTGATATCATATTTTCAAATGAAAAATGTGTCTTCTCATCATCGGTTTATGGAGATTTACTCGGAGGAGGAGGAGAGTCATGTACTTCATGCACATTTTGTTGGGGTTGTAGTGGAGGAGGTGAAGTAGATTGAATCATATCATGGGTGTCAAAATAGTTACCCTTGTCTACATCGCCACTATCGAATCCCAAATACTCCTCATCAAGATCAATGTTGTTCAAAATTTAGGTGCCCATTATATTTAAGACACCGCCTAGTGAGAGTCTAGGAAATTCGGTGGTTACAGGATGAAGTGTTCTTGCGCAGTCTGCAAGAAACCTTGTATTATTTCCTGAAGATCTTCTATTTGTTTGGACTGTATGTGTTGGTGGTATTGGTGGCCTCTTAACAAGTGGAATGTCTTTGAGAAGTTCTATTACTGTAAAGAAGAAAACAAAAATTATTATAAAATTATCATTATAGGCTTGGGCCTTGAAAATGCTAAAAATATGTAACTAAACAAAACATGCTAAATATTATACATTACAATTTACCTTGCATGCTCGGAGACACAATCGTGACATTTCGATCTTGACACCCGGAATGAGTTTGATCTTCATCATCAAACTCTTTAGTTTCTGAATACAATAAATGTAGAAATATTAAAATATTGTACTACTTACATAATATATACTAGTAGTTTGAATTGGTTAATTATATAAAAAGTAAACTTTATACTTGTAGTCAAATGTGATGGTAGGCGTGATGCACATACCGACCCCCTAGGTCATTTTTGACGAGGAACTCGTATTGGTGTTGATTATGCTGAATCCATGTCAGAATCCACAGAGACCTCTAGAGGGGCTTTACATTGAGCAATAGCCTCCTTATGAGATATTGTAGCCATAATTCTTCTCTGCAAAATAAAATATTAGAATTATTATTATAATCAAAAATATTGAATGCAAAATCGTTATAACATGAAAATTTTAAAAGTAACTATTACATGTTGTTCTTCAAGAGAGAGACCATTCATTTTATCATTAATTGCAGTTGGAATTTGTGCATGTTGCAATTGGAAGAAATATTCTTGATAGAAATCAAGTATATAATTACAAGAAGAGAATACGGTGACAATCTTGGATTTATCAAACATATTGGCACTTTAGGTGCGGGAGACATTTGTTTTTATTCGGTTGGACAAATATATGCACCAATCAAAATGTTGCCCTACTAGTTTTCACATTATATATTGAACTTCCCAAAATGGAATGTCTAGAGATCTATCTTGTGACACAATCTTATCCTAAAAAAGTGATGCAACTGCAAGAAAGAATTTGTTTGTAATACCTTGTATAAGAAGGCCTCTTGTTGAACGATTAAGAGGAGCTGCAATAATAGACAAGAAATGTTAGATGCTTGGGTGGTTGAGTAATATTAAGAAAATAAATTAAAAATAATAAACTTACCATCAACCTGCACATTGTAATGTGACTCCAAAAAAAAATGTGTCTTCATCTGTAAGAAGAGCCTTTTTAGTCACGGGTGAATGGTTTTTGAATGGTAAGCTAGCTAAATGATGTACATCTATTGACCCAATTTTGAAAGAAATTAGATGAACCATAAGAAGAATGGAAAAATATCCCTCTTTCTCGGTTGTAAGAGGTGAGAAGGTAATCAAGAACAGAAGTATCAATTTCAAATTGGGGCCTATTGACAAGCCCCGTAAATTGTGATTTTTACAACCATTTGGTTGGTGTCTTTTAGTTTCATGAGTTATAATATATGGGAAAATGAGGTTTTGTATTGGAATTTGGGTGTAGGAGCAAACGTGGTGCTTGCCATTGTTGAAATTTATAGGAGAGGGAGGAAAGAAACTTGAAAGGTGGATGTAAGTTTGGGAGAACTTTAAATATTGGAGAGCTCAGAGCGCTGGAAATGTTCATGGAAAAGTGAAGAAATGAACCTCGTAGGGGTATATATAGGGTTGAGAAGGGTTCAAGGGACACGTGGTGAAAAATAATTGTCTTGACATGTTGGTCGTCCAACCCATGTTAGACGTACATGCAACAAATATTGGGTGACCATCCAACCCGTTACCCAAGTTGGGCGGCTCACCGAACTAACCTATCCAACCCACTCAGCCAACTTTCCCATCCAACCTACCCATCCACCCTACTCAGCCAACCTACCCATCCAAACTTCCTGACCAACCCACCGTCCAACCTATCCATCTAACCTACCCATCCATCCTACCCATCCAACTCTTGGTAAAATGATTAGAATAGTTCCGGGATTTTAGTGCGGAAGGAATGAGCCACCTTTTTTTCCTCTATGGTCCAACACACCCCTCCTACATACCCATCCAACCTACTCATCGACCTACCCATCCAACCTACCCATCTAACCAATCCATCCAACCTATCATGTCTCCTGCCTACCCATCAAGACTACATGTCTAACCTACCCATCCAACCTGCTCATCCAGCCTTCCCCGTATAGCTTTCTCATACCCATCAACCTACCCATCTAACCTACCCATCTAACCTACCCGTCCATCCTACTAGTACAACTACGTGAAATCCAAGAAAATTGTGCCTGTCAAATTTACTTTGCCACGAAACATTTTTTCGTAAATTCGCCATCAATTTGAAATTCAATTTTAGAGATTTGCCACCAATTCTAAACTAATTTTTTAGAGGTGGGGTCTTAAAATTAACCCTGAAAGTGGTGTTTATAATTGCAAGGTAAGTGGAGAAATTAGAGGAAAATACATGGAAAATAAGGAATGACAGAAAAATTGTGACCAAAATAGGAAAAATAGAGAGTACAATGAAAATACCCACAAAAAACTAGTGAAATGGTGTGCAAACATAGGAAGATTCATAAGATAACTTGAATTGTGTGGCTAAGTCCTCGTAAACAAAGAAAAATGGAGGAAATGGGAATGGTTAGGGATAGCTTATGTTTTAGTAGCGAATAGCACAAGTTTGGGTGAAATGATTTTGAGATGAATTAAAATGGAAAGAAAATTATTTATATAAGGCCTTAAAATATTTTGTCACGACCTTTGGAACTCATTTAAAAACAATGAAAATTTTATATGGGAGTCACCTCATCACTTATTTCACAAAATATAGGAATTATGAGAACAATTTCTCTACTTCCTTCCACAATTACTATAGGTGACTCCATGTGTTTTGAACCCCTTGTATTTCATTTGAGTTGAATTGTTTTTGGTTTTCCTTATGGGTGTGCCATAAGACACTCGGTGGTGACAAAAATATTTTTAAAACATTTTAATAATGCATGTTTCTAAGTTATGAAACACATAAACTATTGGAATAATTCCTATAGTTCCTTGAGTCATGACATATAAACGTTTTCTTATTAAGGCCCAAAAACCTTGAAAATAGACTTAAGTCCAAAACATGAAATTTTTCATAAGAACTTGATGCACTTAGTAAAACAAATTATCTAAAATCAAGGGTCAAAATTTTAGATTTATTTCAAGTGATAACACACACTCATGTATGTTTTTCCTTTAAGTGTGCAAATTTTAATTCCACACTTAAATTGGGGGAATATAGACACTCATATTTGGTAGCTTATCTTTTGGAAATGAAATTTTAGATTTATTCATATACTTAAACTTATGCTCACAATCTAAATACAATTGACATATCATTTTCTATTTTTCATGACTTGTTGATCTCTACACACTTCTCTATTACTCATTCATGTAATATTAATTTTCCAAAGTAGTTCTCAAACACCAAGGATATTTCTCAAAATGTGAATCTTTCATCATTAAATCCATGTATGGTAACATACTGAATATTCCCACACCATAATCACATTATAATCTCAATTGATATATCATTTTCTCTCTTGCATGACTTGCTAATATATACACATTTCTCTGTCAATCATTCATACAATATTAATTATCAAAGTCGGTACTCAATCCATAAGGATATTTCTTAGAATATGATTGTGTCATCACTAAATATTTGTATGGGACCATACAAAATAAGGCCATACTATACTACGGTTTTAGTTGAACTGCACAAACTATCTTCTACCTTCTAATGACCCTTTTCCTAATTTGAATAAATTATGTGCATTATTTCATCTTCCCTAAGTCTACCTTAATGTGATACATAACCTTCAAATTCCTATATAAGCAATTCAAATTCACTTCATAACACACCTAAAATTATTAAACACTCATATTGCAAAATATACACACTAAACAACTCAAGGATCTCTTAAAACTTCTGAAAGCATATGCACATGATTTAGCGCGGCCACCACAAAAATCTATAGAACTCAAACGATGTTCGAGATTATTTCCTAAAGCAGATGCACATCCTTTAGTATAGCCACCACATAGGTCTAAAGCACTCAAGCCATGTTCAAGATGTTAAATTCCTCCATTACTAAGCATTCAAAGGTCTTAGAGCTATGTCTTAGAAAGAGAAAGTCACTACAATCATGTACAATAGTCTTAAGGGGAAAAGGGAATCTATTTCAACATATGAAGCACATCACACCACACTAGGTACATCTTGTAGACACAAAATCATGCACTTGGGTACATTTCTAGGTCCTAATCACATACTACTATTCATATGATTTCTAAGTGAGAAAACTAGCAATTGACAACTATCTTTGGCCTTTTTATGTGTTTCTTATTTTCTATTTGGCCTTCTACACCCTACATCCTAGTTGGTACTTCACTTTTTTATCTTTTATGACTTTGGACACTAGCAGAGCCCCTATCCTTTTGGGTGCCCCTGGACCTTTCTACCTTACTCACTTCTTTTGGGTCTATTTTATCTTTTGGGCATCTTATTTTCTTATGGGTCGGCCTTCTAGTTGTCAATTACAAAATTTAACCAAGGGAATCATATAAATACAAAGCTATGTGACCAAAATAAAGGACCAAGCACTAAGCATCTATTATCATCACCTAAGGTTGCATCTAAAGGAATTCTAAGAGCATTAAGGCATTCATCTAGCACTCACTCAAGGGACAAGGGACTATATCTTCTGCGCACACGTATATGAGAAGAAGTTCATTTTTTCATCCACACATCTATTTACATTGGTATATCTAGTTATTTCTTGCTATCATGTGCACTTGCAATAGGGATTCCTAGGGCACAATTCTATCACACACACAAGAACTACATGGAGTCTGAAATGTAGTGTAGTGCTTGGTTGTAAGCTCACTCGGTTGGGTGTATTTGCTGAGGAATTCGAATACTCATTTTACATCTTTTTTTGGGATTTGATGTAGTTTTAGGGTTTTGTAGGTCATCTTCTATTTACAAGTTACATGCTAATTCGGAAATCATCCAATGACATACGAGAAAACAAAAAGTGAAGGTTAGTGACACTGTGTTACACAACAAGAATCAATTTCTAAACCCCTGTGAAGTCACGGGCTCCCAAAGAAAGGTCTCTAGTGCTTAGGTGCCCCGGTCCCCTATTCTAGACAACCTAGTTCGAGGCTCATCTGTCGGTTCTAGGATTTTTGTGTTTGATTGCATGACAGTTTTCTCCTCTTGTTCATCATTCTTTCAATCTAGAATACTTCAAGATCAAGTGTGAAATCAAATAATTCTTCCTTTCTCCCTCTTGCACTTAGGGTTTTATTCTTATCTAGCTTATTATTTGTGTCATTTATATTCTAGTAATTGTTTATCATTTATTTATCATACATGACTTTGCAATTAGGGTTTTTCAAATACGTGACTCTTCAATTAGGGTTTTTCAAATTCTATATTTGTTAAATCATTTTTTTAACCCATCCGTTCGGACTCAACCTTTCTTCTAGAAAAATTTTCAATATTCTTTTCATGGCTGAAGCTTACGAACCCTTTGAATAACGTCTCCAAGAGCTCAATGATCATCTTCTTTGAACATCCCAAGATCTAGATCTTCTCTTATTCATTTCTCATGAGGAGGCCACCAATCTGGCTGAACTTAATGTTCCTACATCCATTCCCACTTCTATGCCTATTGCTACTCAACCCCTACTTCCACCCTTCCACCTACTTCTATTGTTCCTATATTTGTTCCTACCCCCACCAACCACTTCACTCCACCTCTTATTTCTCACATGTGGCAAGTCTCTTCCACTAGAACTCAAGACCTAGCCTCTCTCTATCAGGATCTCCAAGTTCAAATTCATTAACTTCAACAGGATACTTCTCATGCATCTCCATCTCTTGATTCCACCTTACTCCTTCCTTTCGCACCCGCCATTTCCACTTATGCACTTCCTCCAAACTTCATCACTCCTAATTTTCCCATCTTCAATGGCCATGGTGACCCTCAAGAGCATCTCTGATCATTTCATGTGGCATGTCTATATTATGTGGATGATCATACTTTACTAGAAAAGATCTTTCCTAGAATCCTCCAAGATTATGCAATGTGTTAGTTCTACGATCTACTTGTCCATTCAGTAACATCATTTATGCATTTGTCAGATGATTTTCTCTCTCTTTCTTCAATCAATATTGGTTCTAAGATATCATATTCTCAACTCACATAAATTAAACAAGGATCTAATGAGCATCTAGTGGACTATGTTTTATGATATAAGAACAACCTAACTAGGATGACCAATGTTCTCATTGACTCGAAACTTCAAGATCTATTTTTCCAAATTCTCTTACCACCTCTGTAAGAGAGTGTCATCTTTGAGACATCTCCTTCATTTGATCAGCTATGTCATACTCTTAAGTTATGCGAAAGTAAACTATTATCTATGGGAAAACTTAAATATCATGATCAAGCTTCATCTTCTACTCGGTTTCAAGGAAAATCTACTTTCAATCCATCTACTAAGCCCACTAAATAAAAATCTATTGTTAACGTTGTCTCTACTCTGAAAAGATTCAATGGTAGCCTCCAAAGCATACATTCACAAAATTACCTTGTGCTCCACATATTCTATTGCCACAACTTATTGAGAGAAATCTTATTATGCTTCCTCCTCCACTTAATTTGGCTCCATCTTTCCCTAAAGGAAGCAATTATAATGAAAATACTAGATGTGATTATCATCAATGCATTAGGAATTCTACCAATCGATGTTTCAAACTTTGACATCTTATTCAAGATCTTATTGACAACAATGCAATCGATCTCCCTGAGCCTTTGACATCTACACCGGTCAATGAAATAAAAAGCTAAAAATATTTAATGATCTTCTCCCTAAGCATGATTACCAAAATGCTAACTCTTTCATTAATCATACATATCCTATTGCACATTCGAGGGCTCTCATTTTCTCGTTGCTCATATTGATGCATCACCACCATTCATTACATTCTATGATCATGATTATCATGCTACATTCTCTTCTAATACACTACATATCAAGGCTTCTATTAGACCTCATGCTATCAATAATACAATGATCAATCCATCAATTCATATGGGTGTGTGCTCTATTGCACTCCTTGTCGTTATCAACTATCCACTCTCTCATATTTTGTATCTAGTTCCTAAATCTTATGGTTATGTCAAGCTTCCAGTTATAGTTGGACCTCTCACCATGCTTGTGTTATTCATTATGGAACCTTCAATCAAAGGCTTTGACATGCTCTTAGGTATTCCTTGGTTGTATACCACTAAGGATATCATTTATATGAGTCACGTGTGTCTAAAATTCATTCACAACAATAAATTTATCACCATCAAGGGTGTTATGCCATGTACACCGTGGCCACAACCTCCTCTTGAGGTTACCATTGCACTAGCTAAGGCATCTAGGTCCCCTGTACCTCTCGAATCTAAGGCATTTTTACACCTATATCACCCATTCGCACATGACCTACTTATACTCATACATCTTATTGGCCTAAGTCCCCTTCTCAAGAAACCCCTTCACATAGAATACATCACATCCTTCACCCATTTGGTATCCTTTACATACGTTCTCATCACCTCCTCAATCTCCTTCACATAGGTGTTCATCATCTAGGTCTCCTTCACATATACAACGTCAGTCTCATACACCACCAATCTTAGAGCATGGTCACACACCTTTATCTCCTCACACATCGGGTGGAGGACCCTTTCCCTTCACTTTTATTGGATAGTTCGATCATCATCATACACTTGGGGCATCATGCTTACTTCTCTCCCCCTTCTAACATTATAAGGTGTCTATCATTTCTAATCATATGTTTTATGCTTCATAATTTCTATTTCTTATAATCAGTATGTAAATTGATACACTTTGTATTGTCATTACCCTATGACGCACTCTCGTGCTAAGGTTCACACTTGACTATTGAGGGCATACTACATCCATGAACCTCACACTACACATTTCACGCTCCCCACTTCACGATAAATCTTTCTAACACTCCATTCTCACATAGTATACTATTCACTTATACACTCTATGTTTTATGCTTCATTGACCTATCTTCCTAGTGCACATAAATTAAACCATTTCTTGATGATGCACTCTTGTTCTATGGTTAATTCTCAAGCTGTTGAGGAGTCTTTTATAAATGAACCTCATCTCATACACATCCACTTGAGGGGAACGTTGCTCCTTGATTAAGTAAATATTTCATTAAATAAATTCCTAATTCTAAATATATAGTAGCACAAAATATATATAATTAAGTATAGACTTGATCCAAGTAAATAAAAAATTTAAACTTGAAACCCTAGTTGCAAACGAAGGGAATAAAATACTTAGTTGATTAAGTAATAATTGCGTGGGTACACTTGAACTAGAAAACTATTGGAAAAGGAACTCAAAGTGTTGCAATCGGACCCAAAACTTTGTAGGAGTGTCAAGAATGCCAAAACCAAGGTGCCTATGGAGGGTCAAGGGTACTGGGCACCAGAGACTATTTATGGGTGCTGTGACTTCTCACAAGTTGTGGAGCTTGAATTTACAGGTCACGAGATGTTTGTTGGTTATCACCTTTGACCACTGTATGTCATTGGATTTCCTTTTACTCACCTAAAACCGCAATCAAAAAGAAGCACCTGGAAAACCCCAAACCACATCAAATCCTAAAAATAAATATGCAAAATTGGAGGTCAAACTATCTTTGGTTTCCAACAAAGTGAACTTATGACTGAGCATTGCACTACATTTCATACCCCATGTAGTGGTATGTGTGTGTTTGTCAAAATCGTGCCCTAGGTGGCTATTGTGTGTGTTGTACTTGATAGTGAGCAATAGCTAGATGTAAAATATGTAGATAGATGTGTGTATGAAATAATGAACTTCTCCTCATATGCATGTCCGCAAAAAAAATGACAGTCCCTTGTCCCTTGAGTGGACCTATATGGATGCTTGAATGATCTAAGAATGATCTTAGATGCAACCTTAGGTGGTGATAGCTAATGCTTAGTGGTTGGTTCTTTATTATAGTCACATAGATTTGTATTTATATGATTCCCTTATTTTAATTTCGTAATTAACCACTAAAAGGTTGACTAGTAAAAAATCAAGATGCCTAAATTGCTAGAAACGACCCATAAGATGTGAGAAAAGTACAAAGAGATCGGGGTGCCTGAGGAGGGGATAAGGGTGTTGGCGTTAGCACCTTGGTCAGGCACTAGTGTCCAGAATGATAAATATTGAAGTATGAAAAGAAATATTGAGCAAGAAGGAGTGTAAGATCAAAAAAAAAACAAAAAGCAAACAAATATGACCAAAGACAGTGATCAATTAGTACTTTTCTCGCTTAGGAATCATATGAATAGTAATATGTGATCAAGACTAGAAATATACCAAAAGTGCATGATTTAATGTCTACATTTCCCCCCTTTATGTTGTTGAGTGAATTCTCAACAACATAAATTAGATAAGATATGCACACCTGATTATCATGTAGATCGATGGCAAAAAGTGTGCCTATAGAGACAAGAAAAAGTGTGAAGTGATAAAAATGTGAAGTGTGGAAGCTAGAGAAGAGGAATTGAAAATGATGATGATGACCCTAGGGTGAGAGTGTATGTGTATATATCACATTATACCTATTTTTGATGTTGATCGATGTTTGATGATGTGTGATTGATGTGACTACCACTTCCCATAAGGACAAACCTGTAAAAGAGAAGAACAAACAAGTAGTCAAATACGTGTATATATGATCAAAACATGTAAAAAGTGTGTAAAAGTATGTAAAAATGAAAAAGGAACATGTGCACTGATCCATGATGAGTGAAAAGAGATAGAAAGGATCTTGAAGATGTTTTAGAAGAACGTGTTTTTGGGCGATCTCATGCCAGTTGTGCTGAGTGTGAGTTTTTTGGGCGATCTCACGCAAGTGCAGAAGAAGTGTAGGGAGAAATTTCTAGTGTTATTCTCCAACCTTTGACTTCTCCCCGAAGTGTAAACACCACTACAGATGGTGTGTAAAAATATGATCTGGTTCGATCCAACATGAAAGTAGAAAAGAAGATGTAATGCATGCATGTCAAGTGTTGAAGGAATGTGTGTCCTATAAAAGCCACTATGTAAACTACCAAAACTGTAGTAAAGGCGAGAAAAGTTGTGTAACTAGCCGCTAGTCACGGTGTTCAAGAAGGGTCAAGGGAACCTAGGCTCTACTTCTGCAGGTATGGGCACTAGTGACTAAGCTTTATCTCTGAGGACCCAAGTCAAGATCTGGGTCATTGTTGAGACGGAATCTTTTGTGATGATGGTGTATTGAGTTGTGTTGAACTATGACGGTGAATTGTTGTATGGGGTGAATGTTTCACCCAATAGATTCCCCCTCATTTGGGGTGCATGTGATGTTGTAAGGAGAATGTGGCCCAAAGCGGGACCAACCACATTGAACTATAACTTATTCCATGTAGAGGGAGGGAGTGTGCTTAGTAGAAACCAAGGCACATGTAAGAAAAGTGGCTGGAAAACAAGTGTTAGTGCAAACAAGATAAATATGCATGTAGAAGACAATATGTAAGTTGAGCAAGTAAGAAGACAATGTAGACAAAGTAGACTGCAAAAAGTGGGTTTCAAACATGGCACATCACTCATGATGTCACAATAAAATCAAGGCCAAAGTGGCCAAAAGCATATAGTGTGCACACAAGACAAAGGGAAAAGCCCACAAAAATGGCATACAAAGGAAGACAAGAGAAAACAATAGCAAACAATGTATCAAGCAACCATGGAAGAAAATAGACTTGTAAGAAAAATTTGCATATGAAGCACCTGTTAGCATGTTAGAAAGATAGTAAGTATGTCAAAGCGTGCATATTCCGATATAGTAGTGTGTTATGAAAATGAAACAATAGCACCTGTAATGTATGTATGAAAGTGGATGCTCCCGAAGCCACTATAGGACTGGTAATAGGTATTGTGCCAAGCATCTGTGTTGCATGTATCGATCTGTATGAAATATACATCCACAACTAGAAGGCAAGTGAATGCGCATGTGTATATAGAAAGATAATGACATATAAGATATTTATCTAGCATGTGTATAAAGTGTACATGTAAGCACAAGAAAGAAAGAATAAATGTGACCAAGATATGCAGTATGTTGTGAATGAGATGGAATGGAATGCATTATGAGTGTGATAGGAGTAGTGTGCCCCGAGTGTATGTGTATGCATGAGATGAGGTTCATTGAGAAAAGACCCCTCAGCAGTCAATAATGAACCATAAAACAAGAGTGTGTCATTGGGAAATGGTTTGAATTATGCACGCTAGAAATATGTGATCAACAAAGTGTAGATCGTATAGTGTGAGTGATGTGAAGTGAGGTTAATTTCATATTTGAGACCTTCAATGAGTCAAGTATGAACCGTGGAACTAGAGTGTGTCATAGGGTAATAAACGCAGCGTGTAAAAGTATATGCAAGAAAGATATCCCATGAGTGTATAGAGTGTGCAAAGTGTGTTATGATGTGTAATAGAAGTTGTGAGAAATAGATGTGATGAATGTGCGATGTGTGAAGTGTGTAGTGTGTGAGGTTCATGTATATAGTATGACCTCAACAGCCAAGTGTGAACCAAAACATAAGAGTGGTTCATCGGGAAATATAATGACAATACAAAAGTGTATTAAGATGTGTATGATGCTAAGGAAATATTAAACATTTAAGTGTAGAGCATCAAGTGCATGAGATGATAGAAACATTTAATAACAATGCAAGGGGGAGTTATGGTGCCCCCAAGTATGTAAGTGATGGAGATCTAGTCGATGACACTAAGTGGATCAATGTAAGGAGTATTTTCCTTGACAAAAGTAATTGGACATTGAAGTGGTGATGGCTTAGGAACCTCAAGTGGTAGAATTTGAAAGAGGTCGGCTATATTTTTTTGTCTTGCATAGCGAGTGGTTGTTTTTTTGGTAATGTCATAGAATACTTGAGAGGAGGAGATGTTGGTTTCTTTGTTTGACTTGGTAATGTTGCAGATGACTCAGTAGGAGGAGGTAATGAAAAATGGACCTTGAGAGGTGGTTATTAGTCAGATTGGGTTGAATAGGTGGTGCTTGACTGGATGAAGAAGACATATTAGAAGTGATGGCATGATGTTCATGAGACATAGAAGGAGAATATTTAGGATCCCATTTGGATGTAGCATTTGTAGATGGGCATGCAATAGAATGTTGTGCAACGAATGAGATAAATCCTTGACACTCAAGATGTTTGATTCTTCATTGTAAATCATAGCAGTCATTGTCATTATGTCCATTGATTTGATGATAAGCACAAAATGGGAGACCTTGATATTTGATCAGCCAATAAGGAGGATAGCAATGAGTAGTTGGCAAACTAATCAATTGATGACTAAGGAGATCAGTAAGAATATCATGTTTCTTAGCATTGTGATCAAACATGAGAGGCTCCGGTAATGGAAATACTTGAGGCTCACTAATATGAGCACATGTAGAAGACATAGAATGAGGATGAGAAGAAGAACTAACATGAGCTTGAGAAGCATCCTTAAGATGTTGGATTTCAGATTTTAGAGATGTAATCGTGGATTCCATAGCCTGAAATTTGTCTTGAAATAAATAATACAAATCTTGAATTGACTCAACATAGGTTGAGTAGATGGAGGATCACGAAGACAAGGTCGTCGCGATAAATGATCTAGAATAGCACTCACTTGATGTGGTGGCGTATCTCTAGGGAGATACGTGGTGTCTAGGGATTTTTTCATAACAAATTAGCAATTAGGATGCATTTGAATTAAATCATATGAATAAATTTGAGCAACTTGATGTGCCAAAGAAGGATCCGAATGACCGATCACGAGTGGGGGTTCACCAAATGATTAAGAAAATATTGGAATAAATAAATGCCTAATTCTAAATATGTACCGACATAGAATATAGACAATTAAGTACAGATTGATCCAATAAAATATTAAATTTAAACTTGAAACCCTAATTGCAAATGAAGGGAATAAAATACTTAGTTGATTCACAACAATCCCAAAGGTATGCCAAACTACAAAATTGTTGGAATAGGAACTCGTAGTGCCATAATCGGACACATAAATTTTCAGGAGTGTCAAGAATGGTAGGACCAAGGCACCTATGGAGGGTCAAGGGCGCTAAAGAGACTGTTCTAGGTGCTTAAGCCAGGATCGCTTAGAAACTATGAAACTCAAATTTACAAGGTTGTGATATGTTCATTGGTTATCGCATTTGATCTCCTGTATGTCATTGTACTTCATTGTTACTCACTTGAAAAATATGATAAAAAGAATCACATGTGAAGCCCCAAACCACATGAATCCTAAAAAGAAAAATGTAAAATGGGAGGTCAAAGTTGTCCTTGGTGTCAACAAATGGAATTTACAACCGAGCATTGCCTTTGCATTCTGAGACCCATGTAGAATGAACTTCCCCTATGTGTGTATGCAGAAATGGCATTCTCTTGTCCCTTGTGTGGAGCTCGATGGATGCTTGACGCTCTTAGATGCAACCTTAGGTGGTGATAGATCATTTTTAGTGCTTGGTTCTTTATTATGGCCACATAGCTTTGTATTTATATGATTCCCTTGTTTGAATTTTGTAATTAACCACTAAAATGCTGACTAGTAAAAAAATAAGATGCCCAAATGGCTAAAAAGACCCATAAAATTTGAGTGAAGTACAAAGAGGTTGGGGTCACCCAAAGGGGATAGGGGTGTTTGGCGCTAGCATCTGGCTAGGCAATGGTGTTCACAATGAGAAATTTTGAAATATGAAAAGAAAAATAGCGAAAGAGTGTAAGACCAAAAGAGAAAACAGAAAGCAAGTAAAGATGGCCAAAGACAATGGTCAATTAGTATTTTTCTTGCTTAGGAATCATATGAATAGTGGTATGTGATCAGGACTAGAAATATACCCAAATTATGTGATTTAGTTTCTACACTCTTGTCACATTCACTTTGCATTCCATTCCATTCACACTCACAACATGTTGCATATCTTGGTTGCAATTATTCTTGTTTGCTTATACTTACATGTTACACTTTTCTTACTATGTTAAATGGATATCCAGTATGTCATTATCATTTCTATATACACATACACGTTCACTTGTTCTTTAGTTGTGAATGCATACTTCTTACAAATCCTTAAACATTGTAATGATGTTTGGCATTGTACCTCTTACCAGTCCCACCGAGGCTCCTAGGGGCATCTACTTTCTTACACACTACAAGTGTTATTGTTTCATTTTCTAATACTTCCTATTCTTACTAGTAAACTATTTTCCATGGATTTATACACACTTTGACATACTCTTTATCTTTCTAACATGCTAACGGGTGCTTCATGTGCATCATTTTTCTTACAGGAACTATTTGTCACCATGGTTTTCGATACTTTGTTTACTACTATTTTCCACTGATTGTTATTGTATGCCTTTGTTTGCAAGCTATGCCCTTTGTCTTGTATGCACACTATATGATTTTGGTCGCTTCGACCATGATTGTCTTATGACATTGTGAGCGATGTCCCATGTATGAAACCCGCTTTTTGTGGTCTCTCTTTTGTATGCACATTTTCTTTTTCACTTATTTTCCATGACATGCTTGCTTCTTTTCTACTAACACATATTTCTAGCCACTTTGTTTGCATGTGCCTTGGTTTCTACCATGCACATTCCTTCCCCCTATAGGGTTACGGTTTCAAATCATCATCTAGTCCTCTCCTTTGGGTCGCATCCTCCTAGCGACATCACATGCACCCCAAACAAGGGGGCATACATTGGGTGAATCGGTCACCCCTTACACAGCCATTTCGAGCTTGAAGACAGGCTGCACAGACAGAATAGAAAAATTTATAGTCACAGAACAGCCCAAATTCTAACTTGGGTTCTCACTTTAACACAAAAACCAATGCCCAGATATGAACACTAGCACTGCTGCGCTCCTAACCTTTCCTAGGTGCCTATGACCAGGGGGAGGTTATAATCACTTTCTTATATTAGCATAGTTGGCAACATTCTACAGAGAAGTTTTCACAATACAGGAATAGTCCTCCAACAATCAAAATGCATTCTATCTCCTTTTTCTACTTGGATCAAACTAGAACAACACAGATCACACCAGTTGTAGTGGTGTATAAATTTGGGAAGCAGTCATGGAAGGAGAATAAAACTAGACCTTTCTCCCCAACACTCTTCTATCATGGCATGAGATCACCCAAAAACTCACACTTGGCATGAGATTTCCCAAAAACTTGTTCGGACGTGAGATCGCCCAAAAACTCGCTCTTGACATGAGATCACCCAAAAACCCGCTCTTCTACAAAGTATTTTCAAAATATTTTCTATCCCTTTCACTCTTCACAGATTAGATGCACACTTTCTTAGCTTCCACACTTCATTTTTATCACTCCACACTTTCTCTTATCTCTTGGCATGCTTTTGCCATTGTTCTATAAGGAATAAAGGTACGCAAACTCTAAACTACTTTATGTTATCAAGTATTCACTCAACAAAATAAATTGGGGGAAATGTAGACACAAAATCACGAACATGAGTACATTTCTAGGTCCTAATCACATACTACTATTCATATGGTTTTAAGTGAGAAAACTAGCAATTGACAACTATCTTTGGCCTTTATTTTTTCTTATTTTCTATTTGTTTCTTATTTTCGGTTTATTTGTCCGGGACAGTAATACAACATGATGTTAGACCCAGTGCCCCCTGTCCTTCATGGTACTTTTCTACCTTACTCACTTATTTTATCTTTTATGCATATTATTCTCTCTTATGGTCAACAGTTGTCAATTATGAAATACCAAGGAATCATATAAATACAAAGATATGTGACCAAATTAAAAGACCAAGCATTAAGCATCTATTATCATCACTTAAGATTTCATCTAAAGGAATTCTAAAATAATCGCATTCATCTAGACTCACTCAAGGGACTACCTTACTCACTTATTTTTTGGGACTCTTTTGTATATTTTAGGCATATTATTCTCTTATGGAAAAATTCTATCACACATGCACAAGAACTGCATGGAGTCTAAAATGTAGTGCAACACTTGGTTGTAAGCTCACTCAGTTGGGTGATTACTGGGGTCAATCTAACTCCTCATTTTGCATCTTTTATTTTTGGGATTTGATGTAGTTTGAGGTTTTTACAGGTCATCTTCAGGCTTCCAGTTACAAGAGAATTCAAGGATCATCCAATGACATACAAGTGACCAAAATTAAAGGTTAAGAATCAATTTCTGAGCCCATATGTGGTCACAACATACAAAGATCTTTGCGCCTTAAGTGCCCTAATCCTAAGACCAAGCATTAAGCATCTATTATCATCACTTAAGATTTCATCTAAAGGAATTTAAAATAATCAAGTTTTCCTTTCTCCATTTGCACTTAGGATTTAATTCATCTATATTCTCTTTATAGCATTTATTTATCATACATGACTCTGTAATTACGTTGTTTTACAAATAATTTGATATCACATCTATATTCTCTTTATGGTCATGCCCACTAGAAGGGACATAAGATAACAATATGTGGTTGGACTAGATTGCATACATTATTGGTAACAACACCAGGAGAACTAAATGAGGCTTTCTCCTACTCTAAATGATGTAGTGTAGTTATTGGATTAGTATAATATGGGTTGACCACTAGGGTCAATCCAACCTCACACACACGTGGATTTACCCTTTGGTTATCTTATCATTTCATGAATTTTGTTGCATGTATATATATGGTTTTATATTTTTGTAGGTCATTGTAGGTGGTATCGAAGGTGTGCATACCCTAGAGAAAATAACGATGACCATTTCAAGAAAATGAAAAAAGTAATAAAATTTAAATAAACCCAATGTGTACAAATTTTAAAGCTGTACAAAGAAAGACCAACCCGTACTACAACCCACCTTGAGTTACATAGTTTTATACAAGAGTAGTTTATAGGAATGTTCTCTAATTTAAAGTGTTTCCATATTAAAAACATTTATCTCAACCAATTTACACACCCATATCACTTTTGTATCACTCTATACATCTAAGTCTTTATCCCTTCTTTTATTTTATGTCATCATTTTGTTTTTGAATCATCATTTACTATATTGATAGATATATTTTGGCTTATATGGTTAATGTGGATTAATTTATTCAAAATATTCTACATGTAACATGCTTACACATTTATATATACACATTATATTTTTAAGGTATAAACGGTAGAGTGGATATGTTCTGAGAGATATCTTCATTACATAACACTTTGTCAATTTTGAAAAAAATTGTAATAGAAGAAACCGCAATCCCTTCCTATTTCAATAAGCACACCACTTGACCATATACATATGCCCTATCTTCTTCAACGTTGGGAGTTCTTGCATCCCTTTTTAGAATAGAATTAAACATGCCTTTTTCTTCTAATAATAATTCCTTCTCCCATCTTGGTTCAAGATATATGTCATCTTGTGCATGCCTTATCTAAGTCTCAATTATAATCTCCTATAGGTCCTAACCCTTCTTTTCTTTGGAGCTTTGTCACATCCTAGAGACTTCTACTTTCTTTGGGTAACGCCTTGCCCAATTTTATGTTGTGTACTTTTTTTTTTTTTTTGTTTATCCAATGTGGGGACAGTCCTCTATGTGATGTTGCATAACCACTTTACAATATGTGAAATACATTTCTTATGTTGTAATGGATGGAAATTTTCATGTAATATGATTAAATTCTCTGTAAATGTAGCAAAAAACTATTTCCTCTAGGGTCAAGTTCTTATCCTCCTATGTTGGTAACCACCCTGATAGCCTCCTCGCATAGTATTGGACCTAATCTCTACAAAGCACCCCATCCCCAATATAGATTCTTATAACCTCCAAATACCCTTGAGATAAAAGTGCAGTCCATTGTGGCTGGTTTTGGTGTGAATAAGGAGCCAAACCCATCATATGTACATATATTGCATAACCCAATTTGTATTTTATTGTGGGGAAAAAGGATCCCACCCCTTGTAAGTATCACGTTTACATATTATACAATTTATTGGGGTTTTAAATCTAATCTCACTTACACTTTTACTGTGAAGACCTTTTGGGTTACTTCATAAGTCCATCAAATCCCTACAATATGTTGACTCATGTGTTATAGATTTACACAAGTTGTAGACTACACTCGAGGTCGAACACATAGTGCTACATCACATGAAACTTTCATGTAGGGTGGTCACATAACATAAAAAAATATTACAGTATTATGTTATCCCATTTATTGGAATGGGAGGTTTACTTTTGTGTGTTCTTGTGCACTCATACCTTTGATTTCCTTCTTCTTTGCAATTTTTGCACTAAATATTGCGGTGGGGATTCTTCCCTTCTTGCAATTATTCTACTCTCCTTATCACCACATATAACTTGGCCTATGTTTTAGAATTTTTGGCTACCCTTTCACCATAGTCTTTAATCTTCTTGACTCTTGTCATAATTTGAAAATCCTACATTTTTGTGGTGAACTTCATTTTCATGATAGTAGTTTCATTGCAAAGTCCTACAAACTAGGCAAGTATTTTTGCATCATCAAACTTGAAGTTAGTTTTGTTCATGACATCAAATAATTGGAGGTCATATTGCAATATCGATTCTCCCATTTTTGTTATATCCTATTTGGTTTATGAATAGTTTCCGAATACATTTTCTTCTTTTAAACTCCAACACTAGAGAATCCCAAAAAAATTCAATATGCCTTTACATAAATCCATAGTACATACAAATTCTAGAGTCATGCCCTAAAAATCTCCTATGAGGTTGAACTATTTGGTATCATTAGAAAATATCCCTTTTTCTCCCACTTCATATCACATGTCAATAGAAAGCGTTCTAGGTCCAAAGACCCATCATAAGGTTGTAATGTTATGAAAGGACTAGCAATGTGCATCATTCTCCCTCTTTCAAATGGTCAATTTCCTCCTTGTGGTTGTTGATTGTTAACAAAATACAAATTATCTTACACATACAATTAATTATTTCTTGGGGATGTGCTCACACTTGTGTGACTAATTGCATATTTCAACTTTTCATAGTTACATGAAATTATACTATACATTGCAGATTCACGAAAGCTCACTCTATATTTAGGACTCACTTTGAATGGGTGTCACTAAAATTCCACTTCTTGAGTCATTTTTGCTAGGACAGAAAATGCACAAAGGTTTCTTACCAAAAATGACTTCTTAATTTTTCTAATGACATTCTATCTCAATATTTAATAGCACTAAATATAAATCTACATGCACACAATAAGGTATGTTCAACCTCTCTCGTATTTCCTTCAACATTTCTTCTCTTTCTCTAAGTTCTCTCAAAATTCTAATTTTCTCTATATCAATCAAACAATCCCACATAATTTTTGCTTGAATCTGTCTTCATGGACGCACATCCTAGAGAATAGATTTCATCTATCTTTTTGGGTCCTGCATGATCCCTGTATTGAATCTTTGATGTTACATGACTAAATCCTCATAAAAGGGATTGTATTGAATAAAAAGAATAAAGGAATTTTAAGTTCCCTAATAATGAGTGAAAGAAGTGTAAAGAATTAAAAAGTGACATAAAAATATGTATTCCCAAGAAAATAAGAGTGTTAAAATATTATGATAGCCATAATGTGTTGTAATCTTGTATTAAAGTTGAAAGGTGTGTGAATGGAAAGGTGTTTCCATTGTGAATAGCCACCTTCTCAACCCTATAAAAGGGGAGTAAAATATTACAAAAGGCATGTAATGTTGTGAATGAATATGAGTGAATATGTGGAGATCACGTGAATAGAACATTAATAAATTATGTAAAAGAACCAATGGAAGGAAGGAGACTTGTAACACTCTTAGCAATGAGACATGGTCCACATATTGGGTCTAAGGGGAAGCACATAGTTCACCCTTAGTGTCATGTACAAGGTTAGTGAATGTATTTATTGACCTTTGTGATATGAGTTCACATCTTATTCATCATTGTTGAATGTGGTTTTGGCTCGATGTACCTAGGAAAGAATGTTGTTCTATAGAATATCTCATATATGTATTTAAACTTGAATTAATAATAAAAGTTATTGTTGTTTCTATGTTATTTTTTATGTAATATCTT
The DNA here is from genome assembly GCA_018340775.1 of Taxus wallichiana var. yunnanensis. Classification (NCBI taxonomy): domain Eukaryota; kingdom Viridiplantae; phylum Streptophyta; class Pinopsida; order Cupressales; family Taxaceae; genus Taxus; species Taxus wallichiana. The sequence goes on along the minus strand of CM031237.1, from coordinate 713,191,927 downwards.
GTATTTTTAGCAATTATAAGTTTATCAATAATAATCAAATCAATATCAGTAAAAACTACATTTTACAAATAATCATTTATATATTGTGGTGAAATTAAAGTCTATGAGAAATGGGCACATCACATTTTATGAAAGTTGTTCTTTCCACATTTGCATGAGTTGAAGTATGATAGGCACTCCCACCTAATTGTATCTCTAGCTATGTTTTAAACCTGCTCTACCTAATTCTAACCCTCTATTCTTTTCATTCTATTCATCTTCCTCTTCTTCATTCACTTCCTCTTTTTCCTCTATCTCTTCTTCAAGGTCAATGCTTCCTTACACACCCTCCCGGTCACTTTTATTTCCTCTTCTATCTCTCTTAGAGGATATTTTCTTCCTCCTTAGTCCCTTTATCTACTTTACCTATACTCACAACTATCTTTAGACACCCTACTAAAGAACTTGCAACATCCCATCTATTCCTCTATCTAGTTTCTCTTTATAGCTTCTCTAACTTTCTCTTTATTTTTAATCATTTTAGAACTTTCGAGGTTGTCTTTAATTTTATCCCTTTCCCCTTCATTTCCTCTCTTCTAGGATTATATCCCTATTTATTAAACCCTACTACTCCGTGTCGGAAGGAATTGGCACCATGGACTTTTCCACCGAAAACATCTTCAATTTACACATCAAATTCAGTTATGTACCCATATATGGTTATTTCTAGCCAATAGTCAACATCTTTGGCCCACTTCGTATCCAAGTTGAGAAATTTTTCCATCTCTTTATTCCACACAAATTAATCTCTCACTCTAATTCTTAATATTCTAACCTTGAAAATTGCACACTAGTCATTTTGGAAGCTTGCACCAAAACATTTCATAGACATCGCCATATATATGATCCAGTTTTATTTTCTTGTTAGAAATGTCCATCTCAACCACTTCATCTTTTGTGTAATGGTTCATCTTATCCTCTAGCCATCTCTCCACATCATTATGTCCCAACAACCATTTTAACATTTATGTGTCCCAAAAATGGAACCATTGTTAGCAATGGTCCTTGGAATCTCTCGTCAGACACGCTAAGGTTGTATTCAAAGGACTTTACAAGATTGATTCATTTACATACCTTTAAATAGTGCGTAGTAATGGTAAATATTAATTATTATCACATCTTGATACTCATGCACTATGCTAAAAATGGGAACACGAGAAATGTAAACATACAATCTAGAAAGAGGTTACACAACTCAAGATTTAACTTCAAATTCTATAATGATTTTGAACTAACCTTATGTGTGTAGTTCTTACATGATTTGTACAACTTTGAGGCAAATACAACCTTCTAATCCCTTCATCTTCCTTTCTTTAGGCTCTAGGAGAAATATAATATCCTAGTTTGTTGTATTCATTGTATACATTATATATTAAGTATTACATAATGATATTACAATAGAAAAAATACACCAAAGCTGAATTTTGGGCCTACCCTCCAACAATCTTATTACATTACAGTCTACATATTTACATTTGATTTTAATTCCCTTATTCCCACTCTTTTTGAAGCAAAAATTTCCCTTTACCGATTAATTATTATCATGTCACCATTGGCCCATCACATTTCACATGCAAACTCCTTAAAGCATCCATTTACTACTCATATGTTTCCTATTTGAGGCACACTAAGGTTGTATATATATTGCACTCTTTGATAAGGTGTGGGCTATTAGTATCTAAGAATTTTGGTGTGTAGGTTATCTTCTATCCAACTAGGTGCAAGCCATTTAGATATGACATCTTACAAACCCAATGTAGGCATTCTAAATCCATGTGGAGGACAATAAAATGAATTAAAAATAAAAAATTAAATATCTTAATCAAAAGGAAAAATCAAGTCAATCACAACCATAAAAGACCTCATCTTGGCACACCCCTACTCTAGTTAGAATCTCAAACTCTATAATTGGCCTCACATTTGAGTTGGAAGTCCATTGGAGTACAATATGCTAGTAGAGTGAGGTAGGAGGCCTCTTAGCTATCATACGGTGCCTTCCTTTACACACAACTACCCAAGTCATTATAGTGGTTGGAGGCTCTGATGGGTCTTAAGGCACGGGTAACATATCATGGGAAGGTAGTAACTTTTACATTTTTGTGCATATTTAACCTTATTTAGATATATTTACTACTCCAATAATTATCCCAAACCACTACCTTACAAACTACGGATCCTAAATAAAAAAAATTCTTAATTTTCTTGTCTTTCCAAATTATTAGGGTGTCTTGTCTCCAATAATTATTATTTTTCTCCTTTGGGCACCTCAATATTTCTCCACCATATTGTTTCCAATTGCCCCTTGATGTACATTAATGTTAGATGACCACATCCCACTTCTCTACATTCAATTTCTATAAATCATGATTCAAATTTGACTCCTTTCATGAGAATTTAGCTAAAGTTTGTGAGTTTAAGTTTGTAAGAACCTTGGGAATTGACTATGCTTTCCCAAAATGTAACCACCTCCTATCTTATCACACACCTCACCATTTTTGTGGCATTAGATGGCATTGAAAAAGGCTAGCATTGGTCATGTTTTCCATTGAGAAAGTGGCACAAACATTGGTTTAGCTGAAACTCATTTCCTTGCTAATTTTATCACATCTTTTGTCTCATTATGTTTCCTATTTATTTAATTAGATGTCGCATTCATATGTATACATTGGATCATATTTTTACACGATAATCTTGTTCATAATAACATCATAAAAATACAACATGTGTATACACAAGAGTGTGGGATCAAAAATATCTAATATAAGCTCGAAATTTTGAGTCGTCATGGTACATCCTATACATCACATGCCTCTACATCAAGATCAAGGCTTTGAGAAGCAACTTGGGGCAAGAAGACATGTTGTTGCCATCTATCAGTCTCTCTAGTTCTAGTTAATAAAAATGTCTCCAATAATCATGGGTATATTTTATCTAAGTAGATTTGTTATGGAGCACATTTGTCATATTTCACAAAATTGACAATCTTTGCAATCATATCTCCTATCAACAAACTAGAAGAAGCACTAGAATCATGATGCCACAAGGAATTTCATGGTACTAATGATTTAGTTTGAGAAAAATCAAAAAATTAGCTATCTTGTATGCATTTTAGTCCCATTCTCGCATCAATCTACCCGACCCATCATAACGCATTCTCTATAGACGTGACCTAGCACCAATGATCAAAGATGTTAAGATTCTTACATCCATTTAGGTAAATGAAGGTACATATGTGCATTTATTATTTTTGTTTATCTAAGATTTACCCACATTTACTACGGTCATTTATTATCTTTGGTAGTATGTTTATGATAAAGCACAATCAATCATGACATTATTGTGTTGACTGTATGGGGGTACATATGCATACATTATTTTCGCTTTCTTTGGTATTTTTCATATTGATGGTTTGTCAACATATTAATCTTCGTGAGTGTATGTTTCTACATACACTAAGATTGAGATGGGTTGTTTTGCAACACTTTGCGAGATGTTTCATGGATTTCCTTCCTTACTACCACCTTCACGTCACAAAAAGTGTCTTTCTTAATCGTTGTACCCTTCCTTTGGACTCTTTGCATGCACATAGCTAGCATGATCAGCCATGACACCCCGGCTTTAGCTATTGTCATCCATCAAAGTTAACATTCTGATTTATGTCAATTTCTTTCTACGCCTTCATATAGGCCGATGATGATGATGGCTAAAAATGAGTTTTGAATTTTATGGATTTGATCTATGTTTATAGGTTTTTCTTTGTCATTTTAAAAAACAACGCATTATCTAGACACACTACATGCACACACAAATCCACCTTATACGGAAGAAGAGGATTTAGGTTAAGATTAGCTTATACTAAGGAAGGAAAACTAAAACAAAAGACCTTAAAAATACGATTTAGGTTAAGATTAGGTTAATACTTACTAAGGAAGGAATAGCTCCATGGTACCCAAATGAAATGCCATGCAACACTCTCTCCTTCTTTCAAGCACATTCTCAATACAATAATGTAGATAGCCTTTGTTAATACCATAAAATTCATAGTCCCTCCAAACAAGACCTATAATAGGTCTTTTAATAACTAAACACAAATCCCTCCTCAATTGCATTTTGAAAGAGGAGAACAAGACAACTATTGTGATGTTACTCCCTAAATGCAACAATTTCTACAAGAAAATCCTCAACACAGTAAAACTATTGAGATCACCACTCTTGTGAATTTTTGCCTTAAATCCCCAAAAGTCATTTCTCAAGCATGGGGCAAGCCATGACAACAACATGATTTGCCATGCCTCTTCTTCCATAATTCCAAAGCAATCACAACCACAATGTTGGTTGCTACAATTAGTATAATACCTCCTCAAACAAACATTAATGCTCAAACAAATAAACCTACTCTAATAGATCACAGCCAAATGATCATTCAAGTGTTGGATCGAATGGCCCACACACAAACATCAAGTACCACGCAATTCATGCAAATGCAAAACCAAGTTATACAAATGTCAAATAGACCTCAAACAATCCAATGAGGATAATATAATCAATTTCCCCTCTCTCACCCGCTAATGGATGTGTCCCTTTTCACTCTAATGGGTGTTGATGGGAACTCAATCCCCTAACCTCTCACTCACAATGAAGTCCTCCAAAATTACAAAATGAGCCCTTAACTCCTTCAATTGCATCCATGGACATTGGAGGAATAACTCCGACCATTTCTTATGATGAGTCCACTAACCCCACTTTACACCTCAAAGCCTTTGGTAAATTCTACAAAGATTGGCTTAATACAAACACCTATCTCGCTACCAAACAATTGGAAAACCCCTAGCTTCAAATATTAACACGATAATACAATAATTTAAATATCATGACTTGCTTGAATTTCAATCATGTGATTGATTCTTCCACATCAATCTCGGTTTCCTATAGAAGAATTATGTTTGGTTTGCCCTCTATTGGTCATGATAATAGGACCGTTGAGGCCTCTAATATTCCAACTAAGATTTTCATGGATAGTGTAGGGGAGATTGCACCCTATTGTACTACTATTTCATTTTCTTCCATATTCCCCCGACAATTTATGACTTACTCATGGTTCCTTACCCTTGCACTTAATAACACTTTTTATTTGTTGGTGTGTTGTGGACTCGACTTATGCACTTTAGATTCCTTTTTTTTTTGCTATTCGACTCCATCTCTCCCTTCTCTTTCATTTTGGTTAAGTTTGTATAGCCTGTATTCTCTATTTTCTAGGCCATGTGCTTCATTATTACTCTGTCTTTCTAGATATTGGATTCCAAAATCACTTTATTGTACATTTCATTTTGTTCTTCTTTTATCATTTGTAATTATGGCATCAAAAACCCCTCTTCTTTGTCCCTAACATTTTTCCTTTCCTTCCGTTATGAGGCCTATTCTTGGCATTTTCGAATCTACTTTCTCTTTAATTTTTTGATATCATAAATCTCATCAACTTCTTTCTAATCATTACAATTTACTTTGATTTGCTTCATAACACTTTATTTCGTTGTTTGACTAATCTAACATGTACTCACTATTTTGTGACATTCCTAAATATTGGTTGAGGTGTTTGCCACACTCCTTCATGTAATTTGCAAATACGCTTCTTTCGTGCAAAAACAGCTTGTATATGTTTCTTCCTTTCTTTTGACAATTGTTTAGAAACTCGTTTCTTCACATTCTTCAACTATTCATTGCTTTGTCTTTCTTGTTTATTGGAAACCCATTCTCTCCAGTGTTCTTTTAGAAATTCCTTGTCAAGACTTCCACTACTACAAGCTTACTACTTGGGCATAATACCCTATTTTTATGCTGCTCAATGTTCCATAGGCTTTTAATATTTATAAACCATTTCCAAATGCCCTATTTCATGACAGAGAATTCACAACCTAATTCATGATGCCCGGGTTCCAAATCATGTGAGATGTTTAAATAACATTGGAAGAGGTTTGGAGATCTATTTTAGCACAAATCCATGCATATGTAGCTAGGACTTTTTCTTGGTGACTTCTAATAATGCTTAAATTCTCCAATAAGATTTCCAATATTTTCAAAATTCAAGCCATTACATAATTTGGATGGCAGTCCAAATAACATAACCACACAAGTTTTGTCATCATTTCCGACCTGGGTCAAATTTTGGAGTCAATGACCAAAATAATCATTTACTTTTCATATACAAAGCACCCTTTGGCAAGCCCGATCTCTACTCTCTGACCTCTCAAACATGGCTGGAAAGAATATGATTAATTTTTAGTTGAACACAATTCTTCTACAACAGGGTAATAACCCATAAGTTTTCCAGCTATGGCTTTACTCAATATAAAGTTTCAGCTTTGATTCTATCAATTCATCCTTTATCATGAGCTGTGGGTTTTCTTCAGCCATTTTGAATCCTTCAAAAATCATGCCCTGGCCTAATGATTCCCACTCATTATCTTGTCCCCCTTTTTCCCTTGGAGCCTCTCATTCCTCATTCATTTCTCTTTTTTACACCCCCTTTTGTAATTGTCTTCCATTTTTCTAGACTTCTTTCCATCCCCATTCTATTTTCCCTAGGTGGGGTCACATCGCATCTCCTACTTCCATATTTGATCTACCTCTACTTGGTCCTTCCTACTAATTTTGCTGAAGATTGAATCAAACATATCACATCCTACTGAAAATGTCAAACGTGCTAACAAGGCAACAGTAAAGGAAAACATGGTACCCACTACAAAAACAGGCTATAAATTCTATAAAAAGGCCAACACAACAGCAGGATATGGACTTTGTTATGAAGCTTTCTTTCTACATATACCATTTGAGGACACCTACACTCATTTCCTACATTTGACAATAGCAGAAATTCTTGTAATCTTTCTCAGCATGTTTCTATATAGCTCAATCGGAAGGAGGTAGTAAATACGTTTAGTGCCCATACACCCTCAATAGTTTTGTCAATTACATCATTCCAAAAGATGCTTCACATCCAATTATGAATAATTGAATGTTGTGACGCCTCTGGGTGGGAGTATGTGAAAAGCAAATTTCCAGCGTATACATCAAAAGATCATAACACTTGTTACATTTATTTTCTTGAGAACATTCCTGAACTTCTATTTCCTACTTGTAATTAAATTAACAGTGTAAAAATATATATAAGCTTGTTCTTCTCTTAGTTAATAAGGGAAAAATATATTTCAAAATGGCAATAACGGGGCATTTTGCAAATACTCAGGAAAAGAATTTCAGTATTTTCTTAAATGGATTTGGATCAAATGGGTTGATATTCTTCAGCACTTTTAAGCCATCTGAAATCAAGTTATCTTTAGCATTATTCTCTATAGTGAATTCATAATTATGTGGAGCTTCCAAAATAAGTTAATGAACGATTCCACTGTGTCCCATCTTATCTTCTCCAAGGACTATTCATATATTCTGGCAAGAAAATATGAAGCATGAAGTAGATCACCAATGAATCTAATATGAATTCTTTAAATTCAACATAGCCTCATCATTTGATGTTAATCAAAAGACAGCTGCTGAATATATACTTAGAGCCAATTTGTTAAGGCAAAATTAATAATTGACAAATTATCTTCTGATAAATGAAAAACTACTTTGCAAGAGATTTTGGCTGCCGTCTCCAGCTATCAAATTGTGAGGGTCTCCAAAACAATGACATTCAAACCAACATTTTTTACTTTCAATACAGACACTGACCAAATATTCAATACTCCATACACAATTCTGTTCCTAAACAATCAACGGAGGCTCAATAACCATCACATGCTCTAGCTAAAAGGGCATGCATATCACATGTAAAAAAACATCATGCTTCGATATGGGTCATTGTTTTCATAATTAAATGCAGACTCTGAATGCAATGCTCGGTCAGAATGACAATGGGAAAAGGATATCAATTTTATTTTTACTATCAATTTTCTGGCAGCTGTCTCTATATCCAGCTCCTGGATTTCAAGATGGACTTGTCATGGTCTCATCTAAAATCTACAAGAGAAACTTGGAAAATCGACTGTGTTTAGCATCTGGAATTTCTAGAATTGTAATCTGGGAAGACAGGTTGCTAAAAATAAAATCAACATTTAAATACTCAGAAACCCGGAAAGTGATAAAACCTTAATTAAAAAGAACTCGATTCAGAAATATGGAATGAAACAAAACAAATTATACAAAGGAAAATAAACACCGCTATTTTCTAATTATTCATATCAAGTGCCCTCAACACCAACAGATTATGCTAAAATGTCATTTGGACATTATTGACTATAAGTACATTGCAAAAAAATTGCATCAAAACAAGTTAGGAATCAGGGCACCACACGCAACAAAAATCGTGCAGGGATTCCATTCATAATTGTGTTGTCACATATCTTTAAATGAGGCTGATTTCAAACTTAAGACTAGAGCTGTAGAAGTATTCCAATCTTCAAATTGTAATGTCAATTTGAATCTTCAAATTACAAATGTTTAAGAAACTTAACCCAAACTACTAGATGTTGAAACTTCTTAAATAACAGAATAGGAAGGGACACCACAAGGAACACTATAAATTGTGTTCACAAGCAATGGGAATTCCTGAAACAACGCATCCATACACTAAGGCTATAGTAGACAAGCAGCGGGATAGGTGTAATTTAAGTATAATGAACCAATTGAATCAAGAGCTCGTATGCAAAATAGTGATGAGGGAAGTTATTACCACTCAGCAAAGAACGTGTTATTACAAACATAATACATTTATTTGTCCTCTTGAAAAACCATGATAAGTGTTCATGGTCTTGATGCATCACCCCAATAGAAGAAAAGTTCTGAAAATCCCTTAAAGGGAAGAGGAATTTAAGGCTAGATGTCCAACAAAAGGGCATAAAACATCATTCTTCTGTTTGGAGAACTTTACCTAATTCTTGAGTTAACAAATACAGGGATAAAATGGAAGAGATGATTCACAAAAGCTCATGCAGCTAGAGCCTAAAGTTCTTCAAGATACATGATGGATATCCTTTTGAATTCTGCCATTCATTTCTCATAAAATCTCTAGAATTCTGCCAACTCCAAATCATTCAACACAGACAAGAAGCACTCTCCATCTTATAGCCAAATTGGGCTTTGTATTTCACATTTTCCTCTCAATTACTTCCCTTCCATTCTCTGATTTTAAATTCACCAATATCTAAAGGTAAAAATATTGTGCCACAGAAAAATAAAATCAAGTCATATGGAATCCAGATCCATTACTTAACTTAGCAGATCTCTGAAAAGGTTAGGGTTCTCGCCTGTTGGAGTCACTCCAACTTGTCTCGAGACTGCATCTTTATGTAAAGAATTCTGAGTAGACGGACCCTTTTTCGCTGCTGGCAAAGACTGGTCAGAAATTGACTGCACATCAAAATTGGATAAACCAGTTTGCATGACTGGAGCTCCCCAAGTATATCATTTGCAAGAATATTTGATGCAACTTGGGCACTAGACGTGGTTGGTCCCAAAGAAATACCCCCATACAAAGACATGAGATCAACCGGTGAGCTAGAAGTAACAGAGGCCACAGACTTGGCTGGCGCAGATTCTTGAGGAGCATCAAGGAGGCCCTCTAGCTGCTTAAATGGGTCATAGGATACTTTCACTTCAGGGCTTTCTTCACTCAAATCAAGGAGGTCTGCTGGAGGAGGTGGTGAAACATTTTGGGGAGATGTTTCCACTTTATTAGATGCAGAAATTGTTGTCTCTGTCTCAGCCTTCTCTGGACGCACAGGGTTACTCTTCTTATCAACCGGTTTAGAAGCCTTAGCTGCAGATGCTCTCTTGTCAGTTTTGAAGATGACGATCCGAATAATGAAGCAGCAAGTTTCTGCTTCTCAGCAGAGACTTCGCTTTGCTGCCTTCTATCCATATGTCTGGATTCATATGAGCTCTCTCGGCCATGCGTACTGGAAGCTTCTCCAATACTACTTGCATGCATCCCGTTATTGGTTTGTCAATATTGCCTGATGATGCAGATGCTGCTGAGGAAGTATAAGTTGGTCGGCCCCATTTCTTTTGTACTCCATCTAGTCGTAACTTGAGGCCATCCGCATTTGACATTTCAGCATCTGTTGAAGATGAAACAGGTGCAGACAACTGCATAGCTCGTGCATAACTTGGTTCTGTCACTGTCTCAAATTCATTTGATGCTGAATTAGATACTTGGACCACTCTGGTTGGCAAAGGAACTTTCGGGATTTCATATGCTTCAAACCTTAAAGAATGCCCAACACCTTCAGTTTGATCCTGATGACTGCGAAAAGCATTCAGATTACCCATGTTCAGCCGCTCGTTCTCAGGAACATAAGGCCTTGATCCTTTTCTAAAGATGATTGTACATAACCATTCAAAATGTCAAGCTCTTGTCTACCTGAGAAGCAGTATGCAAAAGGCAATCAGTAAATCCTAAGGAAAACAGAACTATATATAACAAATTATCAATAGTGTTTAGTAAGGGGGAAAAAAGGATGTTTTCTTTGAGTTGCGCTGAATATTATACCAAATCCACAGCTTCTGTAGCTAATATAATTTATTGCTGATGGTTGGAAGCAATGTCCTAACATTTTATTACAGAATCAATGGATATTGGCTCATTAATGAAGAAATAGACACTTTTTGTATAATGAAATTGTTATGGGGCTTAACAACTAATTTTGAAATTTCATATCTAAAAATATGCAAAAGCACAAGCACAGAATTTGAGATGTATATGACATACTATTTGATCCAATGCGGTCCAACAATATCTTAAATCTTCAAAACATTATGAAAATAAGAACACTAAAAATTATTTTCTAGTTTATAAAGACAAAATCGAATAACCTGAAGCATGTGAGTAAAGCAAACTGTAATACCTGCAAATATGTTGTTCATTCAAGGATATAGGATATTAGACCTGAGCATTTCTATAAAAACCATATTGCCATGACTGAAATTTAAGTAGAAGGGAGTCGCACCTTCATTACTGTCATTGAATTTTCCATCTCATGTATTTAACCAAACAAGTAGATCACTGGCAATACAGACTAAAAGGTTGTGGGACTCTTTTGCTGCCACATGATGAAATAATGTGATGCCCATAAAGATATTTGTACCACAATTTAGTTTCAACAGAATGATTGACCAGTAAATTGAAGGACAATTAACATGCTCCCTTTGAAAACAAACTGGCTGCATCTTAATAGAGACTAGTGTTCCAACTCTAGATGCAGTTTCAAGAACAAACAGAGAAAATTGTATTGAGACCAATAATTGGATAACAGTTCTCCGACGGTGCTACATGACGTGTATACAAAAATTCGAATTGTGCGTCCTCTAAATTTTCATTTTAAGCGCATGAAAAAAAAACCCCGTTAAACACCTCCAGAAGTGCCGAACAATTCATTTTCCAGAGGACAATTTTGCATTTTTCAAAATTTTCATATTCCAATAAACAGCTTTCGAAGGTAATGCATGTCGTGTAAACAAAAAAATTCAAATTGCACGTTCTGTAGATTTCCATTTTACAGCACATGAAAAAATCCACCCAGCTTAAACCTCCAGATGTGCCAAACAATTCATTTTCCAGAGGGCGATTTTGCTTTTTTTTTTTAAATTTTACGTTTCCGAAAAAACATCTTTCTGAAGGTGCTAAGTGTCGGGTACACGAAAAATTTCAAACTGCACATTCTGTGGATTTCCATTTTATAGCGTGTGTCTCCGCAAGTGTCAAACAATTCGTTTTCCAAATGGCAATTTTGCATTTTTCAGAATTTTCTTTTTCTGGAAAACAGCTTTCCAAAGGTGCTACATGACGCTTATATGAAAAAAACAAAATTGTGCGTTCTGAAAATTTCTATTTTACAGCCCGGAAAAAGAAATTAGACTGGTGACACCAAACAACTACAATCACAAGGATGATATAAAATTCCATTCCTTATAACTTTCTCCATGCAATGAATCACTTAAGTTACACAGTATGCAAAAAAAGGCCACAACATGATCAAGGTTACCAGAAATTTATCCCGATGCTTGCATAAACTTACAGGCAATAATCAACTAAAATAGTGCAGGATACTAATATGTAAAAACCAAGGCCCATGGATACAGAGGTGTTTTATGAGAATAGCAATCATTATTAAATACCCGAGAAAGAAGAAATGATTGCCCACTACTAGGAACAAGATACATATAAAATACAAATCTTGAAAAAATTGTAACATAAAGAAAAGAAAGTGAAAATATATAAAAACACCATACTCAAACCTAAAACTGTGTTCTCCTCTCTGACACTAATACATAGGCTGCTAGGGAGGGATAGACAACAAAACAAAAGGCCTGGCAAAGAAAAAGCAGCATTGACAGCTTGAGTTCAACCTATGGAATCAATTTGGAAAATCAATAATCATAATGAAACTGAAGACTCTATGCAAAAGAAATTTTATGCATATGGATGCCTTTACAATATTGAAACCTCTGAATACCAATGTTCTTTACATAGAGAACCTACATTACTGGGTCCTGCCCTGGAGGACCCTGTACCTATACTAGTATGGTCCTGGTACTGCTACTGGTCCAGGTACCTCTTGGGCACCTCCCAGGTTGTTCTTTTATCCTGGATACCAGACTGTCATAAAATAAAATAAAAAAGTGCTGATTTGGATACAGCAGTCATGATAAAAGAAAATGAAAAAAAAAAAAGATTAAATAAAACTAGAAACACAATTAAAAACATTAAAAAACCACACAACTGAACGGTTGCTAGTCTTACTGCATCTGGTTTCAATGAAGACTAATATGATGATTTGTTCACATAGTTTCTAACTACTTTCCTATTTTGAACAGATAATCTAAACCTAAGTGATGTATCATATGTCAAGACTCGTTTAATTTTTTTTTTTATAAATGTAAAATATATTATATTTATATTCAAAAGGTAAAATACATTTTTGGTATCATATATCAGATCGAAAGTCTTGTCTAGGCAGAAGATGTAACCTGATAGAGCTGAATTACTAGAAATAGAAATAGAAATTATATTAATGTCCATAAATGACCAAAAGTAAGTCAAAGGATCTTGATAATACATCCAATTTCAATAGAAAGAGCTAGGGTAAAAAGACCATAGGATCTAAATTAACTAATAGAAAGAAAGAACTGGAGCATTGAAAATAAATGGGGGTTTAAACCTAAAGCAATTAAGTTCCAACCCATTTGGTTAAAGTACTAGTACAAAAAACCATGTGGGGAAGCAAGATTCCCAAAAGAGCATGTACTAATGAAAGTTGGAAAGACTAGAAGCTAGTCCCATCATAGATCTATATCAAGGCCCGTGCCAGATGAATCATGTGTGTCATTGTATTGTGAAAGGGCCAATGTAGGGTGCTATTGTTCATCGGGGTGTTTGGGGTCTCCACCTAGAACCTCTCCTAACATCCAAGACCAACAGAACTCCACAAGTAGTGAAGAAACTCACAATGTGTGTCTACTCTCATAGCCTAAGAAGCAGCCAGGAGGGAGCAGATCCATGATACTGAAAAGGAGCAGACTCACAATACCTAGAGAGAATCAACTTGGGCACCCTAGGAGTAGTGTGGAAAGAAGACAGTGCCTCACATTCTAACGAACCTCTTTGTGTGAGGCAGCAATATCCAATGTGCACTTAATGCTGCCAATCACCGCGGCAGGCTGAAAGAGAGAGGTGATCAACCTAGGAACTCTAGGGACCCCATTAGGAACATATGTCAAAGGGTGACAACCTTTCTAAGAAAAAGTGTCATGCACCACTGATTTGTACCAAAAGAAAGTGGATAGAGAACCACCCAAGTCTCTTAAAAGACAATGATATCTCTCTTGGATCTCAAAATAGATGGAGTGTCAAAAAATGATATGCTCCTCAGTTACCAACTCTTGGAGGGAACAAAAACGATAGTTCTAGCCATCACGTGGAATATGATGATTAGTCTCAACCCACAACTAGTGGGAACACACCTCAATTGGCCAAGGGGAAACCTCAAACCATGTGACCAACGGTGTTGGTCCTATTGCAGATGGTCATGCTGACAAATGACAGTATTCAGCACCTGTAAGATATGCTTAGCATAAGGTCACGTTGGAGATAGTCATGCCAAAAATGACACCGTTCATCACCTGTAAAAAATGCTTAGCATAAAAGTTCAAGGTTGTGGTTAAGCAGTTGCAGTGAGGTCCAAGTGACCTGAATATACTACTTTTGGTAAGGTCCACATATACAATAATAGCATATGTTGAATAATAACAACAATATGTAGAATATAATAGAGATCATACAACACGAGATGTTTGTGGGCCAAGATAACCTAATATGCAATATATTCAAGACCAAAATATTTACTCTTAAGGGAGGGCAACGCCATACAATACTCCGTAAGGAAGGAATAGCTCCAACATCCCCTAAAATGGAAATGCCACTTCGAGAGGGCGAACCTCCAATATGCTTCTACCAAATAGAATACTCTCCACTTACTTCCCTTCCTTTGCAATGATATTCATTTCTTTTATATAGACATCTATTAGTAATAATTGATGGGTAAACCACTAATCACATCATAGGCCAACTCATTGCCAATATAACTAATTCCACAAGTTGTCCATTTGACCCAATATAAACTAAGGGAGAGTGTGCCACATGTTGACATCTACATCAAGACATTTACATTATAATGTCACATCCCTACATACATAACACCTGTAGATATCTTCCTAACAACTCTAATGATGACCTCCTTAGGGAAGGGAAGAAGTCAACGAGGAGGCATCCAACTTGCAAAAGAGTATCTATGAGGAGTTAGTCTATCAATAGAGATGCAAATTGATTGAAAGAGCAAACTAGTCTTAGAGTAAAGCAAATCCTCCTTTATTTTGAGATGAAACTTGGGTGGTCCTCAGCTTCAATGAATGGCATCATCTATTCAAAGAAGCAAACTAGTCTTACAAAAGGTTTCAAGTTTGTTTAGAGGAAAACATTGCTTTATTATTCATTCAAAGGAGGAGGCCCACCTTGGAGGCAACCTTTGTTTGAATTTTATGGTTTGAAGAACTAGATAAGGAGGATCTATGTAAAGGAACTTAGTGAAAGGCAACCAATATCTATTACTTGTTGCACCTTGTTGTTTACAAAAATGAGCAAGGGATTATTCATTTAATTCAACCTTTTCTATTTTACTGTATTTTACATCATTTTTATTTATTTTGTTTCACATTTTATTATTTGTATTGTAAACACATCCTAACTCTATTTATGCTCTCACCATAGAGCTCCTTTATGGCGAAGTGCAAATCTTGGTGATCTAAAAAAAGATTAGGATGGCATCAGTGCAGTACAGGTTAGAAAACTAATAACTAGTAAATTGTTGGTGAAATAATTTGTCGTAAAAAAGTTGCAAATTATTGGATTTTTAAGAGCACCAAAACGGAATCGTGGGGCTAAGCCATCCATGCAAGGAGGACGAGAGTGTATGGGAGGAGGATTCACGCATTGGAGGCAATGTAAACTAACTTAAAGTTGTGGGTGGCCATTAGGCCGGGGATCACACAAGAATACTCCACTAAACATGTGGCAAAGTGTTTGTACAAGGTACAAGAAAGGAATTTGCAGTGAAGAGAGGTAAAGGGGAGTTGGGGAAATAAGGAGAGAGAAGGTTATTGTTGTGAGTAGGCTTACAGAGTTCACATACAATAACCAGAGTAGGTCCACATTCAATTAGAAGAACACAACAATGCTAACAATGATAAGACTAACAAATCATAGACACATAATTCCATTGATTCATTTATCAAAGGTGCAGACACCTTTCTTGGTTTTACAAGATTATCATGTATACAAAGTTGGAAAGTAGAGAGAGAGAAAGAGAAGAAGAACATAAGCAAAGGAATAGAAGAATTGCAGCTTTTATTGCTTGATGTAGTAGTGGTAAATCTCAACAACATACAATCAATCAACAATTGCCAACCCTTTGGAATGGAGAAGCCATTCCAATTTATAGCATACAAAAATGTCTCTTCATCTACCCCCACATGACTTTTCACCTATCCCCATCACTTGTGACCTTTCATATTCCTAGGAGGTGAGTTTTTCTTATTGATGAAAAAGGACTCTTACAATGTTGAATTGAGGGTCACTTAAGTGAATAGGAAAATAGCAAAAAGTACATTCTTAATGGAAAATTAGAATATGGAGAGAGAGAAAAGAGAGAGAGAGAGAATTGACAAATTTGATGAAGATGAAGTTTTGCTGATGAAAACTAGCCATTCATGATCCTTGAGGGAGAGTTCCTAGAATGAGCTCATGTCCTTTGAATTCTTCTGTTGAACCGAACTACCGCAGGTGCTATTTTTTCTTCTTCTGGAATACGGATGTGGTTCAAAACTTTGATCCATGTCTTGGAAACATCATTAATAGCCTCGCATTGATTAAACCATTCCTTGTGATCTCTTGCAATGTTAGAAATAGAGCCTTTGATGTTGGCAAGGGACTCTAAAGTATCCTCGTTGAAGGAGAGAGGATCACTTGCCTCTT
Source organism: Taxus wallichiana var. yunnanensis (assembly GCA_018340775.1). Taxonomy (NCBI): domain Eukaryota; kingdom Viridiplantae; phylum Streptophyta; class Pinopsida; order Cupressales; family Taxaceae; genus Taxus; species Taxus wallichiana. The sequence continues at coordinate 713,175,306 of CM031237.1, read as the reverse complement.
TTTGACTAACTCTTGAAAGAACCGATGAGTTCCTCCGATGATGAATTCTTAGTGAGTGGAAGGGATCCAAGTTTTTGAACACAATTGTTGACATCATCCAAAAATCTCGAGGGCATTTTGTTCACTAGAGTCAAGTTCGAGATGACATCTTTTATCATGTCATATCTAGCATTCATAGTGTGGATCCAAACTAGGGACAAGTTCTCAACAACGGATGTGAACACATTCTTACTCATGAGAGTGTGGGAGTCATCGAGGAAACTCATCTCAGACACAAGTGGGAACACCTCATCCCAATGGGTCTTCTCTTTTTCAATCTCTTCCCTCATTTTCTTCACTTCAAAATGGTGGCAAGGACATATTTGAACAGAGAGAGAACCTCTAGGAGAAAAGCCTTTCCTTTTTCAAGAATCTTCTCAATCCATTTGTCACTAGCCTTTCCCTTGTATTATATGCTCTTGTGCCTTCTTGATCATCTCGGGGTCGAAACTACTAATCGGAGAAATATCTTCCATGAGGAGGCATTGTATTGAGCTCCAAGAAAGGTTGAATGTAGGTAGTGAGAGTTCTCACATGCTCCTCTAATTGCTCGATTGTTCGTTTGTATTCTTGGTTTTGAGCGAGCATGCGGGAAACAAATTCCTTGAATAAATGAGCATCACCTTTGTGTGTAGCTTGACCCAAAGAGATGTGGGTCAACTCATAGTCCTCCTAAATCATTTCCTCTACAAGTTTTGCAACTTTTGGCCGGGAAACCTCTACATACTGATTACCGGAAATTCCATTGAAAAAGAGAGAAGTTACATGTGCCTTCCTACCTCGTTTGGTCTTCAAGATCTTTGTGATGGCCCAAAGTTAGGCATTACAACTTTTGTGTCATTCTTGGTTCACTCACGAGTAACTCTTGAATCCATGGGAATGGCTCTTCCGGAGTAGACATGATGTTAGTCATAGGGAACATTTTAAGAGATTGGTGAGGGATCATATTTTGCTCATTATGGGAAGGTTCCACCACGAGAAAGACATACTTGAATGTCGATGAAGGACGGGGAGGAAGTGATGGATCAATCTCACATGGCTCAAGACTCTTACAGGGTCTTTGATGATTCTGACCTTCTTATGAAGTTTCCTAGAATAGGGAACCTCTGTGTGCCTTCCTTTTCATTCTTTCTTTTCGAAGGTTCTTATTCAATGGCCCTCGGTTGTACTGAAATGAGGTTTGGTTGAAATGTTTCTTCCTTTGAGGTGATCACATTACCAAGTGTTGAATGAGTGTTTAAGAACACTACCAAGTGAGTGACATCAAATGAAATTTAGATGGTTTCTCATTCTTGCATACATGGTGCCTCACATGAAGATCACCCATTTAACCTTCTTGACTCCAAAGTTCTTGAATGAAATCAAATTTGGGATACTTATGTACCTTCTTGCTCATATGCTTCCCATGGGAAAAGATGATTTCTTGATCCTTCACATATGATGGTTTTGAGTGCCTTGATAGCTTGATTAGCTCACTTCAACTTGCTTTCGAGAGAGATTTGGGCAGATTCAGGATATGATGACCTCAACTTACTCCATGAGTTTCCCATTTCACTTTTGAACATGATGACACCCTTTTTCACTTCACAATTCACTTCCTTGACCAAGATGTTACCTAAGTGAAAACATGCCTACAACATCTGGACACCCTTTTGATCAATTTTTTCCTCGTGGAAATGGAACTTGAAGATGAATCACATGTTTTGAACTCCAAATTGCACTAAGCTCATCACAAGCACTTGATTAAGTGTTTAAAAACACTCTTAGGAGGTATGCATTATTTGAAAGCCTAAGATGATTGCTAGAATCACTCATGGTGGTCTTTTCCCATCATTCTAGCTCTTGCATCAAGTTGTGCTTTGTAGAGATCACTTCAAAACTAATACTTTGAGAGCTCGGAGGGTTTCCTTTCTATTTGGGCAACAAAACAACTTCACGGCCTCACAATGATAGCAAAAAGAAAAAATAAAGGAGACGGGAACACAACTTTATGGACTCAATTCAAGACTTATTATTTTTAGGTCATCTTATCCAGGACTGTTATTTTTAGCAAGTTTTCATTGTTCTTGTCTTCTGATGTCTCTGGCTCATTTGAATTATTGCAATTGATGAAGGTTTACCAATTATAGAAACTTTCTATTTTTAGATCCCTTTTTCCAAATATTGCTATTTTTAGAAAGTTTCTCAAATTACCCTTTTTGATGTTTCTTACTTTTTCAGGATATTTCAAATGTTGAAAGTTCATCACTTTGGGAAACTTACTATTTTTAGTAACCTACTGTTCAAAGCACTGCTATTTTTAGAAATTGGACTTATCGGTGTCGGATTGCAACAAAACCACCATCAAAATGTTTTGTTTTGCACTGAGATCTTCTACTCCAAATTTCACCATTTTTTATCTTGTTGAAATCTCTTGGAAATCAAAAAAGCAGGTTTTAGGGTTTAGGATTTCAGTTTGTTGTATCAAAAAAGCTAGAGCATCAATGGATTTATAGCTAGAATCTTCCCAAAGGCGTTTTGGAGAGGAAACTACTAGAAAAATTTCATGGCAATCCGTGTCCGGGTGATGAGTTATGAGTAAATCCTTGTTTTGGTGGCCATGGATGTCTGGAGGGATTTTGACAACACCTCTGTATAAAAATGGAGTTCTTGGGGTGTTGCAGAAAGCAATTTCATGAAAAATGGTCAAGTGTTGGGTAAATGGAGAGTTAATGAAGTTTTTAATGTGTTTTTCAACTCACTAATTAACTGCACTTGAACTTGGCTTTTAATTGAGTTTGGTGAGAGTTTGAAAATGGTGCAATTGGGACAATTGGGGTAGAGAAATGTGCCTTGGAGCAGGATTATGACAAGTGACAATATGTGGGGAGAGGAGGATGTGATGAGAGGTTGAGAAAAGCACCTAGGGACTGGGAAAATGCACTTGTGGAGTTATGTGAAGTCGCATGGGGGTCTAGGAGCTTCAACTTTTGCATGGGGCACATTTTTTGTCCCCCTCCCAGGGGGAGGGGACAATTGGGACACAAAAGTGCGCCCATGGTGAGGGAGTGATGGCACACTTTTGTGTCCCTCATGTCCCCTTGCACTATGGGAAAAACGGACAAATGAGACACACAAGGCAAAAAGTGCATCTTGGGAGGAGGATGAGGGTGAACACTTTTGTGTCCCTCATGTCCCCTTTGTCCCAAAGGGACAATTGGGACACAAGGAAGTGAAAAGTGCACTGGGCCAAGAATGGAAAGCCAAATTTGCACTAGATGTCTAGAAATAGCTAAGAAACTTGTTTTTTTCACTCCGAAGGCTTAGGATGATGTTTTGGGGTCAAATCTTATATGATTTTGACTCCAAAACACATTCTAAGATCAATGGAACAACTTTTAGAACTTGAATCTGCCTGCAATTAAAACTTTAGGACAATTTTTTGTCGAAAGAGAGGGGCAATTGCATGCTTTGGAATGTTTCAAGAAACCTTTGAACCTTAGAACCAAACTGATGTTCCCACCTTGTAGAGAATTCTCATAGCTTTCCAATGCCTATTTGTTTGCCTTTTAACTCCTTACGGAGCTCCCGAAATCATCCAAAAAAGTTGGGATTCACCATTAGAGTGTTTGTTCCATGCACCTAGAAAACCCGTTGTTGAGCATATTGTCCTTAATGAGCAAATTCTTTCCTAAATTGCTTCCAACACTTTCAAGACTCCCCAACACCACCTCCAGATGCTTAAGATCTTTTCTGAACTCTCCCATAGGATGTATATAGGCTCCAAAATGGCCAAAATTGGCCTTTCTAGGCTTCCAATAAGACTAGTCTTTCACTGAACTTCACTGAATCAACTCATGAATCTCATCACACTTATTTGCACACTGAGACATGTCTACCAAATGCATTAGGACTATCTTCAAGGCCAAGATGATGATGTCACAGGAGGCAGGTTGGATTGGGGGAGGGGTTCAAAAGATCGAAAGGCAAAATTTTACATTGTGGCTTAGTTGTCATGCTTTGAATTTTGCATTTTTAGCTAGTCATTTTGCATGACAACATAAATATTGTTATTTTATCATTTATTTAAAGGCAAAAACAAAAAAATTAGCATCATGACTCGTGTACGCTCTCACCTCACGCCTTTATGGTGATCTTGGTGATCAAAAATAGATTAGGATGGCATCAAGTTCTAGGTTAGAAAATTAATAATTAGTAAATATTGTTATTTTATCATTTATGTAAAGGCAAAATATTTTTATTTTATTTTAACATCCTAACTTTGTGTATGCTCTCACCTCGCGCCTTTATGGTGATCTTGGTGATCAAAAACAAATTAGGATGGCATAAAGTTCTAGGTTAGAAAATTAATAATTAGTAAATATTGTTATTTTATCATTTATGTAAAGGCAAAATGTTTTTATTTATTTTTAACATCCTAATGTTAAGTATGCTCTTACCTTGCGCCTTTATGGTGATCTTGGTGATCAAAAACAAATTAGGATGGCATCAAGTTCTGCTTTAAGTGGAGTGCAAGGCCCACAAGCTTCTGAAAAATACATCGGTTCCTATGAAACATGATCCTAATTCTCCTCTTTGGAGACATGTGATAGTGGTAGAATACCTTGTTGGTGGTGGGGGTCGTATTTGGATATGTCATGGTTGTCATACTCAATACAAATCCTCATGTAGTCGACTGAAAATCCATTTGACAAGAATTGGAGAGGGAATAAATAAAGTGCCTCAAACTATTAAAAGAGAAAATGGCAGAGTACCTAAGAGAGCAAGAGGAGGCTAATAGAAAATGTTAAAATATAGCACTTTATATAGCATGTAAGACAATTATGTAGTTGTTCGGTTGGTAAGCTGTTCAACCAACCTGTAACCACCTCTTCACATATAAATAAACCTCTACTCGTGTCATTTAGACAAAGTGCAGTTTGCCTTTTGTATTCTTTCTTCTCTTTGCATATGCTAACATTGGTATCGTGAGCGGTCGATTTGCAATTCGAGGAAGCCTTGTCAACAGTACGAATCGTAAGTTTGGGGGAGCCCTAGTAGGCACAAACTGAAGAAGTTATTTCACCGCTTATCAGAGAAGACTGCTTGTTCATGAGCCACGACTTCTTCCCCTGTTCGTTTGAACAGGTAGAGAAAAGGCACAAGCAAAATTGTGTGGGAGAAAAGAATGAACTCGTGTGCGCAAAGGTAAAGTCCGAGTGCCAAAGATTTATCGAAGACGAAGTGTGGCAAAAATACAATCGCAGACAAAATCGTGACTCAGTTCGAAGAAAACATAGTCGTTTTTGGTAAAGTCGTGAGTCACGTAAGGCGTAATGGGGTAGCCAAGGAAAACGTGACTGATCGTATGCCAAAGTCGTGGTCGCAGGCAAGGAAAACATGAGGGCAGAAGGCACAACAAATCCAGTTTTGGAGAAAAATGTGAGTCGCAGAGGGCAAAACAAGAGCACATAAATCTTGCAAATCCAGTCGGAAAAACGTGAGTGCTTTGAAAAGCGTGGCAGGCAGAAGCAAATCGTGGAACATTGAAACCCTAGTCGCAAATCCTGTTGCAGGCAAAGACGGCAGAGGTAGAGTCGTTTTTATTCTTCCTTCTGAAAAGTCGATGAATTAATATTCATTGTTCCAACAAAGGTACTTTGTTTTTGAATAATCAAATTTGGAGGAATAAGTAATAATATTTTTTTAATATATGCAAATATAGTTCGAAGGCAGTTGGAGGGGTAATTTGCATGTGAGAAATTAATCTCATACTATATGCTGGAGAAATTAAATTAATTAAATATATTTGCTGGAAAAAGGTATTTTATTAAGTGTGAGGCAAAATTTTATTTTATTATTTTCCATTACTTTGGAATAATAAAATGGCAAATATATCACACTTGACTTTGCCGAGACACAAAAATTAACGGGCACTAATTTCAATGTTTGGAGTCATAAGATTTTAACGGTCGCGGAGTTTGTGATTGTGATAAAATCATCAAGGGTGCTTTGAAAGTCACCAGAGACGAACATCAAAGATTATGACAAACGCGTCATAAGGAAGCGTTATTGCTTATTAAGTTATCGGTGTCGGATGATTTGATACCGTAGTGCGAGAATGCCACTATGGCAAGCACGTCAGGCCAATCGAAGGATAAAATCGACATCGAAAAGAGTCGGGTTTTATACCTAAAAATATGTTTTTTCCGTGAAGTTACAAGAAGGTGGATCGTTGTCTGAGCACCTACTTCGGATGAAAGACCTCCGAGACCAGTTATCTTCCATCAACAAAAAGGTGGACGACGATGATATGGTGGCTCTGGTTTTGAACAGACTTACCTTCTTCGTATGAGTCATTTGTGGAGGCACTCCATTTAATGGCTAAAAGTCAAACACTCACATTTGACAAGGTGAGTTCCTACCTGTTGCAAAAGGAGCGGAGACAACTTCAGGCAGAATCTAATTGTGACCATTCAGAGAGTGCTCTTGTCACTAATCAAAGGGAAGTCGAGACGACAATCCAGGTGAGTCTTCCACTCGGTATCAAGTCACATGCTATTATTGTCACAAGGTTGGGCACCTCAAGAAGGATTATCGGAATCGGAAGTATAATCTTTCGCAACAAAACAAAAAGGCATGTAATGAGGAACATGTGGCAGCGATTGCACGATAAGAACGGGATTCGGATGACGGCATGCTTTTTATTGTCTTACGACATCATGCTCGAATGACGGTGGTAGTGGTACCAATTGTTGGATCATTGACTCTAGTGCGTCTGCACACTTTTCATGTCGTAGAGACTAGTATGTTTCATTTACTGCAAATATATGTTTTGAATCAGTTGTACTAGCTGATGGAGAATCACTATAAATCGAAGGGATAGGAGATATATGCATCAGATTGAATAATGCTCATAAATTGTTGGTACGGAATGTTAGATATGTACCTTCTTTACAAAAGAATCTTCTATCTATTCACAATTCGATGAAAAACCCAATATTTCTATGGATTTATGTGGAAAGAGGTGTTGTCTCGATGTGAAACAAAGACGGATAATTGCCCTTGGTATTGGGCAAGGTGGTCGATGATCAACTTGTTGATCCGGCCGCGATCAACATGAATGCACGTGTGAAGGACAGCTCCACCATACAGAAGTGCAGAGGTCGCAATGCCTTGGGAGGAAGTCATTCCTCACAAATGTTGACTTGGATGCGGTCAACCTACATGCACCTATTCAGGAGGGAGTATCCACTATACAGTGTGTACAGGAGGCGAGACATGCCTTGGGAGGATGGATTTCCTGATTCTAAAGAACAATTTGTTGTGGATGGAGACTCCACTATTCCAAATGCACTGACGGTGCATGGTGAGATGGCATGCCTAGCCACTCACTCAGAGGTACTTGCTCGAAGGACAATAGAGCATGAACAGTTTGCTCATTGTGTTGTGAAGGATCTTTCCCAACAAAGGGGGATAGATGAGCAAATAGATGAGGAGTTGATTCTCACTCCTACCACTATTGAGACGGAGACCACTGCTGAGACGGAGATGGTTGTTTCTCCTACTATTGCGGAGTTGGTTCTAACTCCTACTACACAGATGGTCACATTTCTCTTCTTGAAAAAGTTGGATGAGCACTACATGGTGGTGCAAGGACATGATCGAGGTGACTTCGATTACAAGATAATTGAATCTTTGTATAGACTCCAGCACGCTACACAAGCCCGGAACAAAGTTTTCAATCCACTTCTCCGAGGTTTTTATTTCAACACTCGGAGATGGGGCTGACATTCTCAGCCATTGGTGATTCATCACTGGTCAATGAATCACATAACAGAGAACTAGTGGACCACTTTCCATATCCTTTGTTCATGGGACCAGATTTTTGTATTGCGGTTCTCCTTCATTCAACAACTGCAACACAATCATGGACTGATGACTTTGAAGTACAACCTATGGCACAGTCTGTAGATGTAATGACTAAACATATGGGATTTAGGAAATTTGTAAAATTTTAGGACAAACTTTGTCTTGTTTCCGGTTTAGTCATTAAGAGGGGTGTTAAAATATAACACTTTATATAGCATGTAAGACAGTTATGTAGTTGTTCGGTTGGTAAATGTTCAAACAACCTGTAACCACCTCTTCACATATAAATAAACCTCTGCCTGTGTCATTTGGACAGTGCAGTTTGCCTTCTGTATTATTTCTTCTCTTTGCATATGCTAATGACAAGCTGAAAGCAATAGGTTAAAACAATTCCATTGCAAACAAGGCCTTCAGCAAGACCACCCACACTTGTATTTGTTATTAATCCTTTCATCCAAACTCAAAGTCAAGCTCATGCTCATCCACTTGATACCCCTTTAGATGAAAAGACCTCACGAAAAAGACAAAAAGAGCATTGGGAAAAAAATTCCATAATGATCAGAGGGACATTGCTGATGAGTTAACTACTCGATGCATTTATACATGTGGGTTGCCCTTCAATGTATTGAGGTGAAAGTTATCAATGAAGCTCCACAAGGGTACAAAAGCCCAAGTTATGAAAAGGTTTGAACCACACTCTTGGCAAAGGAAGTGGAACACATTCAAACTTCTTTGCAACCAATTAGAGATTCATGGAAGGATTCAAGGGTTTCCATCATTTCAAATGGATGGAAAGATGCTCAAAATAGACCCTAATAAATGTTGTTGCAGTATGCCTTAAAGAGGCAATGTTCCTAAAAGTCATTGATTGTGAAAGGGAAGTCAAAGATGCACAGTTTATTGCTGACATTTTGATAGAGGTTATTGAGTCGGTGGGCCCCCAAAATGTTGTCCAAGTCATCATAGACAATGCTAAAAACTATAGAGCAACAAGATTGATTATAAAGGGTAGATACGAGCACATATTTTGGACCCCTTGTGTTGTCCACTCCCTTAATTTGATGCTCCAAAAGATTGGGAAAATCCTGGATTGAGCAAATTTACACAAAAGAAAATGACATTTAGATGTTTATCACAAACCATCATATGTCACAAGGAATATTTAAGAGATTCTCGAGGTTGGAGTTGTTGAAGGTTGTAGAGACAAGATTTGTCTCTCACACACTTGTTTTGAGATGACTTGTGAAGGTAAAAGAGGCCTTAAACAGTATGGTGATCAGCAATGTTTGGAGTCTTGGACAATGTGGAGGTAGGCGAGCACAGAGAAAAATGCAAAGGTAAAATCATTGGTCCTTGATGATGAATGGTGGGCCAAGGTTGAGTACTTGCTCAGTTTTATAGAGCCCATTCTCTCCATGATTAGATACATAGATATTGATGCAACATGCATGAGAGAGATATATGATGGAATAGATTCTATGCTTGAATGTATGAGAGAGGTCATACAAACAAAAGAGCAAGATCCAGAAGAGACCACCTACAATGAGGTCAAGAATGTGGTCATGAAGAGGTGGAATAAAATGACCACCCCATTACATCTCCTTGCTTATGCACTGAACCCAAAGTATTATAGCTCTGAAATACTTGGGCTACCTAATAGGAAACCACCATTCTTTGACTCCGAAGTTGCAAATGGAACCAGGAAGCATTCAAAAGACTTTTTCCTGATCCATCTATAGCTAGTGTGGTCTGCAACAAAATGGGCATGTTTGTAGCTTCAAAAGGCAACATGGGAGAGGTTGAGGCTCTCTTCGACAAGTACACCATGAGCCCAATCAAATGGTGGTATGTACATGGCCATGATGCCAAGTACCTATGACCTATCGCCATCAAAATTCTCTCACAGGTATAACATTTTTTGAAAATTTTATTTACTCAATACTAACATATATTTTATACATTGTTAGAACTTAGTATGTTATTAATTTGAAATTTCCAACAATTAACAAACTTTTTTTTGTAATAGGTGGCTAGTAATTTTTCTCAGAGCAAAATTGGAGTACATATGCCTTTATCCACTCAGTTAAACGAAACATGTTGGCATCCCCAAAGGTTGAGGATTCGATATATGTGCATTCCAATATACGTCTCTTGTCAAACAGTTTGAGTTTAGAGGTCCTCACAAACTTTGGATGCCTCCGCACCACTCTTGCCCAACTTTCAATATTTGATGGCAAAGATGACATTCAAGGGAGTTCACAAGGAGTGGAGAGCAGAGCTACTAAGAGTGGAGCTAGCGGGAGTGGCATGCAAGAATTTGATTTTGAGGAAAATCTAGATGATATATTCTAGATTGTTTGTATTCATGTTGACATGATATTCATATATCATATGTATGGCAGCCACATGATCAATGAAAATGTAAAATCTTAAGTATATTGAATGTTTTGATTCTTGAACAATCATTGATCCTAATATATTTTTCAAGTTTTGTATTTCTTATGTACTAAAAAATGAGTAAGATGAGTATATAATATATATACATACATACATATATATATATATATATATAAACATATATGTCGGATGTACCCAAAACATATCATACCCAAGGGTTTTTTAAAATCGATGTATCTCGCATATCAAACCCGCACCGAACCCATACCCATATCCTCGGCAACATTGGTCTACGATATAACAAAAGACCTTGGGAAGACTAGTGACAAGCATCCTCAATAATTGCCTAGAGTATAAAAATGCAGTAAATAGTCGAGTACTCTCTCCTAAAGCCGGCTTGCCCTCTTGATCTAAGATCAAGTTGCATGTCTAACACTATGCCATAAAGTTTTGCAAACGTATGCCCAATAATGGCCTAGCGTGTAAAGATGTGGTCAATAGTCAGGTAATCTCTCCTAAAGCCAGCTTGCCCCCCTGATCTAAGGTTCCCTCTCTCCAAATGTTCAGAAAGTTGCATGTCTAACACGGTGGCATAAAGTTTTGCAAATGTATGCCCATTCATAATGTTCCTAAGGTTGATATTGCTAGGGTTGGAGCTATCCCAAACTAAGGAATGGGATGGAAGATGTGCTGGGACCAAGAATAATGAAAACCCAAGCTAACAACCTCATTAAAGAGCATTGTTTGCAGGCTATTACATCGGCAGCCTATAACAGATACTTGTGAAATCTAGAAATTGCATAAGTGTTGTAACTAGAGACAATAGGAAACAATAAAAAAACATGTGTGCTATTCCTTGTCATATTCATTATTTAAAGTTGTGTTTAGAGAAAAAACAGTGAATAATTCCTGCATCAGTCATAGAAGTGTCTTGAGAGAACAGAATTCTGGTGACACACATCATTGGAACCTCATGCTCACTTGCCTGAGCCATTTTGTACTGTTAGAAGAGTTGCTGTAGTGAGATCTTCTGTGAGCATCTGTCCTCTACATGACTAGTTTAAATATTTTGAATTATCAATTATTAGTGCTGTTTTTTTTAAAGCATATAACATTGATATTGTAATTTATTTTATTTATTTCTATGTTGCCAAGATACAGGTATGGGTGTGGGTTCGGGTAAGGATTCGATACGCGGATGCATTGATTTTAAAAAACCCTTTGGGCACGATACATCGTGGATACGTCCGTACATATATATTCATTTTTAGTCCATAAGAAATACAAAACTTGAAAAATATAGTATGATCAATGTTCAAAACATTCAATATACTTAAGATTTTACATTTTCTATGATATACGAATATTGTATTCCTTTGTGTTTCATCCATTTCCTTTGAGATTAATTTTTGTGTTGCGATGGTGGCCATAAAAGATGTATATAGGGAGCTCCTAAAGGACCTATTTAATGAGATTGACTCTAACCTGCCAATGATAACTAAAGAGGTCAGTCCAATGGTTGGTTCTTGCATTCATATTATCCAAAATCACCTTCTAATCCTCCTTAAGGATGCAGGAAGGAGTCAATGTTGTGCCTTGATAGTTTTTGGGAAAGGATGCTCTTTGAAACTTTAAGCTATGCAATTTGCGGTTCCAAATTTTTCTATTAGTATTGAAGATCACCTGAGATTTGATCTCATAAATAACTTGTACGGAGGCTCAGATATATGTCCAAATTTCTATGAATAGCTTCTTTCCTTGGCCAATTGCGATGATCCCAAATAATTACCTCAAACATTCTTGATATCCTTTGAATATTTTTTCTTCAATAAACTAGACTGATTTTAAACAATCTCCACGTTTGTTTGTGGTTGTCATGCCCTCCTAGTCTAGTCCTCAATAAAACTGAAGTTTGTTTGAGTTAAAATAAAATAAAATAAAAGCTTTTTTAGAGCCCCCACTGCCCAACCCTGCTGATATGTCCCAGGTACGTCCAGGTACGTCTCGGGTATGTCAAAATGTACCCGGTACATACCTGGACGTACCCGGGATGTATCAGTACCATACTCAGGATGTATCCGTGCGGTATGTATCCAGGGGGTACGGGAGGGTGGGGGCGAACCCTAGTAACATAGATTTATTTGTCTAAAAAAATTATTTTATTTTTGTATGGAGGTACCCAAGCATACCATTGCTGGGGTCCAAAAACAATGGCAAACCCCTGTACCCGTATTTCAGTAACTATACACTATAAACTTTAAAAGTTACAAAATGACAAAGATATTCAGGGGCACAAATAAAAGGAAACGAGACAACTCCCTACCATTTCCTAGTAGCTGAATTGAAAAGAATATTATAACTCAATTGCCAAAGAAACAGTTAAAAAGTTACTAATAAGTAATAAATTAAAAATTAACACCATTTTATCAAAATATCCAATATAGCTTTATGGTTGTAACAAAGAAATTCACAATGCAAAGAATGGACAGCCGTGTAAGATGTTCAGAAGGAAAAGTGACAAGCATAACCTCAATGTCTTCACAGCTCGCATCCAATGGCATCACACTTTCAATAGCATCAGACCCTAGCCCTAGTAGTGCCTGTAATTCGTATGCCCGTTGTTGCAGATCCGTTGAATGGGATGTTGATAGTTCATCAATTAAGGAATGGCACTGAAAAAAGACAAATTAAAAAACAAATTGCTGATGAAATCAATATGGTAAGACAGGTACTAAAAAGAAGTTGCAAAGGAATGACATATTGCATATTTGACATGGCACTCTTGCCTGATTCAAATTTGAATTAGAAAATGTCTTTAAAAAAACAAAGCACTCTTGAACTAAAGATTGATTGTTGACACTTTTTTTTACTTGTCCTATTAGCTTGTACACTGCATTGAATTGTATAATAATTATGATTTGTTATAAATGTCATATATCATAAAAAGGGTTTTCTAAAACTCTGCCATATCCATAAGAAACACATGCTTGTATTGACACTTGTATATCTATTCACACAAGTTTGAGCCTAACCCAGAAAACCATGATATTTGATGATTGAAGTTACAGATAAACTCGGTAAAATCCACAATGTACTAGATACACCATACAGTAAAATCAAACCATAATAAAATTAAAAGCTGACGACAAGAGCAAATATCTAATTATTATATTTTTAGTAGGGAGGCTGGGTGTTTGTCTTGAGTTGACTCTAAAGCTTAAATGGGATAGGCTGCAGTTTAAAGTTTATCTCAAGAAGCCCATTAGGAACTAATTTCTTGATTTTAATGAAATCCCCACCCAACACATTCTGTATAGACCAGTTTTCGCTATTTGTTTGTGATAAGTGATACTTAAGCATATCCTTAAAATTTATTAAATCTCGGTGATGCCCTCTATAAGATCATCTTGAAGAGCAGAAAGATAATGATTAACAGCCATCCTGAGGCCAGCTAATGGCTCCTGTATTCCATCAGAAGATCCAACAAACGATGTAAATGTTTTGGTGCCCTCTTGGCAAAAGCAAATCATACGACTTGTTTGAAGGACAAGTGGGACCATCATTGTTGATTGGTAAGCCACTTTACCAGTCCTTTGTTTTCCACTTGACATATGAAAATTCTGTTCAAACGTTTGCTTATGGGACTATGGAATAAATTGTTCCATTAATCACTCACTTCCTGCACAACTATTCTCCGGAACTCCCCGAAAATGCGGGCAAAGTAACCATGCTGAATAACTCATCCATATTGTTGCACTTCACAAATTCTATGTAAAAAATACAGTAATAGTTAAAGATATATAGAGATCACAAGCCATGGTACATGATAAGTATGATAACTGCCAACTAAAAGAGACTGGGTTATGGAGGCTGTCAATGTGTGGTGTATCATTCTACAGCACATAACTGACCTTTTCAAACTATGGTAACTGATGATGATCTATGTGGCAAAAACTTCAGTGTTCACTACTTGTAGTCATGTCGATGTTAACCATTAAACATACCACTTTGTTGTTCTTTTGACACGTAAAGGAAATATTGACGTACACCTTTTATGGGGAAAGTTGCTGCAGCCACAAATTGTCTCTTAATGTTTTCTCATTTGAAGAGAAACTAACATCATAGAGATCAAATTCACAATGCATTTCAGACAAATATTCAATAGAAAAATGTACATAAAATAATTTAAAATGGTCCATATTATTTAAAATAAAACAAAATAATAAACCATTCTAAGCCTTGCCACAAATTCAAGATTTTTCATTCCATGAATAATTAACATCATGGATATCAAAATAAACAAATTCACGCCAAACCAAATAGCAAGCATTAACAGTCTACGTAGACAGTCCAAAATCTACGAATGATGATCTAAACAAGTCAACACCTGAAATATCTAGAAAATGTTTTGAGTGATTGGACTTGAAAAAATTGACAATCTTTCCTACTAACGAAGAAAGACTGTGTCAAAAAATCCTTTAACACAATCCGCTGACAGCCAAAATCAAAATTTTGATGAATGGTGAGTTCTACAGCAGTTGCTAAAAAACATCTCAACAACACAAAATAAGGCATACATACCTTTTCCTGCAGAGGATTGACCTTAACTAGGCCATAAGCCCATGAGAAGAGCACATGGGTAGGACACATCCAACACGAAGAAGAAGGAAAGAAAGAAAATATATTAATGTCCGTGAATGACCAAAAGTAGGTCAATGGAACTCAAGAGTACACCAGTTTACAATAGTAAGTTCTAGGAAGTGTAACCTAGAGAGGCCCCACAAAGGGGAAGAGCAAAAAAAACAAACAAAAATACATAACCATTGGGGACCACCAACACGTGGTCAAGAAACCAATACAAATAGCCAAGTAGGGGGAACAAGAACCCCAAAGAGCAGAGGCAAAGGAGTACTGGAGAGATAGGAAAGTCTCATTGAGTATCACTATCTGGGCCAAAAATGGTGGAGTCAACAATGTCATCGTCGATTCACTATAAAAAGACCGATACATGATCTCGGTAGTGCTCCCGGGAGTTCCTAGGGCCGAGAGGCCTGAGCGAGGCATTCCCTCTAGAATCACACCTAACATCCAAGGCTGAAGTAACTCCCGTAGTAGTGAAGAAGCTAATAATATGCCTTTGCCCATGTGGTTGAGGGGGTGGCCAAAGAGGAGTATATCTATGCCATCGAGAAGGAGCCAAATTGTGCCGCTAGAAAGAAGCAGTTCTACATTGTTGTGGGGAACGTGTTGGGGCAGAAGTGAGAGGCATCGTCTTACAAGTCTATTCACAACAATGTGTGAAGTAGTAGTATCCAAAGGCCATTTAGAGTTGTCGATCTCCTAGATGTGTTGAAAGGAGGTGATCAACATGGGAGCTCTAAGATCCCTAGAGAGTCCATGCGAGGATCTATGTCAATGGGTAATGGCCTTCCATAGAGGGCCAAGAACCATTGGCTCAAAATCTACAAAAAGTAGAGGGATTATTATCTAAGTCCCTATAGAGGCGGTAATATCTCCTCGGATCTCATAGTAAATGGCACATCGAAGATGAAGTGCTCCTCGATCTCCACTTCCTAGAGGGAGCAAAGACGACAAATCTGGTCCCTGGTGAGAATATGATGATCCATCTCAACCTGTAGTCGGTGGGAGCACACCCTCCATTGGACAAGAGGAAACCTTAGGCCATGTGACCAATGACGTTGGCGATAGTGAGGACGGCATAAGATAACCATTTTCCACCTATAAAAATAATTTGCATAAAAGGTAAGCTTCTGGGTTGAGCGCTATGAGAGGGGAGATCTACGTGACTTGGATGTACTATCTATAGATGTCCATTTTAGCAACTCTAGAGATGGTCTTCTTTAAGGGAACGATCCGTATAGCAGCGTCCAAGGAACACATGAAAGGAGGTAGTCTATCAATAGAAATGTCAATAGAAAGAAGGTGCTAGCTAGTCTCAAGGCACAAACAATGATGGAGCCTAACAAGGCCCAATGAAGCAATCTGCTCAAACGTATGAAGAGCTAAATACGGATACCTATAACGACCAAAAGTTGAATCTTCCATGGATCTGAACCTATGGATGTAAAAAGTGATCCGGAAGATAGTCTCGAGATGCAGCGGTTGGACAGTAAACTCAGCCAGACAACACCTTGAGGAATAGTTCACTTGCAATGGATCAAGTGTTGCAACATTAGAGTTTGAACCCTCTCAATATGGCCCCAATCGATAGAGTTTTCTCACTCTTCTTTGTATATACCCACAAAACTTGACTCATGTTGCCAAAGTAGAGCATGGTCACCATGTTATGTGGGTCTAGCTACAAGTACTAGTACCACTACATTTTCTAAAAGGTTGTGCTACACGAGTGTAAGGTTGCCTATAAAATATACATTTACACTACAAATATATTTTATTCAAAAAAGCTACATGAGTGTAGGAGTTACCCCGAGTTTGTGTGGAAAACAAGCAATTTCCCCTTTTGAGAATTAATTGATTTTGCATACCCGAAGCCTATTCTTTTTTTTTTTTTCGTAGGCTAAGGGGAATTAACGAGGAAATAAAATTAATTTAAGTGATCCAAGGGTACTTTTATATTTTAATTGGAAAAGGACACTTACATTATATTTGAATAAGCGGGGCTTAATGTAGAAGTGGAATAAAACATTATATTTCCAATATGGGGTGCCAAAAGGACAAGAGAAAGCATGAGTGAAATAATAATAATAAATAAAAGAGTGCATAAGGAATTAAATAATAATTAAATAATGAATTTCCAACATGGGGCGCCAAAGATAGAAGTGTTTGCATGGGCATCAAGCTTATATTTTTAGGATGGAGTGCCAACTTTGGATATGCCAATTAAATGATTTTTAATTATTTTAAAGCATGCATGTAACTCCAAAAGGTGGCGCCAACTTTGGGAGAAGGCCTTAAAAGTTATAAAAGCAGATTTTGGGGATTATTATTATCTTATCTTGGAAATTTATCAACTACTTCATTGTCTGCAAGTAGCTTCTGCTTCTACATCAGTAATAGAGGACAAAAACCCTCATTTACACACAGATCTGAGGATGGAAACCCTCATATCTAAGCTTGGCAATTCCATCCAGGGGTTGCAGTGATCATTTAGAGTACAAATATTCATCCAATTCAGCTAGGGCATCATATTCAGGGCTGTTTTAGCATCCAGAACAGCAAAGTACAGCCAAGGATTTCTTCAAACAAACATCTGCAAGGCATATTGGACACTTCCATAGTTGGACGCCACCCTTGGGAGATTGATTCTATGTTGGGTGCCACATCTGGAGAGTTTTTGCAAGGGTTTCAGCTTGCATGTTTATTTCTTGCAGCCTTCTACGTATCTAGATCATCAAAATTGAGCCAGTAATTGTATACAGATATTCTGGTATTTACCCTAAAGCTGATTTGAAAATAAATAAATAAATTCTATTTTGTCTGCAATTGGGGTTTGCTGTTTTTAAAAAATCAGTTTATTGTTGCTGTCATAAAAGTTCAATTTTTATACTGCTGCCCTAGGGTTTGATAAAATATCCAGATTTGTTAGAAATTATTTATCAAGTTATCAGGTATATTACAAAACACCTCCTCAAGACTGTCAAACTAAATTGTATGGAAAAGACCTCCTCAAGGCTGTGTCAAACTATATTTGATGAGGCTGCCGAGGGCAATCAACGTGAGGCTGGAGAAGGAGGTAACTTCAAGGTTGATCATGGTTTACCAGTCCTCGTTAATGCAGTTCATATTGATAAATGTACAATTATCCCAGTTGAATCTCGGCCTTACTACGCCAGAGACCAGGCTCCTTCATCACCCCCTTCCTTTCCTCTTTTCCTCTCACCATAAATTTTCTTTTAAAATGGCCCCTTGTGCCTGCTCATAAGCTTGGCGCATGCAAGCACATCCCTACATGATTTTTTTTTCTCCAAAGTTTATGGGTTCTGTTCAAATTTAGCATGTGATGTCAGCAGTTGAAGACAGCTTAGAATTGGGACTCCATGCCGAGTCTTGTTTCTACTCCTGAAGACATAAAGATCTGGCCTGAATCTCAGTTTCTTTGACTTTTGGCTAAGCTCCTGGCATTCTGCAAAAACGTCACAGATGGGGGAGGTGGCGTGAGGTTATGCCTATGGGAAATGATGTAGGAAATGACAGAAGCAAAAGAAAATGGAAGCGGTCATTTACTACCACCCCAAAGAGGTCAAAAGGAACAGACCTGAAAAGGTGACAAGTAATAAAAATTAAAATGGAATTAAACATCACTTCTCAAGCAATGACAAAATTTGCAATCCCAGAATGTGTATTTGGGTACACAGTATGATCAAATGTGTGAAGGACCTTGAAAATTTAGAGGGTATAGATCTACAAAAATCCACCAAATGCATGATACTGGATCAAAAATACACTTTTGTGTGCAGAAATGACTTTTTTGTGGCTGCAAATTTGTCGATACCAGGTATCCCATCAAATGTCGGTGGTACCTCGCCTATCTGCTTCACCAGGACCACCAAGACCTGGAAAAATAATTGGCAAGGCGTCATAAGGATGTCAATGATGAAATTCTGTGGATTCAATTCTGAATGAGGTCCGTCAAAAAGATACTAATTACACTGTTTGTTATCTGAATGTGGTTTTTCCAGATAAGACGCATCCAACAGAGTTACTCTCACTACCAGCAAGACACTACTGGTAAGACTCATCCAACAGAGTTATTCTCACTCTTTTTGGCTATAACCACAAAACTTGACTCAAGTCTCCTAAGTAGAGCATAGTCACCATGCTGTGTGTGCAGCTGCAAGTACTGATACCACTATGCCATTTTTAAAAGGCTACGCAACATGAGGGCAAGTTTACATATAAAATATGTATTTACACTACAAATATATTTTATTCAAAAAGCCTACATGAGTGTAGGGTTAACCTAAGATCATGTAGGGTTACCCTAAGATCATGTAGGGTTACCCTAAGATCGTGTGGAAAAGAACTCCTCAAGGCTATGTCAAGCTAGATTTTGATGGGGCTGCCAAGGGCAATCAAGGTGAGGCTGGAGGAGTTAAGATCGTGTGGAAAATAACTCCTCAAGGCTATGTCAAGCTAAATTTTGATGGGGCTGCTGAGGGCAATCAAGGTGAGGCTGGAGGAGTTAACTTCAAGGATGATCATGCTCTACCAGTCCTCATTAATGCAGTTTATATTAGAAAAGGTACAAATGACCGAGTTGAATCCCTGGCCTTACTATGGCAGACACACAGCTGCTTCATCACCCTCTTCCTTTAAACTTTTCCTCACCATAATTTTTCTTTTAAAATGGCCCCTTGCCCCTGCTCATAAGGTCGGCATAAGCAAGCACATCCCTCCATGATTTTTTCCCCGACATTTATGGGCGCTGTTCAAATTTAGCATGTGTTATCTACAGTTGAAGACGACTGATAATTGTGACTCCATGCTGAGTCTTATTTCTACTCCTGATGACCTAATGATTGTGGCTTGAATCTCAGTTCCTTTGACTTTTGGCTCCTGGCATTCTGTTGGAAATGGCATAGATGGGGGAGGTGGCATGAGGGTCATGCCTATGGGAAGTGATGGAGGAAATGACAGAGGCAAGAAGAAAATGGAATTAGTCACTTACTATAACCCAAAGTGCTTAAAAAGAAACAGAGTTTAAAAGGTGACAAGTGAAAAAAATTCAAATGGAATCCCAGAATGTGGATTTGGGTACACAGTACATTCAAATGTGTGAAGGACCTGGAAAATTAGTGAGTGTAGATCTAGAGAAATCCACCAAATGCATGATGCTGGACCACAAATACACTTTTCTATGCAGTAATAACTTTTATGTGGCTGCAAATTTGTCAATACCGCATATTCTGTCAAATGTCAGTAGTACACCTAGCCTATCTTCTTCAACAGTACGACCAGGACCTGGAATAATAATTGGCAAAGTGACATAAGGATGTCAATGATAAAATTTTGCAGAGTCAATTCTGAATGAGGTCCTTCAAAAAGATATCAATCAAGCTGCTTGCTATCTGAATGTGGTTTTTCCAAATTCTTCACCAAAACATCCACTTCTTGTTCGCCTGAGCCATCTGATTTTTAAGAATTCATAGAAATGGAGTACCTTGATCACGAAAAGAAAGATGATAGAAGATTTGACCGTGAAGTGAAACTTCAAAGAATTTATGAAATTCAGTTTTTATTTTGGAAAGCCTGTTTGCACTGAATTTGTGCCAGTGGTGGCCAGTAGCAGTGCAATTTTTTTCGTGCCTTCAAGCTTAAAATTTCTTGCACTTAGGATCAGATATATATGCATCTATTCAAATAAGTAAATATAAATAAATTTATTTTCAATTTTTGTAGCATATGGGGACTCTTAGACTGAATTTTTAAACTCTTACTGTATGAATTCTAGAAGCCATGTCGAATTCTGTTGGCTTTTCGAGGAGCATTTTCAGAAGAGTGGATGCTTACATGTCCTCGTACCCTTGTTAATTTTTAAAAAGTTGAGACGGTCTTTTAAGCAAGCAGCTCAAGCAACCTTCACAATACACTTTATGAAAACAAACGAGGCATCTCCCAAAGTGAAGCAATGACCCCAAAAACATTCCCTCGTTTCAAGAGACATCCCTGGGATATGACAGGAGATATCTAGAGACGTGGGAAATATATTGGGGCATCCTCTATTATTCCTGACTTTATCTGTTGATCAAGATGTGTCCTTGTCCCCAAGATGTGGGGTCCCAAGATGTGCCGCCTGGTTTCAATGAAATAGAGTCTTATAAGTTTGTAGTTATGTTCTAAATCATAATATTACGAGTGCCTCTCACTGGAATAGAGTCTTGTAAGTTTGAAGTTACGTTATAAATCACAATATTATGAGTGTTATCAAAACACAGATTGATAATAGATTTAAAGATAATAAGCTTCCACAAAGCATAATTTAGCAAAAAGGATTTTGGAAATAACGGACCGCTTGAGTGGCCTGAAACATCTTAAAAAATTAACAGTTATTTGCAAAAACCTTTTTAGCTAATTATTAGATTTCTGATTTTTTGAATCACCAAAACAATCATAATTGCTTCAGTTCACTAAATTATCAAAATGTATTTGATATTCTAAAAATATTGCAAACATCACTTGAATGTTTCGTCATAGCCAAAGTATATAAGTTGGTAGCTCAAGAAAATTCAAATCAGGATGATTTAGCACAATCCACATTTAACAGAATCCCTTTCATAAAGTTAGTTTAGAGTGAAATATAATTTTTTATTCGATGCCTTTACCCATTTAATTAAAAACTTTGCAGTGGCCTCTTGGATTTTCTTCAAAACACATTATTGCTCAGCTTTTATACTGTTGAGAGTGCGATTTTATGTTATGTCTACTCACCTCTTCCAGATTTAAGGGTGCCATTCTGAACACTTGTTAACAGCAGTGTAAGTTTATGATATTTTGGGCCCGCCCATCGTATATTTCTCAATTCTCCCCACATCTTGCAAATTTTCCACTCATAGTAATATCAAGAGGTCTATATGGAAACTAGACACCACAAGGGCTACAGATGATGTGTGTGACGAAGATGACTTCCTCAACTGTGGTGCAGGTCCTTTGTCCCCATCCATTGCAGATTTCTAAGTTTCTTTAATAAGGTAGTTTGCTCAGGATTCCCACCAGCTTGGTCTTAACATATTGTTCATCCTAATCATATGTCAGAAGATATGTCTAATCATAATAATTATAGGACCATTATGGTGTGGCACCCATTTGCCAAACATTACACTTGCACTTTGGAGTCTGGACATTTACCTATCTGATTTGTTGGAGAAAGATGTGTTCACGGAAAAGAGTCAAATCTGCTTCAACAATGTTTACCAGATGGTAAATCATAGCTTTAACCTCTGTATCATTATTGAGGAAACTAAGACCAAATTGTCAAAGGTTTATTGCTGCTCTGTTCACTTTGCAAATCCCTTGAATTGGTTCCTAGAACTTTCATAGTGGAGATCAAATTTTCAAGGTATTGCTACTCTGTATAGGATAATGGCAGGTCATTTCGATGCTGAAATGAGCTTTTCTGAATTTTTCAAAACCAACATTGATGTCAAACAAGGGTGCCAACTGCCAATTCAGTCCTACCTTGTTTAGGATGTAAAAAGATAAATTGAAACAATTTCTTTTACACATGCAGAAGACTAATTCTTTCTGTATCATACTCTGATCTCCATGCTTCTCTTTAATGATGATGTGGTTCTTTTCCCTCTTCACCAGACAATTTATCTAGATAGTTGAATTCCCTAGCATTTTTGTAATCCTTACCAGTTGACAGTGAACCTTAGTAAGACTAAGGTTAAGGTCTTCAACACAAAGGAAAGTTCTCTCCAAGTTATCATTCCTTTCCAAAGGTGGACCTATTGAGATTACTACATCATACACCTCAACAGGTGTACATTCTAGAGTTTCATTCTTCAGCTTGAAGCCTTCCTCTCCATATTGATTTTGCAAGGGCTGTGATTCTCTTGCATTATCAAGTACCAGTGCTCTCACCCTCGTTTTCAAAATATCCAATCTAAAATATGATTTTTTGATATCATTATCAAACCTACTTGTATGGCACGGATTTGGGGACCTAGCTGTTATCAAGACTATTCTATAGCTCAGGGATTTTACAGATGTATTTTCAAGAGAGAGCAAGGCTGTTGAAATTCCTTTTCCTATTGAACTCATTTTTTATCTTCTTGTACACCTTTTTTTTTTTTTTTTTTTGGGGGGGGGGGGGGGGCGGGTTGGGGAAGAGGGGAGGATGGGCTGCAGGGATGCTTTACTCACCTCCCTTAGTTGAAGGTAACGTTCAGTCCCATTTTCTCTCATAGAGATAAATTGATAATCACTGTCCATGGTAAGTAATCTATATCATTTTTTCTGTAAGGGAAGCAGACAAAAGCTACCCACAGTGACATCAATTTACCAGCTTAAACCAAAATCAGGCATTGCCGTGATAATAAATATCTGAATAGAAAAGCATCCCAGGCAATATCAAGTTAATCCAATGTGTGTGGATGAAGTTATGTCTACTCTGATAATATGTGATTGAATATCCAGATCCATAGACTGCATCGTGGTGAACATCATATTATTTTTGAAATTGTATACAGCTGCAGCTAGTGCTTATGATCAGGATGATTGACAACAAATGTTCTTGTTCATGTGCATTTTAACAAAGTATCATAATCATTAAACCCATGCCATATAGCACAACAAACTTCAGAGTTTCTCTGCAAGATTACTCTGAGATGAAAAAATGGTATATTTAATACAGTTAACAAGATATGAGCTTTAGAGAACTGCACAAGTAACAAAGCACTATTTTATAGTAATTTCACAGGAAAAACTAAGCATGAGTGGTCCTTTTCAGTAGTTCTACTGACCAACCAGAACCTCATAGCAAAACATTACACAAAGTTGGTACTCATAGTTGGGAATTTGTCATCAGCTACAGCCTAAAAGAATTTATAAAGGAAACGTAAGAAAACAAATGGAGTCAGTTAAAGTATCATTCATACATATACACACCAGATATAAAATCATAATGAACTTTCTGGCAAATGAAAGTAAATCAGTCTATATCAAAGGGGACATTAGCTATAGGAGTAACCTTAGTGTCAAGATGCAGAACAATCAAAACAATTTCTTTTGCAAAAGGGAGTGATTCCAGAATTTCTAGATATTCAAAGAGACATGAAATACTCAAATACAGAGCTTTAGTACCTCTGGTATTAGCTCCACTTTCTTTCCGGAAGCCATTTCAAAGGCACAGATCTTCATGATAGCAGTGACAGCATAGCCCTGTGGTAAAAATAAATCAATTGCACCAACCACAACCTTTAAAATTTGCAAATCAAGATAACCATTTTCCCGCAGTAACAGGCATTGCCAGAAAACTTGTAGTCAATGAGGATACAATGCAAAAATTATAAAATGTCGCTTATATAATTCTCTTCAAGATACAGTCCTTTAACTATATGGTGAACAAAATAATAGACAAACAGAGCAACATACAGCAAAGACAATCTGTCAAAAACACCAATTCAAGCCTCCAGAGTTTCCCCATCAAACTCTTTGTTTATATCCAAATCTCAGAAAATGAGTCATAAATTCATAACTGCAAAATTGTGTACCAAAGACAATAACCACATGCACTGAAAATGGTGATGATATAAAACTATCATTCTAATGACTAGAATTGAATAATGCCAAAATATTTATAGTGAGGAATCAGAATCTTCTAACTCGATGTTGAGATACTCTGAAATATATATATTTAAGTGCAGGTATTACAAGACAATTGCTCAAGATAACAGGAAGGTCATATGACTAGCATATACATCTTCCTATAAAGGATCAAAAGATCATAAGTCAATCGCTAATTGGAAAACCATATTAAAATCTTGACCTGATCCTAAGCTCCAAAATTCAACTTGCATGGAAACAGATACAAGTATGCCCATCCAATTTATATATAGCAGATATTTTGAAAACCTTTAAGGTTTAAATGTGAAACAACTGGGATTGTGTACAATATGTGTTGTCACTTATGCGTGTATATTTGCAAATATTTAGCAATCCTTCTGTTGATACAGGTTTCTAGTTTTTATGTAAGTCACCAGGTGTTGGCAAATATTTTGTAACAGGATGAAATGATAGATTTTTACAACAGTACGTGGGACATAGTCCCTCCTATATTCTGATGAAAGGTTCCGTTCGTTGAAAATAAAAAATAAACATAGACAGAGCACTTCACAAATATACATTCAAAATATATTTGGGGACACTCAAAATTTGAAAAGAAAGAAAATAAAACTAAAAAGAATGTAAATGTGCATTCATAATTTAGTAAACTCATAGATTAATATGAATCACACTATTGATATAAAGGAATTGAAGTCTGAGGATAGCTAAACTTCTAGACAAAGAAAATGTAGATTTATCACAAAATGATTGAGAATCAAAATTCTATTTTCATTCACTTTCTACTTCAAACGCAATTTCATCACATACATCAGAATACCAAAATTTGTCTACATGTCAAAAATTCATTCTACATTCATCTTCCCAAATAAATACACTAGCCTAAAGATAGGCAATTACATAACTACCTATAACTGTCTCAAATATCAAATATATGCAAATTGATTAGTAGTTTTTTCATTTTCATCCATTGAGTGAGGACCACATAATGAGATGGCATGACACTTTGACAAAGTGATCAATTGAGATTGTGAAAGATTATTGATAGAGGAAGATCTGTGACCTCAAATAACTCCCAGCACCACAACATTGCTCCACGTCATGATTTGACTTCACCAATGGGTTCAGCATCATATGGTGCAAACGTGTGCATACTGCAAGGTCCTAACTCCTCTGTGACACTGCCAATTCCACACAGCTCTGTAGTGTTAGCATTGTACCGCACAGCTCTGCAGTACCGCCAGCTGAAGATGGACTAATCATTAGTTATAAAGAGGTTGTAATGGTTTAGCCAACACTTCATCTTCCTCCTTTGTGTGTTAAGGCATCCTACTATTCTTTGTATTCAGAAGTTGATTAGTAGCTAGTAGTATAAGTACATAGACATCCTACATCCGACCTCTCGGATCTTGTACAGGACTTTGCATTATATAACTTTGCATTACAGTTCTATAAGGTGTAAATTACCTTCTTTTCTTTCTTCTTTGTTGCATAAGCACTCTAATATATCCTTCAGCCTCTATCATTCACAATATGTTTTCCGCACATAACACATCTAGATTCTCATTTAGAGTGTTGTCCACCGGATCTTCTCCTGGGACCCAAATCAATGGTATTAGAGCACATACTCACTTCATAATACCCCAGTGGTATTGAAGTTTCATCTGAATCTTTCTATGTTCCACCAAGTTCCTGGGACGGGATGGCAGGGACGGGGGGAGCGTGTTTCCGGGACGGATTTTTTTGGAGGCCATTTTTTAGGGGACAGCAGGGGACAGCTATTAAAAAATAAGAGAAAATATAAAAACATAGGAAATTTCAAATATTCATATGATAACATTGATAAAGCATTTATCACACACATTATAGAACCTTCACTAGACTGTTTCGGTACAGGTACGGATATGGATACAGATACGAGTATGGGTACGGTACACTGAAACGGCAAAATTTTTAAACCTTGGGTACAGTACGTTGTGGGTATGTTCGTACAATATATTTTTAAAAAGTAAAAATATAAATATATATAAAAATTTAAAGAAAACAACAAGCTTATAGTCTCAACAACCTATAAAATATTAGAAGCCAACAACAAGCTTATTATGAATCAAAAGCCATCTAAAGCAAGATTTCTTTGACTGAATACAAGAAGACCACAAAACATTAAATCTATGAGTCCATCTACTAATGGGCTCACAAACATTCCACTTATTGTTAAGGCCCAGGGAAAGGTTTGGGGAGAAGGCAATCTTTTCATAGAGTTGTTTGGAGGTAGCCTCTTGGAGAAGGGGCCCTTTGAGCCACCTCATAGTATCCCAAAAGTCATTCTCATCCTCCATAATTAGTCCAGTAGAGGGAGTTGTGAAAGCATTTCTGAGCATTGTATACATTCTGAACTGAGATTGAGGAAGCTTATAGAAAGCTTTAAGGTCTGTCCATTCCATCCACTTCCCAAATCTGTACAAGTCATGAAATATTTTAATTCCTTTCTCAAACCAAAGGAGGGCAGAGCAGCCTCTTGTCAAGGCAAGGATTTTCAGATTCAACAAAATTGATTTGTATGCTTGGCACCTAGTGTCAAAGGAAGAGAAGATAGGCTGCCCAACCACCAAGTGCTTCACTTTTTCCCATGCCTTCCAAATTGACTGAAGAATAAAGGACCCACGAGGAGCAACAAGAAAGCACCCAAACGGTAAGTCAGCCAAATGAAGTCATTTTCATCTCTCTTGACCCTTTGGAGCCTATTGGCAATATTGAATCTCACGAAATTTCCAAGGTTCAATTCCAGTCAAAGCTCTCAAGTTTTATTTATTTTTTTGCACTTAAAAAAAAAACCATGTGGGTACACTGTGGGTACGTACCCATAGGCCCTGTGTACGTCCCAGGTACGGATTTCCGTACCCAGGGCCTGTGGGTACGTACCCACAGAGTACCCACAGCGTACCAGTACCAGTACCAGTACAAGTACCCAGTACGTATCAGGCCTGGTATGGGGGGTACTTGGCGTTTCCGTGCAGTCTAGAACCTTAATACATAAACTTCGAGCTTGAGATTTCACATAACATCGAGTCAAAAACAGACTTTTTTGGAAAGCATATTACTCTATGCTCTCTTCGTACACCCTGTTTCCAAGTTTCCGAGTTTCTGGAATGTCCCCATGGAACATAGGAATTTTTTCTTTGTTTGTATGCCCACCAACAGGAGGTCTGAATACCTTCCTTCACATCCTCAAATGCGAGACCGAACAAATTCAGAGACTCCAACTTCAGATATGTTCAAGCAAATGATAGAGGATGCTTTGCAAAAGCAACAAGAAGAATTGGAAGAATGTCATGCACAAGAAAGATCAAGCATCATTGATCGCTTCTCTCAAATCAGTGTTACCTAAGACTCCGAGACAGCAGGATGCGGGGACAGAGTTTCAGAACAGCAAAAATTTCCAAAATTCAAGACAGCAAGGAACGGCTATTAAAATAATATATAATTACAAATATTAATAATATACAAATTAATTTTTTTTTAAATTATGAATAGCAGTCTGTGACAGTCCATGTGCATTTGTGCTCGAAAATTTCTGTATTCATATATCACTCTTGATTCTTAATATGTCTTTGTAATACAATGCAGTCAAGCTAAGGTGGATTCATGCCTTACTACTTTATTATCTACACAACCTTTCTCTTCATATAGAAATATACATACAGACTTTTTAAGTTATTGGAGCTTCCAAAGTGAATTTTAATTAGATTTATACATACAAAAAAGAGTAGCTTTCAAAAACAATCTTATACTACAAGAGTATAATTTAAAAATCAGTTTTTAAAGAGAAGCAAAAAAGAAATTAATACAAAAAGTTACATTTTTTTCCAAAAAAAAATTAAATTTAGAAAAAACGAGACGTCCTAATGTCCCCAACATCCCCAAAAAGGGCATCCCGAAATGTCCCCTCGTTATTCACATACGTCCCGAGAGACGCCCACCTCCTTTCCCGCCCTTTCGGAAACGTGGGGCGGGATATTTCCCTCCATCCCACCGTTCCCAATATGTCCGGGACATCCAAGACACCTAGTTTTCGAGGGGGCACATTCCCGCTTGACATGGTTAAGCCAGTTATCTAGGGCATCTGCATCTATTTTCACTCTTCCCTTTAGAAGTATCAGCTTGAAATATAGGTCGGGCTTGAGACCATACATTCAATCTAATATGGATTTCCTACAAACCTATTTAGGGGAAGCCTACAAATTTGGTTGTAAATTTGAAGTAAAATCCAAGCTAAAGTCTGAGCTAGCAAAATCCAAGTCTCAAGACGAGTTGCAGTCAAAGAATTCCAAGCATAGAATGACCCAAAATCGCAGCCAAAGGAATGGTCCTTCACGCCATTCTTAGAAAAAGGCGGCACCGCCAAATGATCGAATAAACAATCCAAGACTAGAAAGTCGTGTACAATCCATAATTCTAGCAAGCACTCAGCAGAGGAATGCCACGCTAAGAAAACTCTATTTGCACAACTTGAAGTAGAAGGTACTACCACTGCAGCACTTGATAAAGGGAACCAAGTCATGGACTCTGAGCCCAATGCCATGGTCGGTACCACAAACATTGCCTCTTCATCCAATTCAAATTTGGAGGAAGTAAAATGTTTGTTCCATTCTCAAATGTGGGTCAATGGACAAGCAGTACATTTCATAGTTGACAATGGAAGTCAGAAGAACTTGATTCTCCTGAAGCAGTTCGAAGATTGAACTTGCCACTAACACCTCACCCACAACCATACTCAATTGGATGGTTCAACTCGGGTCTGAGAAATGCATTACTCAAAGAATGTCATCTAATGTACAAAATCAAGCCTTTTCAAGATGCAATCCTTTGCAATGTTGCACCATATCTTTATCATTGACATGGAATCTATAAGGCAAATCCCAGAAATGTTGCCATTGATGTTGGTGAGATGAAATACCACATACCAGAAGTACTCCCTAAGATCTCACTCATTTAGCACCAAGCAACGTAAAAAGCTAGTTAGCTCTAGCAAAAAATTTGTACTCTTAATGGTCAAACTTGAATAGAAACACATCCTCGTAGCTCTTGTTCATACCGCAGTTCCTTCGGCATACATGCGGCAATTGCACATGTGGATATAATACAAAGATACTTTTTAGTCACCTAGGGAAGTGCCTACGCATTGTGCAGTTAAGCTTACTATCGATTTGATCCCATGATTACCTCTTCCTAATGAATTTTTATACTGTGAATCATTTTTGGAAAATGAAGAGCTCAAGCAAAAAATCCATACACTCATGGATAAAGGACACATCAAGCCCATTGAAATATCCCTTGTGGGATACCACTTAAAAATGCACCAAAAATATAAAATTGCAGCAAACACAAATTCTGATTTTTGCAGATTTTTAACAGTTAGGGCAGCGAACTGAAGAAAATTGATATCTCTCAAAATACTCACTCAAATCACTTGAAATTTTTAGGAGAGCTTGCTAATATTATAAAGAACATAAGAAAATTATTTTTGGAATTTTTGGAATAATATAATGCAGCCAGAAAATTACAGAAAGCCCTAAACAGTGGTAAAACTTCAAAAATTTGTAACTTCTCCAATAAGCAAGATAAAATTATGAAATTCTGGAAATTACATATACTAATATGGAGAATGAAACCCCAACCTTCAGATCTGAAAATGGCAACCCGAAACCCTCCAAATAAGGGCTGCAATCTCCAAAACAAGTCGCCCCCTTTGGAAAATGATCAAAACCCTTTGAAAAGTCTCTAGAAATGATGTCAAACCCTGCTCTTATCACTGCCGTAAATCTGATCTGAAAACCCTTTGATTTTCTCCACAAAATGTCTCCAAAACCCTCAAAACCCTTCCTCTGAAACCTCTGAAAATATCTCTGTAAAACAGCTCCAAAATGACAAGCTAGGGTAGATCTCTCACTACCGAAGAATGCCCTGCTAGCTAGGGATGGATCTCTCACCACCGAAGCTAGGGTCCCTATGGGATTTCACTCCACAAGCTGTAAATTTGCAAGCAGCAGTTGCACATGAAGGAAAATAATTATGTATGCAAGAATGACCTTCCTTTTTCCTCCCAACTCCTTATATAATTTTCCCCAAGGCAAAAGAGCCCCAAAAAGCCCAAGTCACATTTTTCCTTAGGAAGGACCAATAAAATAAAAGTAACTTAAGTTACTTTTCCCTTTTTAAGTCGCCATGGTCCAAAAGTGACCCCCAACGCAAAATTAGAACATTAAGTGTCATGTGGCCCCTTCCTAACGACAAAACATAATATCTAGTCCCTCCAAAACACTTTACGCTTATGTCAACGAAGAATTATAACAAAATGGACTAGATATTCATACCCAATAGCTCCTAGCGTCCATAGCCCCTTGGGTATGACCAAGGCTTGGACTCGAATTGGCCCTTAGGCCTTTGGCGTAGGAAAGGGGACATTACACCCATCTCATCGCCTTGTGGCAGCCCAATTGTTCTTGCACCAAAAAAAGACGGCACATAAAGGTTGTGCATTAAATACCTAGCTCTCACCAACATCACAATGAAAATTGTTATCCTCTTCCCAAGATCGAGGATGTAATGGACCAGCTCTGCAGTGCCAAGTTCTTCACCAAAATCAATCTTAAGTCTAGGTATCATCGATTCCTATTAAACCTACAAAGATTTGGAAGAAGCCTTCAAGGCCAAACAAGATTTGTTTGAGTGGTTGGTTATTCCTTCGACGTGAATAATGCACTCAAGACCTTTATGCGGATGATGAATGACATTCAACGGTCTTTAGAAATTTGTTTGTTGTAATCTACCTTGATGACATCCTAATCTTCAATGAGTATGAGATGAGCATTTGCACCATAGTAAACAAATGCTCTAGTGCTCCACACTTCGTAGCCGCAAAAGTTGTGTGCTAACACGGAGAAAACTTCATTTTCCATGTTGGACATACAATATCTAGGTACATAGTAGATGCACAAGAAGTTCATGTGGACCCGAAAAGATCTATGTCATCAAAGAATGGCCAACACCAAAAAAAACTCACATAGCTCTGCAACTTCTTGGGATTAGAAAATTTCTATAGGAGGTTTGTACTTGGTTTTCTCACATCACTTGGCCATTGAATCGGGTTACTAAAGGTGGTGCCAAGGCAACCATTGTCTTCTCCACCACACAACGGGAAGCATTTTAAGAGTCAACATGCAAACTATGTTTTCCGCTAGTACTCGTGCTACCAAATCATCAACAACCCACATATTTGATCATGCACTTGAAGCCATCCTAACTCAAAGCATGATCATTTGGTTGCTTACAACAACAAAACTTTAACTGATTGGTAAGAAACTATTCAACATATGATCGCGAGATTTATGCTATTATTCAGGCATGTAATTCTTGGAAGCATTATATCTTGGGCAAGGAGATAGTGATCCGCTCCAATCACAAGTTGTTTTAGTTTTACAGGACTCAAAACAAGTTGTAAAAAAAGTGGCAGCAAAAACGTGCTTATCTTCAGCAATTTCACCTCAACATTGAGCATACGAAGGGAAGTACCAATCTAAAAGTTATTGTTTGATCCAACCTCTAGTCCAAGCTCTCCTGACAGTGCTCATCAATAAGTAAGTTCCAAATTTCTATTGGCAAAATGGACTCGTATATTACCTTGGTCACTTGTGTACCACACGAGGGAGAGAGGTACAAACTAATATGGGAAGCTTGTTTTAGTGAGCTTATGGGACACTTTGGAGTTGAAAAGACCTTTGTGTTGATAGAATAATATTTATTTTGGGCACACCTCGGGTCATATCTCACTAAAAACATCAAGTTTTGCACCGCATGCACAATTGTCAAACCAGTCTTAACAAGAAGCAAGGTAAGTTTACACCTCGATCGGTTCCAATGATACCATGGGAATCTATTTTTTCTGATTAGCTCTCGACTACCCTACTACCAAGTATTGCAATGATTGTGTTTATGTAGTAGTAAATGGACTATACAAGATGGCGATTCTTATACCTTGTAAGAAATCTATGTCTACTACTCCTGGAAATCATCAAACTATACTTTAAAATGTCTACGTCTATTTTGGATTACCAAAACTATCATCTTTGACAAGAACACAAGGTTTTTGTGGAATTTTTGGAAAGTGCCTATGGTTTATGATGAACACAACGTTGAATAAGTCTACCGCATTCCATCTCGCAAATTAATGGACAAACAGATGATCGTGCATCTTCTCATATATTCACAATTCAAGAAGCAATGCACATGGAACAAATGTCTTCCTTTCATTCAACATAGCTACAACAAAACTCTTCACATCCCTAACGCACAAAACCCTTTTATGTTTGTTCGGGTTTCCAACCACTAGCACCCATCGATGTAGCTTATCTTGTGCGACCATCAATAGTAACAACTCTTTCAGCTCAAAAGGAAGTTGAAAAAGTTGTTAAGTTCACTTGATTACATTCGGTAATAAGTGTAAAACATTATATAATAAGAAAATGCTAAGTACAAGTAGCACCCGGGACAAACATCGCACACCTTCTAACTTGGTGATTGGGTATGCCATCACCTATAGAAGGAAAGACTAACATGACCTTATTGCAAGCTTTGGGTGCCTATAGCTTTGTGTCCCGACATATCACTAGTGTATTTGTCCTAGCGCTCACCCAAAGTGTTCGGAGGGTCGAGCACCTATTGGTTAAGTTCTAGGTTGTATAGGCAAAAACATATCCTAAGCAAAGGATCCACCATCCATTTAACTAAGCTAGTAGTTCTACTAAGCATTACCTAACATAAACATATGTTGATAACTAATATACATAACTAGAAGTTATTCTCATCATATTCAAATAACATGACTTATCAAGCTCATTCAAGAAAAGATCATACTCAACAACAAAGTTTATTATTAATATACTCGATACTCAATCCAGCAACATAACGGTGTTAATCCTCTACATCTATATCAAATAATGGGCTCAAGTCCACCTTATATAGATTACAATCTCATTTCAAATTGACCTAGTTCCAGCCCAAACCTAGAAAAGCTCGTATTTACCCACCATTACTACCCAAAAGCATTCATTTACAACTTCATCAACCAAGCTCTGCTCCAACAACGTTGTGATTTCTGGCCGACAATGTCAAGCCTTGTTGGCTCTTGTGCGTACCACTCTACTAACATTGTTGCTCGTGATTTCCGCTAACATTGTTGCTCGTGATTTCATTGTGAGTGTCAAGCCTTGTTGGCTCTGTGCATACCACTCCTTCCTATTTTCCCACGTGCATCTTGACGTCCATGCACTACTATTTAGCAAAATTGAGGGGTCAACATCTCCCCATACTATTTAGCTTGCCAATCCTCGACAAGTCACCATTTTTGGCTAGTAAACAAAATCAGGTCCATCCCTAAAGACCGCAACTTCGAATGTGCACCATTTGGTGATAGCGGCCTTAATTTATTCCATTATCCCTACAAACTCGGCAAACGGATCTCTCATGGTTGGCCTTCAGATTTTGTTTCGGCAACTTCCGTGTTGTTTGCACCTTAGAAGCAAGTGTTTCACTTGCCTTCAAGGTCTCGGTTTCTTTTTTGTGGCCTTTAGTTGTAGCGACTTCAACGTCAACTCTATCTCCTTGCACTTGGCCCTTATCTCGGTCTAGGAGCGATTTAGTCTCCTTAAGGATCCGGTTCCTCCAAGCCTTATCCCTTGTTTCATACACTATTGTCTAGCGCCCATAAGCCTAAGCCTCCGTCTATCACCTAGGTCATAAAGCAAAAACTTAGGAAGACTTGGTCAACCTTCTTTGCTTTCTTCCTAAGCTCAAAGAATGCTTGGACACATGCGACTAGTTGTGCCTCCAGTTTGCGTGCTTTGTCCTACTCAACTTGGTTGGCATCGGGTTGGATCATTGGCTTCTACAGAGATGGTCCACACAAGGTGTTCCAACCGGCTAATTGGGTCTAACCCTCTCGGGCTCTCATCTACAAGTTGGGGGTGTTTCTCCATTTTTTCCAATTCAACGTCCTTATGTGCAGCTCTAGACTAATGGCCTTTTGCTCATCTCCTATGCACATTGCTCTCTTCCGCACTAGCACATGTGGCGAGTTGATCGAATTTGAGACCTAGATTGCCAATTTTATCAAGGCGTGTCTCACTTGTTCTTTTTGTTAGCTCATTGGGGTCGAGGAAAATGAGGCTTTGGTATCCTACTGATGTATATTCCTCTAATACATAGGCTTTCTTTGGATATCTTAAAGTCTAGCTCATCCAAATGTGTATCTATGGGAACGAAAGTTGCTTCCTTGTAAGTTTTGAGGCATTCTTTACATGCATGGCCTCCCAAAGGTAAGGGTCTTTGTCTATTGGCTTCTCTTGGCTCTTCTCTACACTTTCTAGCAGGCTACCCTCCCTATTTCTTCGTCCACTCTCCTCGTGGTCAAAAATCGTGTCCGATTTTGATACCTCTGCCGCTTTGCACACACCGTGCCTCCTCCACATTCGCACTTAAGGCTACTTGAAATTTCATGGACCGGTGCCTTCAAGGTGCTGATTCGATCACTAATTCCTCATAATTCTCATCCTCGTAGTTTCCCATTAGTCCTCGAGGGCATCTTCTACCTCCAAGTTGTTAGTGAGATCTTCCTGTGTTGGGTCCTTTTGCACTTCGCCCTTGAGGGCTCTTCCTCGTGGTGTTACGAACTTGGAGGTTTTTTCAATGGGGGCTCAAAGAGCGCTATTTCGAGTGGGGATTATGATGCTTTGGCGGTGGTTGATTATTTGTGCATTGGAGAGGACGGGTCATTTTTGGAGGGTGCCCGCATTAGGACTATTGGCGGTGTTTGCAAAGCCTTCCCTTTTTGTCGTGGTCACACTATGTTGTCACTAAACTTGAACTTAGGTGAAAAATTGGGTCCACCATGGAAATTTGCTTACAATCGATCAAATTTAGTCAATTTGAAGTCGTGGAAGGAAATTTATAAGTCGCATGAGCTCAAGAAATCAAAAATTTGTCGAGTGTTGATGAAGCGGGTAAAATTGGGGTTTTCAAAATCGAGCAATTTTGCAATTCAACCGTGAATTGCTTTCGGATCTCGGATTCCAATTTCCCACTCCCCTTTGAATTTTGGGTTTTCGAAAGTCTAGAGCAATTTCGCAATTAAACTGCGAATTGCTTTGAGTCTCTAGATTCAAATTTCCATCTCTTTGTATTTTGTGTTTTGAAATCTAGAGCAATTTTGCAATTCAGCTATGAATTGCTCTCGGATCACCAGATTTTGATTTCTCGTTCCTCTTTATATTTCAAGCTTTTGGAATTCTACAAATAGTTTGTAGTTCAACCGTGAATTGCCTCTAGATCCCGGATTCTAAAACTACAAAAAGGTACCCCAATCCCCAAATCTCAAAATGCAAAAAATTGTAAATTCCAAAGATCGGGAGAAGCTCAAATTGTGCTTGGGCTCGAGAGTATTTCCCCTTAACCCCACCCTACCCCGCAAAGGCACTCTACCCCTCAACCTTGTTGGGGCCTACCGCCCCAAACCCCACTCTTGAAACCAAAAAAAAAAAAACAAATAATCATTTGGGAAACTACTTCAATATAAAAGGTCATTAATTTGGAGGCACAAGTCACCAAGAAAAACATGCGGGGAAACCAATAAGTTGCAGGTTGTTTAATCCTGGGTCAATTTTGCAATTTTTACGTTATGCATTTTTGTGTTTGTAAAATGTCACTTTATTTCTATAAAAAGTGCACATTAGTTTCATAGTTCCTATTTTTAGCAAAATTGACTTGGTCAATCTTGCATGTCACTGAAAAATATGGAGTTTTTTCCTATAAATATGTATTTGTAAATCATTTGAAGGAACTTTGGCACAACTGAAGATTCTAATGGATTGAAGGGACTACTTTGAGAGACTTCTTGAGAGGATTTCTTCAATGATATTTGGAGAGACTATGTTGTCCAGGATATTGTAAAAGGGATTGTTTAACCTTTCTTGAGGGAATATGTATTATTGGAGACTTGGAGGAATTTTTTAATAGACTTTGTACTTTTAGAATTTTGTACAAGATCTTGTTTGAGAAGAAAAGAGTGTATGAAGCTTTGTATTCATTCTCATAAAGAAATACAACGAGATTTGTTGAACTTTGTGTCATGGTCTCTTTGGTGGTAGCATGTGTTCTTATGTCAGATGTTTACCTTTCTTTATTCTTTTCATGCATGTAAGATTCCAATGAGAATTGTTTCTTATATTAAATGATCTCCTTGCAAACTAGAATAAGCTCACGAGTTTACTTATTTGAAATGCAATTTTCCTCTCCTCTCTCATTTCTCAATTCCTTTCTTCTCACTTTTCAGTTTATATTTCTTTCCCCAAGAGTAAAATCCCACCCCTGCAAGTTAGTGTAGATATTGTACATATTATTTCTTGTTCGGTTTTGGATTTCAATAAAGGATGCCTTCCTCATAATAGAAAAGGGACTTTTCCCCACACATTGTTGTCAAGGTACGGTGTTTTTCCTACAACACAATATTTTGCCAACACACTTTACGTGCCTTGTACTTTTGGTACCTCACTTGTAGACATGTCCCCACTTATCCTCCTCATTTGCTCTACCTTTAATTCCTCCTCTTCCTCTTCTTCAAAGTGCATGGCCCTTCTGAATGAAGTGGCACATTGGTCATTGGTTGTCGTTGTCCTAGCACATGTTCACCAATTGTCTATGGTTGCAATGTGTGGGTCACTAAGTACTAATACTTTTGTCGGCCTTCAAGGACAATGATCTCAATTGGAGTGTCTACTTTTGTGCCATCTCCATCAAACTTGCTATTCACACTATACATTGCTTTCAAGCACCTAAGCAGGGACTTCAAAACTAGGCTAGACTCATCTAACTCCTCCAATTGCACCTTCTTCTTATTTGCATTTGCGGCATAGTCTAGAGTTAATTGCGTCGTGATTGCGAATGGGAGCTAACACCATCCCGACCACTTGTTATCTTCTAGCTTAATCCTTATCGGACATAAGTGTTTTATCGCCCAAATCTTGTATAGTTCCCATAGGTTGTGGGCATTTTAGGGGGATGCGCCATTAATCACCGAGGGATTTTATACATTCCTCTTACCACCTATCCATCTTGGCCCTATATTGCTTGTTGTAGATGGTGGGGCAGCTAAATGATTGAAATAAATGTCTTTGCAATGTGTTTCGTTAGGGGAACTCCCATACTTTCTCATTGTATCCATCCGAGATGTCGATCTCAAGAATCACAATTAATATTAAAATTACAACCCATTTAAAAGTCCCCCACTCTCATAGAATCTAGGCATGTCATCAATTATCTCCTCACATATGTACATTGCGAGGTTATATTGCTTCTATTTGATGGCAATCACGTGCGCTATATACAACCAAACCCGGTTGTTGCTATCCCATCTTCCTAAAGTGGCCATCTTGCTACTATTGAACTAGGTAGAGATGCGAGACGTTGG
The DNA here is from genome assembly GCA_018340775.1 of Taxus wallichiana var. yunnanensis. Classification (NCBI taxonomy): domain Eukaryota; kingdom Viridiplantae; phylum Streptophyta; class Pinopsida; order Cupressales; family Taxaceae; genus Taxus; species Taxus wallichiana. The sequence continues at coordinate 713,137,235 of CM031237.1, read as the reverse complement.
ATCCTTCAAGTTTTCAATGGGCATATGAATCTATCTATTTTGTACTATAGTTTTATGATTATCAATTACAACTATGTTCTCTAAAGACGGCCCTACCATTCGCTCTTTGATATGAGATGCAAATTGACCTGTTAAACAATTTTTGCAACATTTTCTTCATGTATCCGGTGAAGTATATTCGATCAACGTGCATGCACAAGATAAGAAATCTGCCCAAGTGGAGGGTTCCCAGGATAAGGAAGCTCAAACACAAGTTGAAAAACTCCCGACACCTTGACTTTATTTTGATTTTAATATTTTGAGAGGATTACTTTGTTTGGCCCGCCTTTGTATCTTTCACCGTGTAGTCATTTTCTAGGTCTTTTTCATTCTTTGTTTGGCAGTCATTGTAATCCTCTATTTTGCATTGATCTACTTTGGAAGTCCTTTCCTCCACTTGGATGCATTTCGATGGGATCTGCAACTTTGGGATCCCATGTACTTCTTCCTTCACTTCTTCAACAATGGGAGCTGAATCGACCACCTTGCATGTAGTTTTTCTCTTCTTGCTAGTTCTTGTTTGAGATGTGTGACTTCCTTGTTGTGTAGAAGATGTTCCCGAACTTATCCTTGGAGCATTAAGGTTCCCAAAATGCCTAATTTTGATTGTTCAAGCTTCATTGGTCGTTAATGGTAGAACCTTGACCTACAACACCTCGCTTCTCTCTTCCAAACAATTCAACGTTTACAACACAACTTCCATAACCCTCTCTTCCTTCGATCTTACATTTGAGTTCTTATCTTTGGTTTATAGTACCTTTTTAATCTTTATCTTACAAATCTCCATCTCACCATGCCCTAGTCCATTGCTCTTGCTTGCTCTCGAATTCTCTTAGCTCTCATGATTGCAAATGGTTTGAAATGCAAAGGGGAAGTTTAAAATAAGTTTTTTCGGCAAAGTGTCATCAGCCCATTGTGTCCAAAAAGCCAATCTCAATTATGTTGGCCAAGGTTTTACACTAGAGACATCTTTAACTCTCTCCTCATTTTTTTGTCAACGATATTGTTCTACTCGCCTCTTCTCCCGAGGGGCTTCGAGAGACACTTGATGCACTTGCTTTATTCTCGTGATCTTCGGCATTTGATAGCAATCCGAGTAAGACCAAGGTCATGGTCTTCAACGGGTTGCGAACATCACACCTCCATTTCTTCAAGGGGCAGGAGGTTGAGATTACTAATACATACACCTACCCGGGAGTCCAATTCTCGTGGCCTAGATTCAAGATGAGGCATGCTCTTCAACCGAGGGTGAACAAATGGTATGGGTCTCTTGCCATTCTCAAGAGAGTGTTTTCTGCACCACTTCCAGGACGTCTCCTCCAAGATGTCTCTTATGAACTCCCTCATCCGCCCCACTGTTCTCTATGGGTCTCGCTGCCCTGGGGCCCTCCTTTTGGACCCAGATTGGGCTTGGTGAGAGGACTCGAGACTCTCCTCCTTTTCGTTTCATCGTATACAAACAGACGGTTCAAAGATATTATTTTGGCAGAGTTCGGAGCTCGACCTTTCTATCTGGAGACTATATTTGACATATCATCCTTTCTTCACCGTATCAGGAGGTTTGGTGATCTTTCCGATGAGCAGGACAGGTATCCATATCTCGCCTATTGTTCCTCTGTGAGTATTGCCCAGGCTGGGGGCCGTTGTTGGTTTGCCGAGACTTCTGCCTTGTTGGACTCAGTTGGTATCCAGATTGATCGTCTCCCCCTTCCAGTATTCTCTGAATGCTCCCAGTCATCTCTTGCCCACCAAGCAAGTGTTGAACAGGTCCATCCGGGAGGATATCTACAGGAGCTTCATTCAGACTACTTGGGTGAACCCCCCTGGGGGTTTGCGCCCTAAGATGTCTTTTTATGCAGAGCACTTTCTTGAAATCAGAGATGGGCTCATCATCCGCCTCGCACACCTCTCGTCACTGGGTGCATGCCCTCCGTATACCTTTGGGTCAGTTTCGAGTCGGCTCCCACAGACTCCGGTGCGAGACTGATCACCACATTGATCGGATGGATAGACTTTGTAGGCTCTGTAGCCTTCATGAGGTGGAGACTGAGACTCATTTCATCTTCCGCTGCCCCATTTACTATGAGATCAGAGGACACTTTCACTGTCTCTTCAGAGGGATTCCAGACTCTCCCGGTCTTCTTCAGATATATCGACCAGCGGTGTCTTGCCCTCTACATCCGTGAGTCTTTGTTGTTACGAGACCAAATTCTTCATCCCCCTCCGCGAGTCATCCCCACGAGACGAATTACAACCTTCTTTCCGGTTCTACCCACTGGTGGAGGAACTAAACGACAGAGCCTTTCTGGCCCAGATTCAGTGCATAGATCAGTTCGTCCCCGATTGGACCTTCACACCTCCCTCGATCACCGCCAACAGATCAAATGCACACACGTACCAGAGGGCAGTCCAGCTCCATTCGTCCCCTTGGTCATCGCGTTGGTCTCGAGATATCGTATATCACCGGGAGGAGGTTTTCACCCCCCTCTTCGGGTTGCCAGTCCATCAGGAGCTTCTTTTCGTCGGCCTCTAATGTTAGGAGGGGTGTGGCTACCATTCCTGATTAGACCTTTGGTCCTCATTTGCCCCCTTTCATTCTCTTCTTCGCTTCCGTCGTTTTCTCCCCCGCTTGCTCCTTTGCCCCGCTTTGTGGAGGCATTGGCTTCGGGTTTCCTTCTATTGTATTTTCTCTTCCTTTCTATTTTTGGGAACTCCTTTGAGTTGTCCCGCTCGTACATTTTAGTAAATTGTTTGGGCTGCAGTCCCATTGACCTACTTTTGTGGTCGTCGTTGGACATTAATATATTTATCTTATCGTATCTTATCTTCTCGCATCAACACCTACGCGCAACTTCTACCTTTTTTGCATTCCTAGGTCCTTTCCTTTTTCCTCAATTCCTTGCATTCGGATCCGAGTCGATTTCTCGTGCACATCTTTCTCTTTGCTTATTTTTCTCTCCATGATTCTCCTCCCCATAATAATTCAAGGAATGTTCGTCCCTTGCTTTCAAGAACAATATAATTTGGCTATCCTACACAACCGCATTCTCTTTTATCTTTTCCCCTATTAGTCCCTTTCGTGCATTATCCACCGCATATGCCAACCCCTACACTACGCAGATATACCCTTGTCTCTTTCTTCTCATAGGTATTCCTAATCTGAATGTGATCATTCGCAAGAATAGAGACGTGCGAACCGTATGTGTGCAACCAAATGCCTAGCACACAAACATTGCCTTATTGAAAAACAAAACAAAACATGTACAAAAACTAAAAAGTGCTTGAAATGAAATGACTAATAGACATATTTTGAGGTAGGATTGGCTTTTCGGCCCTCCTCATGGGTCCTTCAACTCATTTACAAATGGTAGTATTTTACCATACCGACATTGAAGTAAATTGAGAGCGTCTCTCCATTCAATGTGTGTAATTTGCATTTGTCAATTTCTAGGATGTCATGGATAATGTAACGACCCATCCATTTGATTTGCAGTTTTCTGGGGCTTGGAATATTTGGAGTCATAATGAGCACATGTGCACCCTTCTTCAAAACTTTATTCTTTATGTGTTTGTTGTGCCATGTCTTTTGGCAGGTCTTCTCCACCCCGACTAAATCAAGAAAGAAATCGCTTCTCATCCAGTTACATCACGTCTTCAACCTTTGATTGATGGCTTGTCAATCATTCGTGCCTTTTGTGCACGTTATGAACAAAGAGGGTACAATGAACTCCATCAATAAGACAACTTCCTTGCCAAACACCAATCGAAATGGTGTGTACTTGGTCAATCTTTTGAAAGATGTTTGATATGCCCATAAGATTGTTAAAACCCGATCATCCCAATCCTTCCTCCCAACATCACAAATTGTTTTTAAGCTCGTGCCTAGAATTTAGTTGAAGGCCCTAACCATGTCATTGGTTTGTGAGTGGTATGGGTAGTTTTATGGTGCACAATCATGAATTTTGCTAGAAGAATGCACATGGTTTTAGCAAGGAATTGACTTCCCCTATCACTTGTAAGACTTAAAGGCACTCATATTTGTTGATATTATTTTCCCACAAAACCTTGCACAGTTGTGGCAACAATGCAATCTGGGTGTGGGTGCGACTTTGCCTATCTTGTTGGATAATTTCCGCCTTGATGATATGACGTGCACATGTCCTACACATGGGTGGTGTGATTGTCCCAACAAAGTCTAAAGCCACTTTTCAAAGGACACTTGGGCTACTATGGGGATCAAAGGCATCTCATCCCTCTAATAAGGTTTTACAATCCTTAGCCAAACGTCGCATTTACATGTGAAGTCTTTAGTTTCCTTGAAAATGGTTAGTGGCCATAGCCCTAAGATTAGTATATCCTGTGGTGGCGTCTCCACCATAGTGCCCTCCTACGACGCCTTTGTGCGCTTGCGCAAGATTGACTTCCCGCTCATACTCCAAAATGCAACATTTCAAGTTCTCGTCTCCTCTTAACTTGTACAATTCCCAAAAATAAGTTGTGAGGGGATGCGCATAATGCCAAGTTCTTTTTCTCCTTTGTGGAAAATATTGTTGAGGCCATTGCCAATATGAGAACACATCTATGTTGGCCAAGTCTTAAGGGACTTTGGTGACCTTGTAAAGTCATGCGTCTAACATGTTACCTTCAATGATATATGCACACTCTCCATTGTTTATCCAAAAAAGTGGTTTGTGTTGCAATTTTATTTTGCTGGTTTGACTACCATTGAGAATTCAATTCCTAAAAGAGTATTATTCGGTGGCAAATACACCCATGTAATACTAGCTTATTCACTAAGTACTTCAATGCCTCATGGTCTGTGAAGAACACAAAGGCATTGTTAGTAAGTACTGGTAAAAAAATTGCAATGCATAAAACATGGCCAAGGCCTAACACTCGATGGTGCCCTAATTCCTCTCTTTGTAAACAACGATTTCTTACTACTTGCAGAGTAGAATGGACGATCCATCTTGTCTTCCCATGGTTGAGCCAAATTTGCTCCAATTTCTTTACCGAATGCATGAACATTGACATGGAATGTTTTCTTCCAACCCAAGAATCACAAAATTGGGGTACTTGCCAACATCCTCTTCTATTTCAAAGGCCTCTTGTTGGTGTTTAGCCCAGATGAATGGTTTGTCCTTTCCCAACAACTTGTTTGTAGGGTCGGTGACCTCTGCATGTTCCCTTGTGAATTCTCATTAGTACTCAAAATGTCCAAGAAACGTGCCCATGTCCCTTTGAGTACTTGTTATTTCTAGTTGCAAAATCACCACTATCTTGGTTGGATCTATGACCATCGCCTCTCGCATATCATGTGTCACAATAGGACTCCAAATGGGGTTGCAAAGATGCACTTTTTAAGTTCACGTAAATCTACAATCACTCGCATCTCTTAGACATCAACCTCAAGTTTGCATTGTGATCTTTCACCAACCCGTAGATAGTCCAATCCTCCAAGTAGACCTACACGAACTTGTGAAGGAAGTCTTTGAAAACCTCCACCACTATGCACAACTTCAATCCAAATGGCATCACATTATATGCAAATAAGCCCTATTATGTGGTAAATGTGATCTTTAATTTGTCTTCCTTTACAGTTTGAACTTGATGGTAACTCGAGAACCCATCGGTTCATATTTGAATCGCATCCAGCCACTCCTAGAATTTCTTCACTAAAGGGGGCGAAGAATGGATCATTCGCACATGCTTCATAAGTTCACACAAATCCAAATACACCAATCCTTCTTAATGTTGATGACCATTGGGTGAACGCTCCGATTCCTCCATGGGATAAATAACTCTTCAAGCTCGCATTTTTCAATCTCATTGACCTTTTCTCTAAGATCGGGATTCATCCGATACAGCCATTTTCTAATAGGCTTAATGCTCATCTTCCCAACAACAAGTGAAAACCCTTCATCTTGTGATAGCCCTTCAAAAAGAGGTCCTTGAATTCCAGCAGCAATTCGGCAATATGGGTCAAATACTAATTCAACCAATATCGCCATATGGTGGCAATACACAAAACTAAATCAATGTAGATATTCAATTTCTTGGGGCACATTGGCTCATTGTAATACTTCTTTTCACTAGTTTGTGCATCCTCACTATGCGCTCAACAATATAAGTCTCTATGTTCAAGTAATCCATCTTTTTGGTCCCCTCTCCCCAACAACCTTCATGGGCCTTCCCTTTATTTGATGCACGTTCCTTAAACCAACTTTTGTGTTGTTATCAATTCAAGCTATCCTCATTGATGCCATTGTTGGCCTCATCATACAACTCTAGAAGATATATTCTCGCTCATTGTGCATATGCCTTACCCGTTCCTCCATTACCATATCATTCCTAAAAATAGTTTCGTTGAAAAGCTCTAGTGGCTCAACAATCTCCAAGCTTAGGTGAGGCAAATGTGAAAGTGTGCGCAAAATCTTCCTTCACTATTTCCCAATTGGTCATCTCTCTTTTTGTCTCACTAATGATGTATCATACCCATGCCCATAATCATTAAGGTATCAGATAGAGCTTGGGCAAGTAGTCCCATCATAACTTGCCAACCCATTCTTTAAATTACTTTGTTCAAGCGTGTGCAGATTGCCTCCTTGATGTTAACCCATTTTGGCATGTATGGTTGTTGGGTGACCCACCAACACGTAGTTGTATTCTTCAATGTATAAACCAAGGACTCGCACACGCAGCTTCTTCCTAGGAAAATCCACATAGGCATCGACACAATCAATCCATCATAAGCGCAAGAGTTTTCTCAATTTTCTTGGCCTAAGCCTCAAGACTCTCTTTATAGTTAATGCACACTTTGGTCTCCATTCAAGCATGCTCACCGCTTCCTCGGGGTTTTTGTACTTGACTCAACAATCAGCCTTTGATTCAACCCTTGGGATTCCTCTTTACTTATACACACCTTCGAGTTGTGACTTCATATGCCTTCTTAACCCATCACTTACAATCATTGTTAGTTGTGTCGGAACCGATAACACCACTTCTCCATTCCACAACACTATCATTTCCTTGGTTGATATAGTCTACTCCCTAGGATGTGACATTGTAGATATAGTTAATATATTCCTCCGTAACTACACTCTCAACAAAAGGAGACCCTTGAGTTATATCCAAGTAAAATAACCACTTGATGCTCCATGTTTTCAAAGCTCAAATGGCGATTCAATCCATATTGTTCTCAAAACACCAAGCCCTATAAAGCAAAGTTTGGTAGTTATCAACTTCGCTAGCTCAACTACTTCAAGTCCGTTTCAAATTTGCTCCCATAATGTCCATCAGAACATTCTTCAATGCTCTAATTGGCACTATGTGCATCTTGTTAGCCATAAACAAGACATGGAGGTGGTCTCTAAATTTAGTCTACCCATCCTATTCCATGCATCCTTCGTCAATACGTTTTCTTCGATGTCGATGTCAACCATGATGTCCCTCACTTCCTACCGATTGATCACAACATAGATCAATAATTCTTGGTCAATGTTTTGTTTTGCCATCTTTAGTTGTTTGTCAACCACCTTTTTTACCTTTGGTGTGCCGCTCAAAATCTGCGCCAACCAATCTTTTGGCATGGGTAACCCCATTAGTTTTCAGCAAAGCTATGATCTCTGTAACCTCAACAAATTCTTGCTCTAATGGGTCATTATCAGTTTTTCTTATAGGTCTTTATAGGTTTTTTCTTGGGTTTGGGCCTCGTCTCGTGCTACCTAAACCTCTCGTGTAGGTTCCTTATGACATCAATGCTTCTTGTCGAATCAATCTTTCAAGAGCACCATCGGGGTAATCAACCACCTTGGTGATTTTCTTCTAAACAAGTTCCTTGGATACTTTCATCCTCTTTCGTTGGGTTTGTACCATGCTAAGCATAGTCATGTTCATTTTGGTACGACCTTAGGAACATGTGCTCCTTTCTTAGGCATCCACCGCAACCTTGATCATTTTTACACTTTTCAGCATGCCCTCTTGTTTTTGGGTCATCTCCCATACGATTTTGGGCATTCCTCAATTAAGTACGCAGCTAGGCAATACCGCAATTGGGTAAGTGGTGCAATCTTTAAGCTAATAATCATGAGGTCCGCATTTGTAGCACATTCTAGGGATATCTCCCATCTCCTCTAACTCGCTTCCCTACCTCTATATCCATGTCCTTCACACTATTGGTCCTAGTCAAATAACCCCACAATTCCTTTCTTCCAATCTTTGTGGAGCTCTTTAATTATGTGGCAATGCTCGGTATAACGTGTGTTTGAGTTGCACACCCTACATCACAATAATAGCTTAGCATGCTTAGCTCTTTACGGCGCTAGGAAATCCTTCATGGCATGGGCTTTGTGGCATATCTCACACCTTCTCAAAGCATTGTTCTCATGCTCTTTCCTTGGACAGGCATTCTTGTTATGGACCTCCACTTCACAATCGGTGCACCGAATTTGTTATGTGACACATGTGTTGTTAGTCATTACCTGCAAATGGGTGGCCATGTTCGAGATCAAACCTTCTAGGAATAGGCTAATTTGAATGTCCCCACTTCTTTTCGTTTATGCTCAAAGCGCGGCCTCGAAGGCCTCGCACAACTTCACAAAGATGTTCATGGGTAACACCCATCAAAATGGCATAAGAAGATTGTCGTCAAAGCATTGGGTGTGTCGGATGGGGGTACAATTCATATGATAACTTTGAAATCAAGGTCTTAAACCTTGCATCATGACTCACACACTTTTGTAGACTCCTTGTTTGATCTACTTTAGCAGAGCAATGCTTTATTGTTTAAATTTGAGGATATCAAACTCCTCAAGAAACTTCTATTCCTACAGATCGCAATCCACAACTACCCAAAACATGTCAAATTTGCAATACCACATATGTGTGCAATCCAATAAGCTTATCGCAAGTCCTAGATTCTCAAGGGACGCCACTCGTTTCACTCTCTAAATAATCTCGGGGAGTGCACATAAACAACGGCATTCTCCACACCTCGATACTCGACAACTTCAAGGGCTGATTATAGTAGAAGTGTTATACAAGGCATTTGTGGGAAATCTTGTTCACAATGGTCCAATGAGTGATGGCCTCTGCAACAATGATAGTAGTTGCGTTGTGTTCGCGATCGGTGGTACTTGACTAGCATTCACAATATTTCCGGTCCCAACAACATTGTGGGATTCACTACTAGGACGGTGTTAGACTCTAACGATTGATATGGAGTTAATTGTTGCAATATGAACTATTGGTTTATCCTCATAAACACTTCTACTCTCAAAGAGCCAAGTCCTCTACCAAACTCTTCTTCTAATTGATTAATAAGTATGCAAAAGCGAGTGTTTGGTGTTGTAGGCGAGGGCGCTTTCCTTCTTTTGTGACCATGCATTTCTATGGAGGTTCCAAAACTCTTTGGGTGTTGTCACGACATGGGTTCAAGTTCATCGGTGTTAAAGACAAGTGTGTAACTTCCCTCTTCCTTTAGTGTCCTTGGGCATCCTTGTTTCTCGCCTCTTCTTTCCATGTAGCACTTATAGTATCCATGATCAGCCCCTTGGCCTATTTGTACTTGATCTTGCGGAGCTCCCTCTCGTCCTGATCTTCCCATTTTGTCATCTTGGTACAACCTCCTCTTTCGGTTCCACTTCTGCAAGCACATCCCTTCTTTCCTTCTTTTGTGACAATGCATTTCCATCGGGCTCCCAAGAATCTCCAAGTGGTGTTCATGACATGGGTTCAAGCTCATCAATGGTCAAGACAAGTGTATGCCTTCCCTCTTCCTTCTTCTATTTGGCGGTGCCTTCTTTTTGTTTGGTGGTGTCGGTAGTGGTGCTTTCCTTCTTATGTGACCATACATTTCCATGGGAGATTCAAGACTCTCTCGAGTGTTGTTCACAACCCGGGTTCAGCTCATCGGCGTTGGAGACAAGTGCATGCCTTCCCTTTTTCTCGGGTGTTCTCATGCATCCTCGCTTCTCATCTCTTCTTTCGTGTAGCACGAGCGAAATGAAGGGTCAACAACCACCACCAAGCAAGTAGGAGATAAATCTTCAAGCTTAATCTTTCCTCTTACTTTGGGATGCATACAACTTTCAACACGTAACTCTTACACCACAACCTTCCACCTGTCTTCAAGACTTCAAATGTTGGAAAGACTCTTCAAAAATCAAAAATTGATTTTGAATATCATGCGCCAACAAAACGGATCAAGTCATCAACACCATGGTCAAATGGATAAGAAAACAAGAGATCCCTCTCTTCAAGATCTTCAAAGTAGGTCAAGCACTTTCTCAAAGAAAATGATTCATAGAAGCACAAGTTGTCGCCGCAACTTTCGCGTCTTCTTCCATAGCTACACACACAATGGGAATTGCCGCTCTTCAAGGAGGGACGATTGTTCAGGAGGATCTAAGAACTCAAATAACTCTCGACACCATGGCATTGTTATGCATGATGATCTAACTTCACAAATGGATTCAGCATCATACCACGCATATGTGTCCATACGATGAGGTCCTAATTCCTTGTGATACCACCCAACTTTGTAGTGTCTACATCAGACGACACAACTCTATAGTACCCCAACTTAAGATGATGAACTGATGATTAGTTATGAAGCGTTTGTAACAATTTAGCGATCACTTCATCTTCCTTCATTGTATATTAAAGCATACTTCTATTCTTTGTAGTAAGAGGTAGATTAGTAATTAAATGTAGTATGAGTACATAGACATCCTACATCCAACCTCTCAGATCTTGTACATGACTTTGCATAGTATAATTTTGCATTACAGTTCTATATTTGGTGTCAATTATCTTCTTTGCTTTCTATTGTGTTGCATATGCACTCAGATATGTACTTTGACCTCTATCATTCACAATACATTTTCCCCACATAACACATCTAGATTCTCATTTAGAGTGTTGTCCATCGGGTCTTCTCCTAGGTCTTAGATCAATTATCAACTTCTTTGCATTGGGATCCACTTGCATCATGAGAGATTGTAGGGTTTTTGCCAGCCAATATTTTCCAAATACTCGACAACAATTTGCACCTTATCACAATTGGGAGGAACAATGGCATAAATCCTGGTCTCCCATCTGTGCATTTCAGTTAGGAGCTCATTTTCTATTGCAAATCACCTTTGTATCATCAACCAAATCGGAGTTCTCTGAAAGCTTGATCACAGCGTCACAACCTAAGTCTTGACGTAGTTCCAAATGATCCTTCACATTGTTTCTAAACTCATATTTTACAGTCTTTTCTTACAGCAATTTTGCATCCGCATCAAACTGGAAAGACATCGTTTTATGGGTCAAATCATCAAGCCTAAATATTATATTTGTTGATTCATAGATTCCTTTTTCAATGGCGTCGTCTGCCCTTTTCAGATCCTTAATCCTCACCTTAATTTTATAGTTCCATCAACAAAAGAAATCCCTTTACCTGCAAACAATTCTTCGGGAGCAATCTTTGATCAAAATGATGTTTGGATGCATACTCTCCCACAATTATTTTTCCACAGGCAGGTTCTTTTCCGATTCATTCATTTTTTTGTAACAACATTGAAGTTTATTGCAACATTTTACAGTTTCGTCACAAACATTAAGTCCATTAATGCACAGCTTTTTGAGCGAATCCTTTACACCATGACCAAACTGACCAATCTAACCAACCTGTGGCAAAGTGCCTTTATAAATAAAAATACATGATAAATCAGGTGGATTTACTGCCTTTTTAGAAGACCCTGGATACAACAAATACTCAATATATTCGCTGAGACAAGCCACTTGATCCTACATGTTTGACTTCGACATGCCATCCTTCTTGATCTGCTTGGTGGTGATATGATAAGCCAGTGTAAGTTGACTCATGACACCCGCCCAATTGGGTTTGGGAACAACAATGTCCCACACAAAATAGTTAACTTCCATATCTTCCTTGATCTCCCCAAATCATCAATCTTGAAATAACTTTTGCACTTGGCATTATGAGGGGTCTTCCTTTTCATGTATGTAGACATTACATCGATATTTGGGACCTTTGCTTTCCTAACACGTGCCTTTTATTCCCAATCGGGCCCTATACTAAATGCTAAGTATTCTGCACAGATATTGACAGATTTGTCTCCCCATTGGTTAGGAAATCAAATTGGAAGGAATGATAGACATGTCTTGACCATTTGGAAAGTTGGCATTTGGAAGAGGGAAACACCATCAGAAACAAAAGGCAAAAAGTAGAACTAACATTTGACATTTGTGAATGAATAGTTTCAAAGACTACAATCTTCAAAGAGGGGGAACCAAAGAAGTTTTTATTAGAGAGCTAATCATCGCAACATTTTCAAGCAAATTTTACATATCGCCATCACCCACTACATCAAATATCAAAAGTACCAGGAGACATTGGAGGGTTCTCTTTGTTGGTTCTTCCTCTTACAAGCCTTAGATAGAATCACCTTGATCATTTTCCCGAATCATTACTACACCGAGAACCAATTTCCTTCCTCTACATGTTATGATCACCATCATCCCCACCTCATTCACTAGGAGTACGAGAACGGAAACATTTTTAGAGGAAGAATTAATTTGTATATTGTGATTGTTGGTTGTCTATCTTTTAGAGTATGGCTTTTGGGTCTTGAATACCCAAAAGCCATCATTCTCTTATCCTATTCTTCAACCACTTTCTAAATCCTCTTTAGAACAAGTCTAGAAATGTCTTCAACAAAAGCGACAATTTTCTTTAAATAATCTTCAGCCAAGAGAGGAGTAAATACAATATGTTCTCTTGAGAAAGTGAGAGATCCAACATTATGTTCTTTGTCGAAAACCACAGTAGGGACCTTAAAGGCATCATATTTGGTGATTTATTCAAAGTGTCATACAACTCGGTTGTCTTCTCTTGAGCTCAACATGTCATGACAATTGGAACAATTGTCTTCGAGCGAGTGAACATGGGCTTGCCAAGAATTGATTCCATCTTACCCCCTCAAAAGAAGCATGCGACTCATATATCTTCAAATTTGTGTTGGTAACCCCCATATAGAAATCTTTAGAAAAATAAAAACTAATTCTAATGGGGAAATCAGCAAGTTATGGAACATATTTTGTAAGAACTATGAAACCATCGGCCTTACGCGGGGACGCGTCCTCTAGATTTTGGTGACGTCCTAAACGTTTCGGGGACTTGGGGACTTCGAGGGGAAGTCCCCAATTTTTTTAAAATCTTTCAAAAGTTTTTTGATATTTTTACTATTCAAAAGTTGTTAATTTTACCAAGAGCATTCAATTATAATCTTGAAAGTACCTAAAATACATTAAATACAATTTAAATATCTAAATGTCATTGAAAAATGTTTAAAATATTGAAATATTAATTTTTATGTATTATTTTATATAATCGTCCCCTTGCTCCCCAAACTTTAGGAATTTTTTGCGTCATGAAAGAAACCCCGTCCCTTCATACCCCATCTCGCCCGTCCCGAGACTTAGGTAACTATGGAAACCATTGACATACCTATTGTCACTTTGAAATGCACCCTTTGGAGAGTGGTGTGGAATCTCTCCTTTCAATTGACAAAATGGAAACACTCCTAGGTTGTGGGTGACCGTATGTTGGAGTGAGTCTCCAAAGAGGGCTCGTTCCCCTAGTGTAACACCTAAGACTAGTTCTATTCCTAAGACTACTCTGCTGTTGAAACAACAAGGAAAAGGGGAAAACGAAAAGATGGTGATGCACCGTAAAGTCCGAGGATCTTAGACTAATTTGAACCATGGAAAACACACACACCATACACAACCTACAAAGGAAGGTGTCAATGCAAAAGTGTTTCAAAGAAGGGTTTGAAGTTTGTGACACAATAAAAAGGAAACAAATGGCTTTGAAGGCAATTTGGTGAACTCCACAACAAGATCCTGCACAAAACTTGGTTAAACACAATCTATGACCTACAAATTGAAATTAAACTGCATAAAGGCATGGAGATTAAATTGTAAATCAAGGATAAAACAACTATCACGAAATATAATCAGCTTAAAAACAAGATTGTGCACGATATACAAGATGTAGGAAGGTAAAAATGGCTCCTTTATTGATCCAAGAGGTGAAATAAGTACAAAGAATCACTCATGACCCCTGCTCTTCCACTCAGAACATAGAATAAACTCTTAATAGAATGTGCATAGTTCTTTTACAATGAATTTTAGGAGTTTTATAGAAAATTGAGAGAGAGAAGAAGGGGAAAACGCAGACATGCAAGTCTGGTTCTAAAAATAGACAAAACGTGAATGACATGCATGCAAAGTGATGATAAAATCAAAACGCACACTCAGAATACCAAAATGTGTCCAAAATAGCCAAAACGCATTCCTAGAAAAGCAAAACACATTTTAAAAATAGACGCTTATTTGCATGTTGTGTTTCCAAAATTATCAACTTGTGCATGCTCCAATTAAGTCCTCTTGCATGCTCTAATCTTCTTTTAGCTTTTAGATGCTCCAAAATTAGATTTTTGATTGAAAATAAAGCTAAAAAAAAATTTGTGGTCATCCCCATGCTTAACGGATTTTCTGTGTTTTTTCGCTTTGTTCCATGGTTTTCCTTTGTACAGCGGCTTTTCCAATGGCTTGTATTGCATCTTTTCCTTTGTATCGCGGCTATTCCTTTGTATCGCGGCTTTTCCTTTGTTTAGCTGATTTTGTAAACTTTGAAAAATCTCTCCATCTTCCAAGTATGTCTAGCCTAGAAATTGAATAACTTGTAAATAAGCATGGGGGATTCTTTGGATAACAATACCTTGGTAGCATATATGGACGAGCTTTTAACCCAAAAACAAGATATAAGAAAATTCTAGGAATTGAATATACATCTTTCCCCATTCAGAAATTTTTTTTTCTCATGAGAAATGTGCAAATTGTAATCATCTTTGAGCCCACATATTATCCCGAACACAAATGCATCATTGCCTCGTTTAAAATGCTTCTTTAAGTCTTTATTCTACAACTAAGGGAAGTGATAATATACCACTTTACCATCAGCTGATCAACCTTCATATTGTAGAACAAGAAGGGTGATTTTCTTAGCCAATGAGTTCATGAGATATGAAGCCATGTAGAATTTTTGTAGTCTTCTAGATTCAACTGTGACAAAATAATCTGGTCTTATGTTTCAGATTTCTCTATAGGACCTATCATCATGGAAGGGATTGAAGCTAATGCTTTCCCAAATAGATAGAATTTAGTGTTATTTTATAATGTTGAGGCAAATTGAAAGTAGACTCAAGACAAGTCAGCCCATTAAGATCGAAAAATCAGACCCAATTAATCATTGAATTGGTTACCTCATTAGAAAAAAGTGTCTAAACTATTTTTTAACAAGTAAATCAGTTAAATAATTAATTTATTGTGTGACCTCTTAAAGAAGGCTTTAAGAAAATTCATTATTAAAATAGTTAGGAATGTTGACTTTGAGACAATTCAAGTATTAGTGACATCTAAGACTGACTGAGCTTCCAAGTTCCAACCATCATCCTTCCTAAGATTATAAGGACGTTTTTCTATTTCTATTGCTCCTCTTATTCTCCTAGTCTTCCAATGGTTCTCAATAGGTAGAATTTCGGCTTCCCCAATGGTTTGAGTGCATTTCATGTTCCGCAAGCGCAAATTGTTTAACCCCGCTTTGTTGGATGTCCATAGAATGCTCTTTAATTCTAGTTTAAACGGATCTACCTGTTTCAGCAGCATAAGGAATACCATCGGTGCACAAGATCTCAAAGACACCTTTTCTGAGCATCATTACTTGATAATCTTTAGCACTTCTAAAGCTAGTTCTTAAGGTTTTAAACCATTTGAAGCTAGTTTGCATGCCCTTCCTTTTTAAAATTTGGGTTATTTTTCCGTATAGCATTGTAAGGTAGGAATGCTTTCTTTCGCACTTCTGTCTTCTTCACTTTTGGGGATCCTTCTCCCTCTCTTTGCTTTCTTGGAAGCTTTTTTAATTTGCTAGTTACGATAGCCATTCTTGTTTTACGGCTTTACCAAGATATTTTTCTTCATTTGTTAGATAATCTAGATACAACATCCTAAGAGCTCTAGTAAACAAGGTGTCCAGCACTCCAGCTCATGTCCAGATCTTGGAAGTCCATGTTCCGCTTAGCAAAAACTGCACCAGTTTTAAAAAGTTTTTCCTTGTGTCTAGATTATAATGATCAATCGCAGCAGAGATGATTTCAAGGCTTTGGACAGCAGTGGGAAAAGTCATGGCATCAACCAAATTTGATTCCTTCGGCTTGGAATTTGAGCTACTAGTTTTTAGTTCCTACAATTTATTTCACAATTCCTCAAGGTCCACGTACCCCAATATTGTATCAAAGATTTCATCAACCTCTAATTTGATAGACCTCTCCCAACCTTGATATTTCATTACTTTCCTACAAGCACTTAGGTTCCCTACAAGCACAAGGATTTGACACGAAAACGACAATGGAAATGTTCAATTAAACAGAAAACAAGAGAGCACATGGAAAGACAAGGCGAAAGATTGAATAGTGTAGATGTGAGGGTTTTAAATAGTAAAAATGATGGGGTATAAATAACTATTTATAGCTATCGCGAGAGGGCAGAGGACATTGATGTGGGTGGTGGCACAATAAATGCTACTTCAAAAACTGTGCACTAAAAGGTGGTTGAAAGAGTTAGGAGTTGAAAGGTATTATGTACTGACATGAAAACTAAAGTTCAATAATTCCAATACCAATTCATGACTTACCCAATTTTTGAGAGATAATCAAGGAATACGGGAAGGAGGACCAAGTAAACTAATATGTAATACATCATAATCCGACAAGCACGACAACAAACAAGAAGCGATTTTAGGACATGGAGTACCCTATGCATAGGCATGAGGGACACAAAGGTTCGACAGACCTAATAGGAATAGGGACTTAGCCTAATTTAGGATTGTGTATCAAAGATAATGGAACTCAAGGTAGCATGTGTTAAAAACTAAAGTGCGTGAAAGCTCAACACACCTGATACGATTTATATACTTAACCGATTTACAACCATTGGAATGGAACAATCAAAGGTTTGTGGCAAGTGAGGTACATAGGCTGCATGTACGTCCACATATCCCAATGTGCACATGCCTTAGACAAATCAGCTCTTAATGATCAGGTGAGTCGAGAAGTGATGGACTTAATAAAGGTACATGAGGAACACAAAGTTTGTATATGTTTGATTTGGATTCTAGAAGCATAGGGAGTAGGTCAATTTTGAGGTACACAAGGTGCATAAATACCCAATTGAACCGACAACGCGGTATTACATAGAAAAATTTAACGTTGACTTTGATCAGATAGATGGGGTTGGCAGCGCCCTTATCTATATATGGGATCGGATCCATCTCTCTCACCACAGTTACGGGCCAGTCGGAATGTATATAGAAATTTCTCTACATTGGGCATAGGTCCATCCATCTCCATCTCTATTATACGATAGGGGTAAGTGATTTCCGATTCAAACCCCATCTATAGATTCAAATTTCGACACTCAAGAAGTACACAAAGACCACAAAAGTCCAATAAGTCCGACAAACACATACTTTGAGAGAATTTAAGTTTCCATATATATAAAAACAGGAATTTTATTTTAAGGAAACCACACAAATATGAACCACACATATTAAAGATTAACAAGAACAACTAAAATTGACTTCAAAAATTTACATAGTTTGACAAAAATTTGGCGAAAAATTCAACACAACACTGGGCTTCCCTAATTCCACTTACATCTTTTAATACTTTCACAAACTCGATATCTATGTTCGCATGTGTGCATGTTGGTTGTGCTTGTGTGCGTGTCTCTTCGTGTCTATGAGTGAGTGTGAATCTTCATTGATAGATATCATACACCAACCTAGTATACACCATCGAAAAAATGTAAAATACTATATATTCAATAAAATAAGAATAAATAGAAAAAATATTATATGCGAGGATAGGTTAAAGGTGACAACTAATAAATACAAGTCAAGAGTTGTGTACATAGGGGCACGCCCCTGAAAAGAGGCAATACATAACTAATTGGGTTTATAAGTTGCCTTCCCATATTGTAAATGCTTCGTCCTTGAAGCACATGAAAAATATAAGTGACAAGACTTTGAAAAAAAATTACAATATGACCACATTGAATTAGGAATCATCCCCCTGAGATCAATCTTGATAGGCATTGTGTATCATCTTAAGGTAACACCCAAATTTGTATATCTTGAAGGTACTCCACTTGACAACTGTGGACTTGGACCCCATGTATATCTCTTATAATTTGGATTTGTAAAATCTTTGGAAATCTTTCATCAAAGTTGAATAGTCTCGAACAATGAGGGTGTCAACATATTCAATTTTGGATTTTCTCAATACCGGTTGCTCAACATTTTTAAAACATGGGCATATATTGTCTATCTAGCATATGCTGTCTATATATGGTTCTCTTGATAGTTTATGTTCAACATTTATTTTCCAATTAAGAAAGCCATACACCACCTGCAAACCATGAAAGATTTTCATGCTAAACACAATTAAGGTTGAGGAAACAATGCCCATAAGGGATGGCAGATATGTGGGATTAGTACCCAAATGCATGCAGCATGGGAAGGTTTGGAATGTTTTCTTGACAAGTAAAGATGCATAAGAAAAAAATATTAGACACAATAAATGTGGAGGTGGTTGTCGGTGATGAAATGGAAGGTGATACACGTTGCACAAAAATGGAGGATATTGTACAAGCCTAATGGAATTTTTCAAAAGATTATAAATATGGGAAGGTAGAATAATCATCTCAATGTAGAACAAGGAAAACTAAGAGGAGGCTCAATGCCACAATTTTTCAATGAGCAAAATTTCTATAACCCAATAGTCAATTTTGGGTTTCTAAATAGCTTTTTTTTCTTGGCGAATCTTGCATAAGCATATAGGCCACCTTATGTTGTTGGGGCCATAATTACATGAGGATGTGCCCCTTGCCCTCTAAGGCTGCCCCAAAGATATGGAACATTTCATGCATGTATTGACTTCTTCCACACATGCTCGTAGGGATCCTTCTCTATTTCCTATAGTTCCAACTTTCAAGTGGATTTGGTGGGAGGGTAACCAACGAAGAGGAGAAGGCTACAAGTTCAAACTCGGTTATAGAAATGTTAAAACGTTAATGCAACACATGATGAGGCAAATTTTTCTTCGACGATGATATCCCAATGCATGTTGCTCGGTCTCTTTATTTTAGGGAGTTAATCTCTAAGGCACGTATGACAAGTAGACTTTTTTCTTTTTGAAAACCCAAAATGAGAACCTCTTGACAAAAACTACTCAAAAGCTAATTTTCTAATGGAGGAGATAAAGACAAAGATGGGTGGAAGCAAAGCTACTCTATTATCACAGATGGATGGGCAAACATTAGGCACCACCCTCACATCAATGTTATCGTCACAAGTTAGGCATGATCTTATTTCGTTGGGGCCATTGATTGTTCTAGAAAGTGCAAGGATGCTGATTTTCAATTTTGCATTTTGAAGGATGTTGTAGAGGAAGTTGGCCCCATCACTATTATATAGTGTAGTTACAAACACAATTTAAGTGTGGAAGGCACCAAGAGATGTTGGTTGAGGATGCATATAGACCAAAGTGTTGCAAGGAGACGTGTCCACAATGACTCAAGACGCGTCTTCAATATAGGAGAGGGGTACAGAAACAAACGGAGCTCATAATAAGATTACCAAGCTTATATTTCATTCATATCACAAGTTTGTGTATATATAAGATGCCCACAGATCCCCTATGTAAGAGGCTCTAAACTCTATCAAACTTGTATTCTACGAATGATTAGTACTCTAATTAGTTTAGCATTCCTAACATTAACTATAATAAATATAGTTTGTAACTTCTTAACAACCCAACAAACCCATGAATATGAAAACTAATAGTGGTTTATTATTATGATGTAATTAACTTTATTTTCCTAACAGAAACTTCCACCATGCTCGAAGACATTTGTGGAGATGTTAAACATCTCCTTTTCATTTCTTGTAACCCTAACTATATCCCCAAAAAAGGGTTAAAATTATAAAAATGAGATTGTTTGATTTTATTATCACACACATATCATCGATTTGTGGAGGCCTGAGGAGATGGAATTTGATTTGCAGAGAGGTATTTGGTTTACAAAAGAGAAGGGCTTCGATTTGTAGAAAGAATGAAAGAAATTATGTTAGTGTTGTTAATATCCACAGATAACCGGAGAAGTAGGTCAATGGGACTTGAGGATACTATTGTTAACAATAGAAAGATCTTGGAAGAGTGAATCTTGAAGCAAAATAACAAAAGTACATAAGAGAAATAGAGCAAAGTGTGCTCTATTTCACTAGCATAAGTGGTAATGAAATCAACACAAATAACAATGAAGGGCAATCAAGAGCCCTTAAAGAATGTGCAAAAGAAGACTAGAAGGAAATCTTATCGGCTATCTCTATCAAGTACATGAAGTGAAGGAGTCAATGGGCCATCGGTTGTTGAGGAATTTGGTCCCATTTTGTTATAGGATGTTTCTTGTATAAACCCAAGGTGCAAAAAGGTCCTTAAACAAAATGGGACCAAATTCCACCCAATGGTGCGTAAGACATAGCCCGAAGGATGAGGGGGTTCAAGCAAATGACCTTGGCCTCAATGATTTACCCCATGTTCAATTGCTATAGAGGCAGACCTTGAGTGAAGCACATCTAGACAACATCCTAATAGAGGACCGGAGGCTGATGACATAGTTGATGCAACATTGACCCTATTCCATTAGATGAAATATTATTTAAATTCACATTTCTGATTTTTGTTTTTTGCATGCTTATTTGTCTCGCATTTTGGTGTGCCTTGCAATGTACTCAACCCTAGATATGATGATATCAATATAATTACTATCATCTTGTGTCGACGACTAAGTTCTTTACCTTAAGGATTAAAGTTTAATAGGTTATTTTTTAATATATTTCAAATTGGAATGGCCATCATATAATTTTCTCGAGATGTGTGTGTGTGTGTCTATATATATATATACCCATCTCCTATTTTTGGGAAAATTGAGTACCATATTGATACATATCCCCATCTCCATATACACGATCTCCATGTACACGTCTCTGGTAACTATGATATAGACTCTTGTTGTGTGCATACCATGAACATGTGGTGATAAGTGTTAGAGAGGTGCAAATGTTTATATGCAACCACACACCTCTTTGGTTCATTCTTTTTCGACGAAGGAATCTCTCAAACCAATTGGGACTAAATTTGCAATTTATTTCATTTTATGCAGAAAGCTTGAGTTGCAAGAGGCCTTGCAATGTATGATTATGACACAAGAGTGGACTAGGTGGGAGAGTCCAAGACAAAACAGAGAAAGGGAGTGAAGGACATGGTTGTCAGAGATTAGTTTCATAAAGATATGAAGTACATTGTGTCCATTGTACTTTCATAAACTTGGAGAAATATGCAACCATTGATAGCAAGTTTGACCATTTGAAGTCTACAATTCATTATACAAACTCCACCTTGCCATTCTATGAAAAATATATTCAAGCCATTCTTTAGCGGAGGTGGGAGAAGTCGAGAATACAAACCCCCTCCCTTCCCCCTCCCCAAGCATGGCCACATATGTTGTTAAGCCTAGATGGTTCATGGAGAGACCCAAATGATTGATTCCTATTGATGATGACGAGGTGAAGATGGGTATCAAGAAGGCCCTTAAGAAAATGTACACTAGGGAGGAGGTTGCAACAATTAAAACCAAGTGAACCAAATTTGCTAGTCTTGTCATAAAATTGTTAGTCCATTGATGAAGTTGCTTTGGCTCACAAAGAGCCAAATAAGTATCAATTCTTGTCAAGTGCAAATGCCCGAACACCAAAAAGGTTGAGGTTGAGATCGTGCCCCGAGCAAGTTTGGCGAAATGGATACCCCTTAGTCCTTAGTACTAGGCCTAAGAGGGCAAGTTATTCTATGCACCTAATTTGTGCAAATTTTTGTTCGATGCATTAAGATGTTTATCTTTCAATCAACATAAAATAAATTGCTAGTCTCAAGATATAATGAGGAGGTTGGGAGGATATACTCACTCTAGAGCATGAGGACCTAGAGGATGGCAAGGCATACTGGGGCATCGCATGATGCTATATACACTTTTCCTTCACCAGTTTAAAGTATGTTTGTTGTGGAAAGGAATTGTACACTTATAACTTCATCCATTCTATGTAGAGGTAGAGGCTTACGTCTAGGAAAGTAGTGAGGCTAGTTGTTGTACATAGTGCCTCTCACCTCATGGATCACAAGACGATTGGATACAAGAAGATTCCAACAGTATAATGGGATGTGGAGCCTTAGAAACCTAGGAAAATTGATGAGGATATCGTGGATGTTACTTGAATTTGAGCTCTTTATAATCTATGTTATTTGTAATCTAACGCATTATAATCATGCAATTGAAAAACTATAAAATATATATTTTTACGTTGAAGGCCTCCAAGTGTGAGGTGTCATTTGCTAGAAATTTTCCATATTCCGACAAACATTTTCTCGACAACCTCTTTTCCGTCGACATTTTCCAACGGCACTACGACTTCAACATATTTAGCAATGAAAGCATGTGGGAGTGCCTCGACAAGAAGTGGCTCTTCTTTTGGGAAGACTCAAACCACGTCGACACCATACGCACCCTACTCAATTGTGTCGAGGTTCGGCATGTCAAGGTTGTGCACCAATGATTTGATGAGATGTTCATCGGCCCAGGTTCGAGACGCAACTGCATCACTGTGTTTAAGGGCAACCGGAACAAGACCATGAATTACAAGGGTATTCACAGTATATCAAATGACCGCTCCACGACATTCTACGATCATTTTTTGCAGAGAAGTTTTCAGACATCATGATCACGAACTCAGTCTCCATGGCGTGTCTATGGGAAGAACACCGGGCTCTTCACCGGAGGTGCCAAGATGAAGGCAAATTTTTCGCATTCCGTGATGGAGTTCATGGACCGGTGGGGATTGAGATGACTAGTTTTTCTATGTAGGACTACAATTACAATGGGTGGTGATGTGCATGACCTATGGTATAATCCATACAAGATGGAGACATACAATCACATTGTATTGGAAAAGTTGCAAGAGAGGAATTTGGTTTTGATGGTGGTGGACAACTTTGAGCTGAAATTCCTATGGCATTACAACTACAGTGATGGTGTGCATTACAGTCGCACCCCTAGAGCTAAATGGCGTGATGGCTGAATTGGTCATCAGTATTTTGTTGATTTGATGCGACCTCGGCCAAAATAGGAGATTTGAAACAGAGCATGGGCATCCCTTCTGGTGCTTTTTTCACAGAGATTTTTAAATATTTGATGGCAGAGAAAAAATGGTGGTGGGTATGGGAAGAGGACTTCCTGAAGAGCAGCAACAAGATTAAGAATGGCAACCAAAGAGCCTCCTATTCTTTATGACACTCTTTCACCTCTCCTGGACTGTACTTATCCTCTGTTTCATATCTCTCCAATAAAATTGTCAAGAGAAAGCATCCCAGTCAAGTGGCCATACATACTACGAGCCAGGTCAGTTTGGGGTTAGTGGAGGGAGGAACTTCAATGGCTTCATCAACTGAAAAGGAACAGTTGGCAGATATACTGCCCAATGAAAGTACCATCTGGGTATATTCGCCCCTTTTGTTGGGGGATTTTGTTGTTTTCTTGGCCGAGAAGGCTGTGGGGTTTTGTTTCCCAGAGGATGTTGACTACCACTTTGCCAAGGAGATGTATAGTTGTTCACTGGTGGGCAGATTTATGGGTAAGAGACCATCTCTGTCAAAGATCCAGTGCAAGATCGAGTTTGCCTAGAAAGACCTTTGGTGCCCTGTTCTAACCCTGCTATCAAATAGTTTTTTTCTTATCATGGAATATCGTAATTGCAGCTAAGAGAAGACATGGGCATCCTCATGAAGCATTGATACTATTTCACTAAATGCAACCAACAGGTGTCCAATCTGATCACTTCACATTTGCTAGCATACCCCCAGCCTGTGCCAAAATAGGATCTTTGAAACAGGGTAAGGGCATCCACCAAACCATTATGGAAAACCGACTTTTGTCAGATCTTTTAGTTGCAAATGCCATGGTAGATATGATTGCAAAATGTGGAAGCATGCAAATTACAGCGTTGATGCCCGTACCTCCTGAAATGCAAATCCCTTTTTATGTTTTTATTTCTAAATGATAACTTAAATATATACACTTAATCCTCTATGGAAAATTTCCAGTTATGCCCGCATTAATTAAAAAAAAAAGGCCAGGCTATACCATGCTGTTACAACACTTCCTAGTTTATTTTGAAATATCCTCTCTTAACCCCAAGCGTCTGGTGAAGCAGTTAATTTTTGTTACCCACAAGTAACTGGTGAAACAAGTTATCGTTGTGGATGGTTATTTTGAATAGAAAAACTACTTCTTTGAAGCAATGGATGAAGATTCAGAAAACATCATTATTATTCAGTGATTCGACAGTGACACTGCATCAGTTTCAAAGTAAAACTTGGGCAAAAAGCAATACTTCTTATTCCTTAATTTCTTTGTCCCAAAATAGGTCAATGGGACAGTGATAAATATTTGGTCAGACAGATTATCATCTGCATTTCTCTTTCCATTTAAAGAATTATAAAAACATCTTAAAACCACCCGTCAGCAGAAGCATGTGCTTTCCTGCAAGGACTTTACACGGGTATAAATGATATAAATTTGCCACAGCTTGGTAGACTTGTGAAAATTAGGTATGTGTCTTCTCATCAAGATATAGTTGAAATACCATCAAGGATTTTCACATATATGAAATCTATAATTTCTGGTAATCAAATACATAATTTGTAAATGTCAGCTTAACAAATGTAACACTCATTGTTATAAACTCAAATACTCTGAACACTGAGATAACAATCACTATAACTAAATAGGTTATCATTAAAGAAGCAATTAACAGACATACCAATGTTAATAATAATGATATAACATAGAGAATTAAAACAGATAAAAGTAAACTTTAAAACCTTCAATCTTAGTGCTTACCTAAACTTTAAAGGCCTTGACTAGAACTTACCGAAACATTAAAGGCCACAATCTTATTACTTACAACTATCAATACAAGAATAGATGCTTCTGAACACAAGGTGGACTCTAGAAAGATGAAAGAGGGGCATATTTGATACATCCTCTCAAATTTTTTAGCAGAGGAGAAAATACCAGAAGTCGGCCATACCTTGACAACGTTATCTCCTGAATGAGCCTCAGCTACATCACATAGCTTTCCTACGATGTATGACGCAGAATATTTTCCATCAGCTGTCCCATACTCTCCTAAAACCCAGCAAATGACCTAGAGGAATAGAAAATAAACAAGGCATAAAAACACAAAACATCATTAAAAAAAGAGTCGGACAAAAATATTTCATCAAGAATATTTCAGCAATCACTAATTAATAAAGATCAACATAAATAGCTGTTTAATTTTGCAAAGGAATAGTTTGAAAAGAAATTGATATGCTTTTAACCGTATCCCAATTTGGTGATTGAAAAATACTTGTAAGAGAATAGAAGGAAGTTTTGGCTCGCCAAGTATCTGCAAATATGAATCTACCTGCAACAGAAGTGAAGTACAATTTCATTATAAAGAGATAGGAAAGACAAGCATAAGCAGATGAAATTAACAAACTCCCTAAATTATACACTGACGCTTCCAATTTGCATGCGGGAAAAAGTTGTTAGATCAACCAAATTTTATGAAAGAACATAAACATAGATTATAAGTAATATACGAGTCATATGCAGAATTCAAATTAAAAAGCATGTAAAGTGCTTTCTTTCTTATTTTTATGAATAAAGATAGCTGTCATAGTAGTATACTTCCATGAGTACCACAATAGCATACTCTATAATTTTTACTAGGACGGGAAGGATTTACTACTATGTTTCTCCACACATCAAAGTAGATGACATTTCCTTCCAATGGCCTAACAGTTTTGGGTATCATTTTGATTCGACTCTTACTTATCATAATTGACAAACTCAAAGGTTGCTAAGCTAATACTAGACCATCACAAATCGCAGTTGGCCTTTTGCAGATATCCCTTTTTACATACCTTTAATGGCCTTACTCCCTGTCCGGGCTATTCTGTCACAGATTCATATTTGGTCAGTTCAGAATGTGATTGGACCAGCTGTAAGTCGCCATATATAACCTTGAAAGTTAGAACTTTCAGATTGGACTCTATTTGGGAAGTAGAGAACATAGTTAGCAAGTTTGGAAATGCAGATCCATCCAGGAGGAAAAAAATCCAAAAATCTGGAATCCCCAAAAAAATCGGAAAAATCTGATTCAGTATAGTGCACACAGAATAATAATATATTTTAAAATTACATTAAAATATATATAAAAACTTAAAGACATTTATAAACTTTATACTATAAACTCCACAAAAAATAACCTACATGAAAAGAAATCAATAAAAATGAAATTAATAACCTTTACAAATAATAGATTGTAGAAATAAAAAATAAAAAATAAAAAATAAAATAATTCAATAAAACAAAAGTAATAAACACAAATTATGATTTTAGTTTTTATAATTTAATTAAATTTAAAATTAATTTATTCATAATCTATTAAAATTTTAAGTTTAATTAAATTATTAAAACTAAAATAATAAATATTAAAGACTAAACAAATTTGATATGAACTAAATAATATAAAAGAAATATTATAAACTAAATATTAAAATTTTAAACCTGAACTAATTTGATATGAACTAACAATAATTAAATTAATAATATAATATTATTAACTAAATATTAACATTTAAAATCTAAATATGATAAAATAAAAACTATAACCAAATGAGAAATTGAAAAATAAACTATAATCAAATAAACACGTACCTCCTTCGCACACTACTTTGTCGTCGAAGCAGTTTCATGTCGTTGAACACGTTGTCATAGGCCACGGGCGTGGAACACACTATGGCAGTCATCAAGCATACTGCAATGGCCGTCTAAAGCAGTTTATGAATTTTTGCTTCTTGTGACATCTTTCAAATGTGCAAAATCGAACTATGGTTCCCATGCAGAGTATGTAGACGTCAATGCCTCTGATCTGATGAGAGTGGTTCACATGTAGAGTGTGTAGACTAAATGCTTCAATCATAAGTGAATGCCTTCAATATCACCGAAAATCATTGATAAACGCACTCTTCTTCCACTACAAATTGTGTTTTACTTTTAGGATTCATTGCACTTTTGTAGTGTATTTTCTCTTTTAATATTAATTCAGAAGTTTCAGAAAAATCACATCAAACCGGACATGGCCAAGATCCAGCCGAACTTGATAACTACAGTAGGGATAGAACAAAATTCTTTCAAGCATATTTATTATGAGATTATGAGTTACTATTTTCTACCTATTCATGCAGTCCCTTGTCTATATTCTTCTTTTTATCAAACAACATATGCTCAAAATTGTTTCTAAAGAAGATTTTATACAAAAAATCTTATGTTCTCATTGATCCATAGAAATACATTTTGGAGGCAAAGGTAAACAACTAGTACAAATGTGCTCCAACACCGAAATTGCTATGAGATTGGCACACGTTATTCAACCTAGTAGATAACATATGGTGATTCTTCTCTCCATGTTTAATAATCCACAGCTCGCTTCTCTCCGCACTTAGTCCAAACCTCGTGACGAGGAACATATTACTAGATTCTTTACTTCTTTCTAAAAGAAGAAATAAATGCAAAAAGGACAAATTAAAAAAGTTAAATATATATTAAACCTACATACCCACACAACGCATGGAAAAAAAATCACTTGTTTCATAATTCATTAAAATTATTTTGCTCCATTCTACATAGTTCCTACTTCCTACAACAGCCTAAGCGAGGCTTTTTCCCATCACTTGACCCCTGTTGAGTTTCTTGTCCCATTCCTATAGCCTAGAGGGATTGCTAAACTTTACCACTTTGTCAATTGACCAACCCCATTTGGAGGACCATGGATTTATATGGACATATACATAGTGTGAACAGTGAAACACTAAACTAAATGGAAGACAAACAAACAAAACGTAATTTTTTCCTTGTAAACCTCGATGTAAGGTTTGTGGAAGCTTTTAAACTTGTGAAATGTAGATTTGTGGGTGCTCTTAAATGACCTCCAAAATGGGGATGCAAATTGCTACGAGTAGAGATTTTGATCTTGGATAGAGCTTCCAATATGTAGATATTGGAGCCAAGTTGATAAAGTTTTTGTACAGGAAATCCAAGAGGATTTGTAAGAGGGTAGGTATGTGTTTTATAGAGGCTAAGTAGTGATTTGAGTTGGTTGAAAGTAATTGAATGCACATGCTAAAAATAGCATTTGAGAAAGTTGTAGCAATTCCGAGAAGGTAAATGCCATTGAGGGACAATAAAGGGATTAAATTGCAAAAGTTGCATCGAAAAGGTGGTTGTATGTGCAACCATTCTACATAGTTCCTACTTCCTACTTCCTACAATAGCCTTTTAACCGAGGCTTTTTCCCATCACTTGAGCATGTTGAGTTTCTCGTCCCATTCCTAGAGCACGGAGGGATTGCTAAACTTTACCACTTTGCCGATTGACCAACCCTAGTTTGGAGGACCATGGATTTATATGGACATATATATAGTGTGAATAAAGTGAAAAACTAAACTAAATGGAAGACCAACAAAACAACTACAAACCGTCCCGTAGTTTTTCCTTGTAAACCTCGATTTAAGGTTTGTGGAAGCTTTAAGCTTGTGAAATGTAGATTTGTGGCTGCTCTTGAATGACCTCCAAAATGGGGATGCAGATTGCTACGAGCAGAGATTTTGGTCTTGGATAGAGCTTCCAATATGTAGATATTGGAGCCAAGTTGACAGAGTTTTTGTATAGGAAATCCAAGAGGATTTATAAGAGGGTAAGCACGTGTTTTATAGATGCTTAGTGATTTGAGTTGGTTGAAAGTAGTTGAATGCACATGCTAAAAATAGCATTTGAGAAAGTTGCAGCAGTTCGGAAAGGTAAATGCCATTGAGGGGCAATAAAGGGATTTAATTGCAAAAGTTGCATCCGAAAAGGTGGTTGTACGTGCAATTGAATTGCCCCCACCTTTCTAGGATTCTAGAAGCTGAGTTGACTAGAATGTTGAAGTGGAGTCCAAGTGGAGTTGACTGGGATGAAGAAATGGGGACCAAGTGGAGTCCGAGTGGCGAGTTGACTAGGAAAATAGGTGTACTTTCCCAATTAAATAACTAATTTAATTAGCTATAATGTGCACACTAATTAATTAATCATTTAATTAATAAATGATAATTAAGCTAGCTAAAGGGGTACTAAGGATTAATTTAATTAATCCAAAGGGGTGTAAGTGCATGATTAATCATTTAATTAATCAGTCATAAAGGGAGGAATAACAAGAATGTGTACTAGGATAAGATGGAAACAAGTGTGTAATTTAGGGTGTCTACACATAGTTTATGGTTTATTCATTTTCATACTTGGATGCTATGTTACCCACTCGAGATACGAATCGGGTTCGGAGTTTAGGTTCGAGTTCAAAGAACTAGGTTCGCCAAATGACTAACTTTTTTTTGCCTTGGATATGGCTTGGGTTTGGCCATACCAAAAAAATATATTAAAATAAAATATATTGAAATTCTAGTTTAATATTGAGGAAATTAGTGACACTATCCACATAGTGTGCATATAGAAATTCTAGCCTAATAAATAGGAAATTCTTCTTTTTGTGTTTCACTTAAGTTTTGGGGTTTAAATAGTATTTATTATTATATTTAATTGTTAGATTATATTTATTTTTATCATAAATGAAAAATAAAAAATAGAAAAAGGTGTTTTTGTTGTGGGTTCTTCATGGGTTTTGCCCGGATTCGACAAGCAAAGACAGATTCACTCGGATTCTTCTACGAAAACTTTACCACTTTGTTGATTGACAACCCCAGTTTGGAGGGTCATGGATGTATATGGACATATACATAGTTTATGGTTTATTCATTTGCACACTTGGATGTTAGGTTACCCCTTCGGATCTGAAATTTGAATCAAATTCAGATTCGATGAACGGATTCATCAATATGGCAATCTTTTCTTTTGCCTTGATACCGCTTTGGTTTGGCCGAGATATATGGCCGAAAGGTCGATTGGGCTTCACAAGTATTCTCCTTCTTCCTCTTCTGAAAGTATTCCAATCGATATAGTGATTAAACAAACCATGCATAGAGAAGATAGGAGATATATGGCTGAAAAGTTGATTGGGCCAAAAATATATATAAAAATAAAAATATCAAAATTTTAGTATAATATTTGGGAAATTAGTGACACTAACCAAATAGTATGCATATAGAAATTCTGGCTTAATCAATGCAGAATTCTTCTTTTTGCATTTCACTTAGCTTTTGGGGCTTAAAAAGTGTTTTTAACTTTTTTATTATATTTTTTTGTTACTTTATATTTATTTTTTAGCAAAAATAAAAAAAGATGCTTTTCTACCATGGGTTCTTTGTGGGTTTTGCCTAGATTCAACAAGCAGCTCAGATTCACCCGGGTTCTACGAAAAAACCCGAGCAAATCCGGGTAGAGCCCACAAAGTACCGGACTAATACCCCATACCTAGGACATATTGGGGCAGGGGCAGGGTCATGTTGCGGGTTATGTTGCATACCTAGGAGAATAGGTGTCTTAGCTTGGAAGCAATTCTTAAGGCCCCAACTTAACCAGCACGTGAATTTGGCATATGAGACCCCTCTTACCATATATATTGTTCAATTTTTGTATCCCCTCGCTTTCAACCTCGTGAACAAACTCAAGCATAAAGCAGGCCAAACCAACTGTAGTCCAAGAGCTTGTGGTGTAACAAAATCAGTCATAAGAGTGATTGGTGCTCAAATTCATCTCACCGAGATAAGGCATTCCGTGAACCCAAAATATTGGTGATATTGACATGTAACATTAAATGGAGGTGCATTTGTCAAATACTTACCAATCATATGAAAAAGAGAGTGAACAAGGTTTAATCCCCTTCACCACGGTCATGAGAGGCCCACAACCCCAAATGTACGAAACAATAAAATTATAAGCCAAAATGTACGAAACAAGAAAATTATAACTTTGGACTATTAAAAATGTTGTATAATGATTGGTATAATGACTATATTGACTCGTTAAAATTTTCCCCTGGCAATGGGATTTAGCAGCAATGGAGCCATTAAGCCAATTGTTAAATGGGAGCCACCTCGGGAGGAAAGAGCTATGCTAAAATCCAAAAGCCATCCCAACCCAACTACGGGAGAAAGAATTGTCTAAGACAGTAAGGGGAAAGTGGAGTTAATGATTTGTAGAGGCATAGAGACAACAACCAACAATATAGTAAAGGCCAAAGACCGGATCTAGCGCCCCCTTTTGCAAAATCCCATGATTAGCAAAACTTGAAGTGGAAGTCAACTCCACACAAGCCATTGAAGCTATGTTAAGAACGGGATGCCCTAATTGGAGAGAAAACGGTGTCATCCAAGATATACTAGTAAGTGGAAAACTCATTTTCAAACATACCCTTCCACCACATATGATAGGATGCAAATAAGTGGCTGATATTCTAGCAAATAAAGGGTTGGAGTTAGATGTTAACAAAGGTAAGTATTTGAAAAGATTAACAAAATCTCCCCGAAAGCTTGTTTATTCACCATAATTAACAAGGACTATCATCAAAGGTAGAAGATTACAAATTGAAAGCATATGAATGAACTAAATATTATAAAATAAAATAAATATTAAAATATAAAACCAAAACTAATTTATTATGAACTAAATAATAATAAATGAAATATTATAAACTAAATATTAAAATTTAAAACCTAAATACATAGTTACCAGATCCGGACGGATCTACACAAAATTCGGATCTAAATTCGGCCAGCTCCGAATTTTTCAGT
Source organism: Taxus wallichiana var. yunnanensis (assembly GCA_018340775.1). Lineage (NCBI taxonomy): Eukaryota > Viridiplantae > Streptophyta > Pinopsida > Cupressales > Taxaceae > Taxus > Taxus wallichiana. The sequence goes on along the minus strand of CM031237.1, from coordinate 713,105,124 downwards.
GACCGGATAAATTCGGCCCGGTTGGCCTGTTTCTTCCCAAAATATTTTTTTATTTTTTATTTTTTTATTTGCAATAAAAAGACACCCAACACCAAGTTAATATTATTTAATAATAAAAAATATGTTTTTCTTACATAATTATACATGATTAATATTTTTTTGCATTTGTCATTTTTTCTTATTTATAAATTATGCTCATATATAATATGTATATATTCCGCATCGAATTTTTCCGAACTTTTTCAAGAGTTTCAGATTTTTTTCCCCACATGGACGGATCCAGATCTCCAAACTTGGTAACTATGCCTAAATATGATCACTAAAAACTATTAAAATTTAAGAGCTAAATACAATCAGCTAAAAACTATTAAAATTTAAAATCTAAAAATATGATAAACTAAAAATTAGAACCAAATAAAGACATACCTCCTTCACAGACTACTCTATCGTCAAAGTAGTTTCAAGTCATTGAACACGTTGCCAAGGGCCAAGGGCCAAGGGTGTGGAACTCACTACCGAGGCCATCAAACATATTGCAATGGCCATAAAAATAGTCACAATATGAATCTTCTACTTGCCATGACATCTTGAAAATATACATAATCAACCTATGGTTCCCGTGCAGAGTGTGCAAACGTGAATGCCTTCGATCTGACGTGAATGGTTCCCATGCAAAGTGTGTAATCATGAATGCTTCGATCTGACGTGAATGCCTCTGATCATGTCAAAAATAAATGCTCATCTTCCACTACAAACTGCGTTTTCTTTGTAGGTTTCATTGTACTTTTTACGGTTTTTTTCCATTTTTAATATTAAAAAAGCCCAAATCGAATCGGATAATTTGGAAGTCTTCAAAACAATTGCATCAAACAAGATTTGGCCGAGATCTGGATTTGGCCGAGATCTGGCCAAACTTGGTAGTTATGGTTGAGATAGACAAAATTTTCTTTCAAGCATATTTACTATGAGAATCAGAGTTACTATTTTCTACTTATTCTAGGAGTCCCTTCTCTATATTCTTCTCTTTATTGGACAACATATGCTTGGAATTGTTTCTGAAGAAGATTTTACACAGAAATTATTATGTTCTCATTTACCAAACAAATACATTTTGGAGGAGATGGTAAACGACTAGTCCAAAAGTGCTCCAACACCGACACTGCTATAAGACTGGCACACATTATTCAACCTAGAAGACGACATACAGTGATGCTTCTCTCCGCGCTTAATCCAAAGCTCGTTTCTCTCCGCACTTAATCCAAAGCTCGCGACCAGAAAAATATCACTAGATTATTTACTTCTTTCTAAAAGCAGAAATAAATGCAAAATGGACAAATTTAAAAATTTGAAAATAAAAATCTTACAAACACATGCCATGCATGGAAAGGAAATTCAGTTGTCTCATAATTCATTACAGTTATTTTTCTCTATCTACATTGCTCCTACAATGGCCTCGGTGAGGCTTTTTCCCATCACTTGAGCCTGCTCGATATCTCGTCCCATTGCCAAAGCCTAGAGGGATTGCTAAACTTTACGACTTTGGTGATTGAGCACCCCCAGCTTGAAAGACCACAGATGTATATGGACATATACATAGTTTATGGTTCATGCGTTTACATACTTTCTCCGGCTGCTCTGCATTCACCGAATTTCAAATTTAATGGATAAAATTTGGCGAATATAGTGACTAAGGTTAAAAGTTAACACTAAGGAAAAACACAGAAATCTGCTCGCATGCTTGAGATGGGACGGTACTGAAGAAAATTTTGTTTAGTGCAATTTAAATTGTCTGTGGTTAAGAAAGAAACGATGAATGAAAAGGAGGCTCAGGTCCTGGTGGGGAAGGCTTATATTTCAAATGCCTTCTTAGTCTCTGGATTTGCGAAGTTTCTTATTGGAATTAATTTGAGGTCTTCTGAATTGGAAACCTCCATGACCAGGTTGGAATAGTAAAGCCGCGTACTAATTTGTGGGTGATTCTGGCAGTTCAACTTTCCAGTTTTCAACTGGTATCTGCAGTGATTGGAAAGAATTTCCCACCTATTATTTATTTTCGAGAATATTTAGCATGCTAGTTTTCTCATTTGCACTAGCTCTCTTCCTGTCATTCTGCTTCTGAAGATGAGTGGGTCCCGAACTGACCCTGGGGATTTGGCTTGTTTATATACTGTGTAGGGTTTTCTTGCTTCCCAGGATCATGGAATTCATGGCAGGTCCAGCAATCCTGAATATAATCTAATTATTCGGTCAAAATCTAAATATTAAAGGAGTTCAGGGAAAATAGAGAGGAAAAGCAGTGTTTCATATGAAGGTCATTGTTCTTCTAACTTGTAAGCATTTGGCAGAGGCTAAAGAAAATAGAGCTTACATGTAGTTTGATCACATACAAGCCAACTTGTTCATGCATTGAAGACATGTATAATAGATTAGATATGAGATTTTATTGATGTCCTTAAGTGCCCTGAATCAGTCAATGAGACTAAAACCAGAAAAACAAATTCAACATATAAGGTACACTTTACAACAGCGAAGTAAGAAAGAAAGAAAATTATAAGTGCATTATTGTGAATAACTACAAATAATGTTGGTGGCTCGCTTGAGTATTAATTTAACTGTAAGCCCAACCTAATATTTACATGAATGATGTTGATACCATGCATCAATGGTGTCGTCCATTATTCACAATGCATGAAAAACTAAGCTTAAAGGTCGACAAAGTTGACTTGGTCAAGGAATAAAAAGACTTAAAAGACAACATGTTATCGTTGATTTGTCTTGACAAATCTCAAACTAAGCCCTGAAACATAATTTAGTTGCTCAAGGAAAGAAAATATAGATTTGAACTCTACGATATGGTTGAACCATTAACCAACTATGAAAGATCCCGACGTCAGTAAAATTTCCCAGTTCAGCAAATTAATCTGAGGCTGCTAAACATTTCTTAATTTCTGAACATGGAGATCATTTGAGAATTTCAAAGAGGACTATACTATATCCCTATGGATGTTTACCCACTGTGGCTTCTAGAACTATCCTATGTGGCATGCTATGCCAAAGATATAATCCATAAGAAATGAAGTACTAAAAGCAATAATTTAGAGATTGAGTTGTATAAAGAAAGGAGTAGTTGAGAAGTTATAGCTATAATTTGCATTCACCGTACAGGGTGCTGTGGCTAAGTATGTGATGACATGCAATTATGGAGGGTATTCAAATGGATGTGCTGTTCTATCGTACCCATCATATCTACTTCCAGAGCTATTATTAAGTACTAATAATATGATTACCTTTTAATGAGTATATAGATAACAGGTCCCATGTACATAGCTTCCTATTTCCCATGTCAGAAACAATCCACTCAGCATAGAGCTACCAATGGAATTCTAAAATATTATATCTATAAGCAAGTTTGCAATAGATTTACATACAACCATAAAGACAATGTGAACATACAGCAGAGGATCTCAATTGGCTATTGGCATCCTCATCATCCTCGGCAGATCCTTCAGCAATCAGTCGCATCAAATTATGTGCCACTTTAATATTTACCAGATCTCCTGCATGCTCAAAAACTTTGTTCATGGTCTGCTCATCCATTCAAGACAGGAAATTGTAATTTTAGAAGATATTTCATCCACCCTTGAGAACAGAACCACACTTGAGAATATTAAACATAGCTTGGGAAGGAAATTTTATAATACCTGAATGAACCAATGGTTGCTTGGAGCAAAGCGTTCAGCTAACTCTATGCATCGAGATGCTATTTCTGTCTTATAATGTGTGTCGTTAATACTGATCATATAGCTGATCATGCGTTGCTCCACGATGACTTCAACATTGCTAGATTTTGTCATCTTATAAAGCAAATCCAATGTCTTCCGTTTCAGTGTATCATCAGGATCCTGCAAAGAACATACATATGTAAACCATTAACATTTATTAACATTACCTGAGAATGATATAGTTTTTGCTGGTAGCCTTTATAAATATAACCTGAGAATTATAGCTATATAACATTCATTAATATAGCCTCAGAATGATAACTCTATGCTATTACCATTTGGACACTGATTTTAATTTAAGCTTCAAAATGGAATCTCCCATTTTATATGTAGTTGAAAATTTAAAATTAATCATGCCAAACCATTTCAAATGTATATTTGCTTGAACAAGGGTGTCAAGATTAAGCAATATCCAAATTTAGAAGAAATAAATATTAGAAATTATATTGTATTGTATGAAACATCCAATATCCCTTTAAGTGGCTGGAGGATACATAAAACAAATGAAATAAGGAAAGAAATTATGTCGACGTACATGAATGACAATAGTAGGTCAATGTGACTACAATAGCAAGTGGACGTGCTGAAAGGAACAAAAAGCCAAAACAATAACTAGAACTAATGAATAAAAATCCTAACCATGGGGATGAAACATTAAAACTGGTAAACCCCAGAAGGCACAACGAATGAATCCATGAGAATGGAGGGGATGTACATCAAGGTGGGCTGTAAGGTACACTAGCATTCCCATCAGCCACCATGAACGGGCCAATAAAGGATGTGATGATGTCCTTAAAACAATGCCCTGGGCTAGGAGGGCCCAAATGGACAATCCTAGGAGGAAGCAAGGTACTCCGCACTTCTAATAATAAGCATGGCCAGAAATCCTCTAGAAATAAAGAGAAAATTGTGATGTGTGTTTGTTCCCATGGCGTGGGCTATGAGTGGGAGTTACTTGACCCTAGATGCTAAAGAGTAGCTAACCCTGTGGACTCGCTGTTTACAAAGATCCCCTTTCTGAGAAAATCTCACTTATTGAGGAGCTTATCAGTGAGGAAACTTCTAGCTTGGCTGAACTTTGTCTTGGGTCCACTTTCTATTCATTTTAGGGGTGGTGGCTTGAATAAATGGTGAGTGTGGTGAGGGGGTCTCCTTGTCACCAGTGTTTGCCAATATTTTTATGAACAAGTTTGAGGAAAGGGCACTTGCATCCTTCCATCTACAATCTAACTGGTGGAAGCACTATGTTGATGACACTAACGTCAATTGGCCCCATGGAGCAGAAAGCCAAGAGCATTTATATTCACGTTTCAACAGTGTATGCCCAAACATCCAATTCATTAAGAAAATCGAGGAGAATGATTCTTTACCAATCCTGAATGTGCTTGTCTCAAGAAGGATGGTTTTCTCACTCGACAAGTGTTTCTCCATGCTTGTTATGCTTCACATCACCACCCTTCACAAAAGATAGGGGATCTCTATTCTCTCACAGATTGGGCTTTTCAGATCTCAGATGAAGACCGTTTAGAAGAAAAGCATTGCCTGACGAAGGTGATTAGACTTAATTGCTATGAGATGAGATTGATTAGGAGGGTCTTCATGAACATGGACAGGAAGGCATCAGAGCAGGGAAGATAAAAAAAGAGGCAGATGACTCACTCAAATCCAAAACCCATTTAGTGAAGGTATTTCCTTCAACTATATATAACCCGTCCTCATACCACAAGGAAAATATGGAGGCTTGTTGACATCAATCAAGGATCCTCTTGTACCGCATATATGGTTGTCTATATAGTAGGTCAGAATCAAGGAACATAGCTCCGACATTCATCAAGACCGTATGAAATCCTCCAATTGACAAAGCATGCACACAAATCTTCACATGACATGTGTATGGACAAGGCAGTGATTCTAGCTAAAGAAGAGCACTATAGGAAAAGGAAAATCCGAGAGGCTATCATGGAGACCCATCATACATATGCTTAAGAATTCATAAAATACTGTAATTAATTAATGTTTTGTCTGATATTAATCAGACAAAACATTAATTAAAAATGGCATAGCATTTAATATTTGTAGCAATATTAATGATCTCTAGCTTTCATTGTAAATCAGGTTATCTATATAAGGAGCCCTTATCGGTTATCATTCATCCTGATGATACATTGGGTGGTTCAAACATCAATTTTTGCAATTAATCCGAATTTCATATGCTAATCTATCACTGTCTGTCTAGATAACAGCAATATCCGAAGGATACTCACAACTTCCAACAGCAGAATATTCTAAAATCTGGTAGCCTCGTCAGTTTTAGATAAATGTTGACATTTGAAAGCAGCTTTCCAAATGTAGATAGCTATGCACCTCTGATCATGAAAATGAAAAACATTAGTGAAAAACCCTGAAGTCTTTGTATCATCAAAAATATCTTCTTCGGGTCTCACTGTAAGCAGGACACCTTAAAATAAAGTGCCGCATCTCCACTTCTTTGAAAAGAGAAAAGATATCAGATCCTATTTCCTAGTAAAATATGGTCGTTTGTCTATCTCGATATCTACCACACGTCTACAAAACCTTTTAGTAAGCCTTAATTCAAAATCTGAAGTTAATTATGTCCCCTACCTAACAAAACTAGACATAAGACAAGGATCTCACATCAGCAATAATCGAACAGAGGTCTATCCATCCATTGCTACTAGAACTCAAGGTTCTCAACACTCATGTGGATCAACTCAAATGTGTAAGGGTTTATGTATAATCTTGAAACATCATCAACAAAGGGATTTGGGTTTGCCCCCAACTGACTAGCAATTATGAAATTTTGATTCACCTCAAATTAACATTAATAGAAAACCAGCAGCAGAAGACCTCTGCACAATCAATAATATCTTCCTCAAATCTCTAGTAGACTAGACACCTGAAAATAAATTGCACGTCTCCACCCTTCGGAAAGATAAAAGATAACAGATATAACCTCGTGGAATATGGTTGTTCATTTATCTCAATGAGAGCAACACTTTTAGGACATTTTAACTAGGATGCCTACTTAGAAACATTAAGTTAAAAATGTAATGCGCCTACTGAAACGCGATCTAAGGCAAGGATCTTACCTCATCAACACACCAATTGTCAAATCCCATATCCATACATTTATCATTTTGGAAATGTTCAGTGACTAGTTGGCTCCTGCCATGTTGATACAGCATTATATTCTGCTTTAATTTAATTTGATTATCATTATGACATGTTTTAGGAGTAAAACATCTATTATCACTTGATTGATTTAGCAGTACATGATATTGAGGATCTGTATTTCAGTTTTGGATTATTGTATAGATATGTTGCTTGTATTTCATTTCAGCTGATTTAATTTTGTGGAATGGATAATGCACTGGGTATTCTTGTCTGTGTGTGTGAAAATATTTTCTAGCTCAAAAAAGGGTAGCATCGGGAAAGGTGGAAAGATGCAGCAATGGGTACAGACAGAGAGATTGCCATGTGTGTTGATTGCATGGAATATGGTGTAAACCGTAAGTGATACTTATTAATTAGTTTTGTTTTGTGGTTTAGTTCCTTGAATATTGTCGCCCGTGCGAGGAAATGGGTTTGTTTAGTTGCATTGCAACAATGATGGACATTGAGCGCTCTCGCTACGGCAAGAAGTGCAATGTCGCGTTTAGCGCTTGTTGTGTGTGGCGCATTGTCGCTTTGCGACACAGGCACACTCACCGTCATGTTTACATCATTATAAGGTTTACCTTGTTGCGCTTATTCGTAAGACAATAAATTTAATTAAATTTGCATTAATGAGGAAAAATTATTATTGCGGGTTGCGTAGTAAAAAGGTGTTTTGTTCTCGTGGTTACTTGGTTTGTCGGTCCTAAGTGACCTTGCGCATCTATGTTATATTTTTCCCGAATATCTCCTTATATTTCCTACACCTTATTTCTCCGCCCTATCCTCATTATTTTCCTCTTTGGCTGGGTTAAGCCATCGAGGAAGCCCTATGTTCAATGCAACTACCAGCTCGGGCATGGCCTAGGTGGTGTGCCATATAGCCACGACTTCCTACTACCCATTGAAATGATTTTATATTTATACCCTATTTGTAGCATTCGTCGGATGCATGTGTGACTAAAGTCCCAATGTAATGTAAAACATGTTAAGCTCAGAAAGCTCATTGGCAAGTTGAACTCGCGAGTCCACTTTGCATTGCAAATTAACTCTTCGCACCACATCGAAACTAGCTCACTGAGCTAAGCATTGGGCTTGTCAAGCCACAACTAGTGAATACATTGCAGATGCACATTGTCATACATGTCAAAACATCCTTGCACATCCCATGTTGGATTAAACCGTAAAGGGAAAAACCACACAAAGCTCGCCGAGCTAAGTTGAGCTCACTACGTTCAAACTCGCCCCATTTCACTTTAAACCTGAAATCAACCCACAAGCTGGGCATTCACACCGACCGCCAGATTGAACTCGAGCTCGTTGACACTTAAGCCAAGCTCGCTTTGAATAGCAAACTTACCCCGCCAAAGCAATACATATGTCTTATACGTGGGCAGTCAAGGGCGGGTCTTACAGCCAAATAAACCTGATACAGAGTTCGCGTGAAATTAATAAATAGACAAGGCCTATTTTTAGTTTAAACCGCAGAAAGAAAGGAGTTGGAGATTTATAATGGTAAACGGAAAAATGCAAACTATTGCATGTAAAGGTTTAGTCTTGAACAACCTATTTAAAATTGGGTAGTTCAAGCAGCAAAGGGAACATGTTGCATGTCAAGGTAAATTCAAAAAGCACCTGCACTAAACCTCTAACACAAAGTCCACCTAGAAATAGTCAAAAGAGAGAGAAGATGAAAATAGAACAAACTAAGAAGAGATGAGGGGGAAATTTATAAAAGACAGAGAAGGGAGAGCTCAAAAGAACACGAAAAGAAAGAAAGATTGTAGAGGTTGTATGGGACTAGGAGCATACAATAATTGAAGGAAAGAATGCAGAATTTGATAAGAAATTACACAGAGAATTGATATGCGGAAAATTGTAAGGACACAAGCTTTTCAAAGCAGAAGGAGACATATATAGGAAGAAGAGGAAAGAGTGAAAAGAAGGCAGAGGGATCCAAGACAGCGCAGGGAGAATAGCATCAGATCCCAGGTTGGGTCTTAAGCCTTTTAATTTCATATTTTTATTGTTTGCTTGTGTATGCGTATAGGCCGTATTGCCTATTTTAATGTGTTATTTTCAAGAGGGTAACGGATTCAAACCACACTACCCTCTCTTACAATTCTTTTAAACCAAACATTAGATCAAATTTCATGAAGGTTCGGTCATTCAATAAAAATGGAGACAATCTGGCCGAATGGCCATAGGCTTAGCCTTAGGGGTGAGGGGTCAAATGATCGACTCCCTCCCCACCATATCTTTGCTAAACTATAACCATAATACAAAGCAAACTTTCTAGTTTTTAATTCCTCGGAATCAAACCATAACCTTAAGGTTGGATGACTCAGTTATTCTTTATGGGAATAGTAATAGGTCCCGATTATATCTTATTTAGAAGTGGATTAAAACCAAGGATAAAATTGATAATATATCATATGAATTGTATGCATTGAAGATTCAAGGAAACATATCTTAGAAGACCTAGATATATTACTCCAGAAGGATTTCACTATGCAACTGGATGTTAAAACATAGAGCATGGAATTTATACCAAGAAGAGAAGTTTCTGATTGGCAATAAGTGACTGATTAGAGTCCTGCTGACTCACCTGGTAATATATTACCTCAGTCTTCAACATCTTCTACAATGTCAACTGTTTGGAGTCCTGCTGACTCACTCACAACAAATATAGTACACTCAATTCCAATGTTGTGATAAACACTTGAACTCACAAAAAAATTGATTCAATAGAAATTGTGTCTTGCGATTTTTTGAAGATTCAATTTCAATTTTGATTTCCGGATTACAGCTGTGATTTTATGTAGCCAAAGTACTTCACCTTGACTCATTTCATGACTTGATTTGACCCAAATAACACTTATGAACATTCTTAAAGCCATCCTCAACACAATGCAACTAAACTAGGATCTTTTCTTGATTTGAGTCACCTTTCCAAAACAACATTTCTTTGACATGACTGCATACTCAATTTGGCTTCCACGTTCAAAAATAGTTTTAGGTGCTTCTCTAGCCATTAAGCTCATAATCAAGCTCTAATGAACTCCTTACACAAATTTGAAAATACTAACAATTTCCATAGTTTGACATCAACTATAATCATAAACCATGACCCATTTTTTAATGACTCCAACTTGACAACTAAAAACTGATTTGAGACTCACCTCCAAACTCTCCCACCACATGCTTTAAGTGTTCATCGCCCATCATAGCATCAACCACGTAACTACAACATTGTCCATGTTTTAACTGCAACAACGATTTAATTGATTCTACAAATGTGTCAAGCTCAAGAAAACCTCGTGCTATTGCGCTATGATGGTTTGATAATGAAAAGTTAATCAAAATGTCATAGCTCCCTTCAACATCATCACATCAAAACAATTACCACCATACAAATTGACTTCCTCGAGTAATCCTGTAGCCAAGACTTCAATTCAATAATTGAATGTATGCCTCTAAGTCAGTCCACACATCCCTCAGTTTTTAAATCCATCTAAAGCATGTTGGATAAACAAGATGTTATCATTCCTGTCCAAATAAATGATGGTTTATTGCAATTAATACAACACATCTCTGATATGTTTCTTGAAAGATCTGCAAAAATTTCAAACTCTATATTTGTCTTTTCTGCATAACCCATCACTCGCCAATAGTTTTTGAATTTCTAATATTTGGTGCTTCGTGTTGTCTACTTCAAAGAAGAGTCTGCCTCTCCACAACTAACTACGTCACTTATGACTTTGCTTCTCCACAAATACCATGTCATTTGTTTGCCTCAGCTTGACAAGCACCCTAGATCCTTCTTGCATCATACTTTGTCTCTTTTTATTCTTGAGGAGTTATTTTTAAATATTAATGCTCATAAATAAAAGTCCAAACAACTAAACAAATGACTTTGATGGGTCCTGTTGTCCTTGACATTTCCCAAAGAACCTTTTTGGCCATAGATTTTTTGTAAATACTCACCCCGTTGACATTCAGTATGGGATGCTTTAACATTTATCTGTGTCTTAAATCTTTGAGCTGATCAGTGTGCACAGCATGCTTGTTCATCAGAGGAGTGAGGATAAGAAATTAATGCATATTTTATTACTAATCCTTAATCTTTTGCCGAATACATAATAATGCGGAAACACCGAAAACATTAAATGTTAAATGGCCAATAAGAAAGGACATTATAACGCGATTTGGAAAGAAATTATTTGTGCTTAAGATAACTAGGAAAGTCCCTAGACTGTTAGAAGATGTTAGCAGACAAAGGATGGAGAGGAATTGGACTGCACACAAATTGAATGTGTGACCTTCATTTTATCATGTTGGGAATAGTTACAATGTTGTTGGAACAGTTCCAAGACAGTTCATAACTGATTATTGTTAGAGAACTACCAACTAACATGTATGTGTATAAATATATTCATTATATTCAATACCCCCTTAATGACTAAACTGGAAACAACTCCAAGTTTGTCCCAAAATTTTACAAACAAGATGGGACCAAGAGGTTTAGTCATTAGATCTGCAGGCTGCTCCTTAGAAGGACAGAAGTGAAGAGAGATATCACCAAAATCAACCAATTGTCAAATATAGTGATGATGAATCTCAATGTGCTTGGTGCAGGCATGATATACCAAATTCTTTACCAACTTCAATACACCTTGATTGTCACAAAAATGGAAAGTGGAGTAGGTGTAGCTTGGGAAAGTTGAAGATCAATCAAAATCTGACATAGCCAAACTGCTTCACAACTGGCACTGACAGTTGTTGCTTTGTATTTTGCTTCAATGGAAGATATAGCTACAATGAGTTGAAGCTTACTCTTGCATGAAACAACTCCTGAACCGAAAGAAAAGATGTATCCAATGGTAGACCTGCGAGTATCCACTAGTCCCCTACAATCAAAATCTATATAATCAATCAATCTAAAATCGGTGACTTGCTGATATACAATGCCTATATCAAGAGTTCCTTTGACATATTATAGTACTCATTTCACTGTTGCCCAATGAATGAGCTTTGATTTAGACAAATACCAAGAGAGGTACCTAATAACAAAACATAAGTCCAGTCATGTGGGTGTAAAGTATACCAGGCTTCCCACCAATTGTTTGTAGAGTGATTCATCAACCAATATGAATCATCATGAGCTGATAACATCAGCCCAACCTCCATTTGTGCAGAAAAAAATTACATTCAAACATCTGAAACTTTTGCAAAAATTCATAACAAACTTGACATGGGCTATGAAAATCATATGGTCATGTTGCCACAATTTTCACTAAAGAAATAGCATAGGAGGCCTAAATCAGTCAAATCAAAAGCATAACATATATCTGATTTTACTTTTTGAATAGCAATGGCCCCACTTCCTATGATGGCAAGATCATCAACATAAACAATAAGAATCACAATGTCATCACCATCACTTTTGACATAAAGATTTGGATCAGAAAGGCTCCTTCTAAATCTAGAATCTTGTAGATGTTGATCTATTTTGATATACTAAGCTCAAGGAGCCTATTTAAGTCCATACAAAGACTTAATCAGGCTGCATACCATATGTTCGCAACCGCCCGAAAACCTTCAGCTTGTGCCATACAGACTTCTTCCTATTAATCTCCATTCAAGAAGGCACTCTTTACATCCATCTGAAAAACCTTCCATCCAAACTAAGTTGCAATTGAAAGAAACAACCAAAAAGTGACCATCTTTGCAATAGGACCAAAATTCTTCTCATAATCTATTCCCTCATGTTGTGAGAGGCATTTTGCAACAAGACAAGATTTGAACTTATCCAAAGTACCATCAGCTTTGCACTTGACCTTGTATACCCATTTGCAGCCAATGGGTTGTTTCCCTGGAGGTAACTCCACCAATGTCTAGGTATTGTTCTTCATCAAGGCATACTCTATTTACATGGAAGATTCCCACACAAGTGTGCCTTTTGTTTCAAAGTATTTGTGGCATAGGTATGTTGATAAATTTAGAAGAAAGAGCAAAATGAACATGCTTTGAGTCAAAAAACTTCTTACAAGTCCTATATTAGTTGTTTGTTTTGATGTTGTTTGTCTAAATGTCTAAAAAGCAAAAACAAAAGGAAAAAAACTTAAAGAGGGCAAGAAAAAATAGCAAATCCTACAATTGAGAGATTCATAGATGCGGATTGGGGTGGATATTTTGATACATGTCGCTCTAACTCTATTGAGATCGGTGGGCATGAAGGTCACAGATGGGCATGAAGGTCGCAGATCGGTGAGTATCAAATTTTACAATCGCGAAGGGAAGATATTGTTAGCAAATATCGGGCATTGTACTCTATAGTTGTGAATGGTCTACGATCGCGAATACAATCACGAATAGATCTCGTAGCTTTTATTGCGAAAATAGTCGTGAATGTTCTACAACCGCGAATACAATCATGAATTTTGAGAAATCTCGCAAAGATCATTTTCAGCCAATCGACTACATCAATCGCGAATACAACCGTGTAGCCACTTCCTTAGGGCTCACAAATACAATCGCCGCGGAAGCGGTGGTACGTGTAACTATTAGAGCTCGCAAATGTAGTCGACCATAATCTATATTAAATTGCGACAGGTAACCTCTAATAAAGTCTCTTTCAAATCGCAAAGGGATGATCTCGTTAAACCGCAATCGTTAAGAAAGCTCAAGAAAGGTTTTAGCTTTCGGGGTTGATTGTTGTTTGTGCTCGCTTTCCGTCTCGCCTTAGTGTCGTTTTTTTGCTGCAATGCCAAGGCCTTTGTCTTTAGCTTTCGTGGATTGATTCTCTTGAACGTGACTTGGGAATGATCATTGCCTCTCAACGGCTAGGCTTTGGGGTTTTGGATTGTAGCGTTAACTTCTATGCCATTTTTTCGGAAAGTAGAACAACTTTGGATTGTTGTCTCCGATGCCATCAATAAATTCACGTTGCTCACCTATCTCAGTCACACCGATTCAAGCAATTCTTCCCCATCCTTTGCTTGAACCAAATTTGCGAACCATATGGAGATGGCCGACCCAACAGCCATCGAAGATAACCTAGGAAGCACGGATACCGAAACCCCCCAAATCCGGTAGGATACATATCCGATATGATACGATTCGGATTCGCCCTGATCCCGGATACGCCGATACGTGGCGGATATGTACACATATCCGCCACGATACGTGGCGGATATCTCGCCACATATCCACATATCCGCCACGTATCCGGCGTATCCCGAACACATATCCGCCACGATCCGGCGGATCCGGCATATCCGCTTTAAAACGGTTTTTAAAGTTCTATTTCATTTTTTTTTTAATGTTTGACAATGAAATTCAAATCATAAATGTAAAATCTTAAGTATATTGTTTGTTTTGAAAATTTGAACATGGATCTAGTTACTAGTATATTTTTCAAATTTCAAGTTTTGTTCGTATTCATGTTAACATGATATTCGTATATCATATGTATGGTAGCCACATGATCAATAAAAATGCAAAGTCTTGAGTATATAGAATGTTTTGAACATTGATTCAAGTTTTGTATTACTATTTCAGTTTTTATGGACAAAAAAATGAGTAAAATGAGTAGATGTACATAAATATATATATATATATATAGTATATATGTAAGTATCCAAGACGTATCGTATCCAAGGTTTTTTAAAATTGACGTATCCGCATATCCATCCGTATCCAAACAGATACTCATATCCGTATCCTAGCAACGCACAAGAAAACAAAATAATTGATTTTTCAAAACCGGTAAGAAGAATTATCATGATAGCATAAAAAACCTCATTCAGGAGTTGATCAATAGGGTTCAAAAAGTGGAATACGCTAACGAGGCTCTTCGTACTGAAATCCATGAACTCGACTAAATTATAAAGAAGTCAAATCAAAAATGTTTTATTAAAAGAAAGGATCAACACCATTAAGGCGCACAGGGTTCTCAATCCTCCCAATGATACCTTGCATGCGGAAATCCTAGACCTCAAAAATAAGCAGGATGAGATTAGATGGCAGCGAGGCCAAGATATCTGAGGAACGTACTAGGCACGAGAGGGAATTGAATCTCAAGGTGAGGGGACTCCCTCTACCTCACTCATCACCAGACCCCTTGGTGGTTGGGAATGGGTTTCTCCGGGATACTCTGCATATTCCCGATATTGTTCTAGATAGGGCTGGTTGGGCTATGACTCCACTCTTTTCCTCAAATTCAAATCAACAACAGATCGGCTTAGGGCTCTCAAAGCCAAATGGGTGCTACACTCTCTCCCTAATAAGATTTTCCTTGACGAAGATCTTACCAAGTCACAGGTAGTGGAGCTCAAACGCTCCAAAGAGTTGGTTTTGGCAACTCATCAAAGGCAGGAAATGGGCAGTTATCAAGAATCTCAGAGTTGTCATTAGAGACACTTTCCTCCAGGATGGGAGGCCCGACTTGGGACTTCTAAATGATGGGTCCGCAAGGAGAGGAGACGGGGTACAAGTATCTCCATTAGTTGTTGGAACAGTAATGGCTCTTTTTGGTCATCACCTGGTCTTATGTATGATGCTCTTGGATCGTCTGACATCCTTTTGTCACGGAGACACACGAGAGCCCTGTACAACCTCTTCTGGAGATCACGGGATACCACTGGTACTTTGCTTGCAAACAAGAGACATGGAGTTCGAGTGGTGTCGGGGGACTCGGGGAGTGTGGCTTGTTTGTATAGGGATTTCTCTCTAAGCAAGTTTTCATTGGTGACCACAGATGAGTTTTCCAGGTTCATGTGGGTTCGGATCAAAGGGGCAAATCTACCTTCTAGGGATATTTTTATTGTAGTTTGCTACTTTCCTATGGCTTCCTCTCTGTATGCCATTCACAATTACCATGATGGTGATCCTTTTGGTGACCCATATGTCAGTATTATTCGGTACTCAGAGATTGGTGAAGTCATCCTTATGGGGGACTTCAAAGCCCATACCAAAGCCCTTTAGGTTCCTCTCCATGACCGATCAGAGGATGTTTTCTACACCGAGGCGATCGATCAAAGGTAATGGGACTTCACAGATTTTAGAGGATGACTAGGCCCTTCATTGCATATGGTCAACACCCTTACAATTAAGGGAATCCCATGAGTTTTGATCCCGAATAAGCTTACCTACTTTCTTGATTCTCACTTCTTCACATGTTGGCCTCACGATGAGGGTGCAAGTGTTGTGGATTATGTCCTTTCTAGCCAATATCTCTTATCACTTGTCGATCACCTCTCTATTTCACCCATCTCCCTTGTCGATCATACTCTTCTTTCATTCTCTCTCCAGGTTGATATCCCCCTCTCGCCATTGTTCCCATTCATAGCCTTCCTCGTACTACGTTCCGGTTTGATGAAGGAGACCCCAATACCTTCTCTTCCCACATCCGTCAATTACTCCCTTCGGAGACCCATTTCTTTTCATTGGGTTGTGTTGTTACCAAATACACCTGCCTCTCTTCCATCGTTTGGGAGGCTGCCTCAAATCTTTCCCCAATTCCACTAGGTCTTCCCCACTTCCCATCAACCCAATAACTCCAGATCTTGCCCTATGAACAAGTGGTACGATGATGAGTGCAAATTCCTTCACCACCACCTTCGCACGCCTTCATCCACGCCCTTCCCTCCTATCCCACCCTTAAAGCCTCCTACCATTGTCTTCTTCGACATAAGAAACGTCTCTTTATTTCCCTAAGGAGACGGATCTTGTGTTCTTCTGTTTGACACTCTCCCAGACATTTCTAGCACACCATCCTCCCTCGCCACTCTCCCCTTCCTCTCGATCTTAACCTTGATTCCATGTTCTCCCACACCTCCACTCTATATGATATCCCAAGATAACCTTGTATCCTGGTTGATTCTCCTCCCTCTTCATGTTACTTCTTCACTTACCGAAATATTATAGAGGCGGTCAGAGTGATGAACAATAAAAACCAACGATGAGGAGGCTTCCAAGCTGATTTTCAAGTTTGCCTTTAGAGGACTAAGTAGTTTTTGGTTAATCTCTTCAACCACGTAGTACGATCTGGTTTTCCGTCGGCTTGGTCACATCACTCCATTCACCCGATACACAAAATGGGCCCTAGTTCTGATCCCAATAATTACAGGACTATCATGGTTGGTCATACATTCTCAAAGCTTTATGCTAATGTTATGCACATGTTGCTTTTCAGGAATGGGGCAAAGACACCTCGAGCTAGGGGCGGTGTAGGGTTCCGGCCCGCTTACTAGACCATTGACCATATCTTCACTCTTCGGGCCATCATTGAGGAGGCACGTCATTACTCATCGAAAGTCTACTACTACTTTGTAGACTTTCGGAAAGCTTTTGATTTTGTTCCTCGTAAGGCTCTTTTCCAGAGGCTCGAGACATTGGCATTTCCGAGATCCTTTGGCTGCCATCATGTGTTTATATGAGACTCTTTCTTGGTCGTCTTCACACTTTTCATGGGGTATCAGATTTCATCAGAGTACCATTGGGGTTAAACAAGGTCGCCCCTTGTTTCCCACTTTGTTTGGGATCTACATTGATGAGCTCGAGACCTTTCTTCATGAGCATATCCAAGACGGTGATGGGTGCCTCCTCCACCAGGTTCTGATATTTATCCTTTTGTTTGCTAATGACGTGGTCCTCCTAGCCTCATCTCCTAAGGGACTACAAAGACAATTGGATGCCTTAGGGTTGTTTTGTGATCTCCGTAGTTGACGGTCAACCTAGGTAAAACCAAGGTTATGGTCTTCAACGGGTTGAAGACCTCACACCTCCATTTCTTCTTCAGGGGGAGATTTTCATTACTAGTACCTATACTTGGGTGTACGATTATCTGGTCCGCTTTTCGATCGAGATAAGCCCTCCAACCACGTGTCAATAAGGGTTACGATTCTTTAGCTCTCCTCGAGCGACAGTGCTTCCGCACCATTTTCAAGACATCTCCTCCAAGATGTCCCTCATGGATTCCCTTATCAGACCCATTGTTCTTTATGGCTCTATGGTGTGGGGGCCCTCTTTGCTCACATCGGAATGGACTTCAATCGAGAGAGTCCAGACACTTCTCCTTCGTCACTTCATCAGTGCAAGTAGTTTGTTCCTCATCACATCATTCTTCGCAATGTTTGGGGTGGATCCTTTTAAGTTGGAGACCATGTTTGATTTGATTTCCTTTTTGCACCGTATCCGGAGCTTTGTTGACTCGGTTGAGGGGAGGGACAAGTGTACTTATACTTGGCATATTGTTCCTCGAAGACCATTGCCCTTTCTAATTCTCCAGTCGTGCTCATTGTTGGTGCGTTAGGGTTTCTACTCTCTTAGAGTCAGTGGGTATTAGGATGGATCATCTTCCTCCTTTCGATACTCCTTGGACACACCGACTCATCTTCTATGTTCCAGACAAGAATTGAACAAGATCATCAAAGAGGATATTTACAGACAATTCATCCACACCACTTGGGTGAACCCTCATGGTGGGTTACGCCCGAAGATGGCTTTTTATGTGGAGCACTTCTTGGAGTTGAGTGACGAACTTATTATCCGTTCTCAATATAACCTTCGCCATTAGATACACGCTCTTTGCATCCACTAGGTCAGTTCAGAGTCGGTTCTCATAGGCTTCAAAGTTAGGTGAACCACCAGATCGATCATCAGACAGATTTTGCCAGCTATGCAAACTTCAGGAGGTCGAGACGAAAGCACACTTCATCTTTCGTTGTCCCATCTACTACGAGATTAGGGGAGGTTCCACTATCTTTTCAGAGGGACCCATGCACTTACTGACTTTTTTAGATATGTCGATCAGAAGTGCCTGGCTTTATACATGTAGGAGGCTCTTAGGCTTTGGAATCACACTATTCAAACAATTACTGCACCGGACTCTCCCGGAGGATCACTTCTTTCTTTTTAGCGCTACCCTCGAGAGAGGCACTAAGCACCAGATTGATACCAATACAAAGATCGCACTCCAAATAAGTACGGTTCAGGGGTCCATATACAACCCCCCGATTTCTCCCATGCACTATTTTACCGGCCCAGACTCAGAGGGTGGACTACATCCACCAGTCCTTAAGACATACTACTTTTTGCTAAACAAGCAAGCACAAGGGGAGGTCTCATCTCACCTCCTCTTCCTCTTCTTCGAATCATCACACTATTCTGAGTTTCTTCCGGTTGGCCTCGAATGTTAGGAGAGATGGGTTTTCCATTCCCTGGATAGACATTCCCCATTGCTTCACCTGGGTCTTCTTCCTTCTCTTCTTCTTCTCTTCTCATGCTTTGTACTTCTTTTGGAAACCTTTTGGTTTTCACTTCACTTTTGGTCTTTGACCTCTTCTCTTGCTTTGTACTTCTTTCGGAAACCTTTTTGGTTTCCCGCTTTGTATGGACACATTTGTACCGAAACCGATATAATAGAATAATGATTTGATTAATAGTTCAATATGAAACATACGGATATATAGGTTATGGGTTGCTATAAAATAGCAAACAACCATAAACAAGTACATCCCTATGATTCCTCAACAAAACTTCTTGATACGTGAGTTGTTAAAACTCACTACTATTTTCTACACAGTCGTTCTCGATAATATAATCATTCAAATGCATTAATATAATATAATGTACACACTAGATAGGATATTTCCTAACATTCCCCCTTAGTGTGAACATGGGAAGAAAGCACATCTCAAGATCTGGGAATAGAATCGTATGCCTCTCGCATACTTTTAGGTTTGCATATTGTTGGCTTGGATCTTGTTGTCTGGATCTTGCTGCACATGACCAATCCACTTCACCACAATGAATCCCATACCGATGATCACACTTCCACCGATTCACCTACATACGCGAACTCAACAGTTCCCACTTTCACTTCCAGTGAACACTAGATTTCACCGCCGATCGATGTTAGAAGTACGACAGTCGAAGAATCTCTGCAGTCAAAGGATCACTCCAGTTCAGCTGCCCTCCTATACAATTGTTCTCAGATTCCAAAATGCACATTCTCCTCATTTGAATCAAAACAGGGAAGGAAACCACACACCATTTTATTCTAGCACACACCACACAACTGAAATAATATAAAATACTGCCACCAAATTTGAATGCGACCCGTCATTGGTGACGACGAGAGGCGTTGATCGCCCTCCATCCTCCGTTGCCTCCAACCTCCAATAGATGCGCTGCCTAACTCAACTGAATTTGTTCATGGAGCTCAATTTGAAATGCCCCCTCAATTTGGACTTGGACATCGGGTAACACCAAAAATGCATCCATGAGGCAATTTTTTTGTGGAACTTTTACAAAGTCATGACTTTTGACAACTCACAAATTTGATGATGACACTTTTGACTCAAACAAGAAGACTCAACTACAAATTTAAAAAGTAATAAAATGAGATTACTTTTTAAATGAAAATGACTTTGACTATGACAATACTATTAAAAGTGTTTCAACTCTTAACACAATGACACATTTTCACAACTTTGAGTATTATAACATACTTGACAAACAAATTATGACTTTAAAATAAACTCATAAAAGAGCGAGACTTAAATTGAAATATAAAAGCTCTTATGGTTACCTAATGACTTGACTTAGGATGAATTATTATTTTAAAGCAAAGACAAGTGGCTTCTACTTAACCTAGATCCTCTAACTTGACTTCTCTTTGACACATTAGTGAACACAATATTAAATACCTATCCTAATATGAGACAAATTAATAATGTTGACAAATACCTATGAGACTGACGACTATAGGAGAAGAGAAACCTTGCACATTAAACAGTTCTGAAATGGTCAACATAGCGTTTGGGGAGGAGGGAGCTCGTAACAGGTGTCAAGGGCAAGCTTAACTCAAAGAATCCAATGCGTGAATGAAGGAATTGAAATTTTCTCATCTTACCTGAAACTCGCAATACAGATTTAGATAATAGATCAAGTGAGTAGTCGGCAGACCATAGATATGAGTTCTGACAGGTCACCCAAAGCATAGAGAAACTCCTTTTCAATGGCAGACTTCACGCATGGTTGTAGAGAAGCTTTACAATGATTTGTAGGAACCTTAATCAACGCCTTTCCTTCTTGTATATCACCTCAAAACATCTGCCCACTCTTTTTAAGGATCTTACACAAATTGCCCACAATTCACTGTGCAGATCTCCTCAATAGGACGAATCTTAACGGTATATGATAATTTGATTGGGTGGCGAGTGGCACAGTCTAGGAACGCAATATTTGAGAAACTTTGCATGCTTGAATGCTTCATTCTTCACACACTACGTGTTGAGTATTGGTGCCGGATTGATAGATATTGTTCAAAAGATTCAATGTCGATATGAATCCAATCAATCTTCACGCTTACGTTGCAGGCAGGAACTGCTCAATGGAGCTTCTCTGGCAGGCATCTAATAAAGAACTAGTTTGAATATTTTGAAGATATCAAACTTGGGGCAATGAAGAAATCAAGGCTGCCCCTGATATACGAATTAGCTTTCCATCACAGGATAAGGAAAATCGCTCTGGTACCAAATGAAACTGATATAATAGAATAATGATTCGATTAATAGTTCAATATGAAACATATAGATATATAGGTTATCAGTTGCTATAAAGTAGCAAACAACCATAAACAAGTATATCCATATGATTCCTCAACAAACTTCTTGATACGTGAGTTGTTACAACTCACTACTATTTTCTACACATTTGTTCCTAACAATATAATCACTCAAATACATTAATATAATATAATGTACGCACTAGATAGGATATTTCCAAACATGTACTCTACAGTACCTTTGACCTACTTTTGTGGTTATTTGTTGGACACTAATATTGTTATCTTATCTAAAGGCATGCATCTAATTGAGGCATTTCATCCTCCCACACATCTTGTAAAGTGGAGTAAAACCACTCACGCCTTTATTGGACCGACAAATTATGTTTTGGTTGAGGCTCAGTTGGATGGGGAACCAACTCAAGTTGTGGTGTATTTGATACACCAATGTATCAGTTGTGGGTGTCAAATATTGTTGTGGTGGAGCCCATAGAGGAGTATGAGATGAACTAGACTCGTTGTGTAAAGGAGCCCCAACACTCTCTGATATGACTTGTTAATTACATCCAAAGAATGATTATGTTTCTTTCACATCAACATCTCAACTAACAATTATCTTATTAGTGGAAATATCAATCAACTTATAAGCTTTGGACCAATCACTATAACCAACAAAGAAATATCTTGAACTTTTAGAGTCTAACTTACTCCTCTTTCTATCAAGAACCAAAGAATATACAACTAAACCAAAAATACGAAAAGTTGATAGCTTATGCTTGATCACGAACCAAGCTTCTTCAAAGAAAGCTTTGCAAGGACTCTGATTTAAAATATATAGTACTATGTTAATTGCTTCTCTCAATATTTGAATAGCACGCCTCAATGATGCATTATGCATAGAGCCATCTCCCGATGGTCCTATTTTTTTTTCAACCACTCAATTTTGCGGTGGGGCATACGGAGCTATCAATTGATGATGAATTCCCTCCTTACTACAATAATCCTTGAACTCCTTGGAAGTGAATCCCCCATTATTGGATTTCAATGTCTTTATCTATCTACTAACTTGGTTCTCCACCAATGCCTTGAACTTTTCAAAGGAGGCAAAACAGTCATACTTTTTTTTCAAGAAGTAGACCCACATCCTTCTAGAATAATCATCCACCAGCAAGAGAAAGTACTGTGCACCAAGAATTGTGGGAGACTTCCACGATGGCTCACAAAGATTTGCATGAACAAGACCTAGGAGCGCCTTTGCCATGCACGCCAAGCACCTTAAGTTGGAAATTACTTCCTCTTTTGTTTCCCACCAAACATCCTACACACATATCCTGCTTCTCTTGAATAGTATGCAAACCAAGAACCATGTGGGCTCTACTAAGTTTGGCAAGATACTAAAGGTTGAGATGTCCATATCTCTCATGCCACAAAATGTTGGTATTACCCTCCACAACTAAGGCATGTAAGTTGATTGTGGTTAAGTCAACCAGCTTACCCAAGCCTCCTAGCCCAATACTCAAGGCAACAAGTTTGGTTTTTTTTACATCGACACTATGAATTTCTTGCCAAAGAAGTTTACAAAAATGTTGGGGTTTTCTGTTAGCTGACTTATAGATAACAAATTCTTATTCATGTTAGAACATATCTAACATTTATAACTATGAATTTGGCATTATCATTCAATATGATGTGGATATCCCCTATCCCTTCTCTTTGCATCAGATCTTCCATCCCCGATGAAACTAAATCAGAAGAACTAAAATTTGCATGAAAGTTTACATATCAATCTTTTTGACACGTGAAATGTCTTGAAGCTCCAAAATCAAAGAACCAGCAATTGGCAGGGTTGTTATTTGAGCATGATGCCATACATGCATACTCTTCTTCAGACCCATTCAATTACTGCCACATTTGTTTGTCCCTTTTGTTTTTTGTTATTAGCAAGGATATATTGTCTCTTTTGACAATCCTTCTTCACATGACCAAGTTTATGACAATAGTAACACTTTACTTGATATTTAGGAGATGATCCTTCAGGTTGATGTTTCCACTTCCTTTTGGATTGAGTGGCAAAAACACTCAGTTTATCCAAAACTAGACTCAAGTGTCTGAGTTTGTCTCCATTCCTTTTGTAACAAATAGGAACTAACTTTATCAAAAGTCAAAGTCTAACTTTCAGCCATCAAATGGAGGGCTTCCACAAATGACTCATACGAGGATGGCAAATTGTTCAGCACCAACGCCACATATCAAAATCATCTACCTTTTTGTTAATGGAGGTGAGCTGGTCTCAGAGATCTTTCATCTGAAGTAGGTGTTCTGACAGCGACCCACCCTCTTGCAACCTTGCTGAAAATAGCAAATTCTTCAAGTATAACACCCGACTCTTCTCTGAAGTTGTGTATTTGTCCTTTACGTTGATCGATAGATCACCTGCCATAGTGGTGTTTCGGACCTCTGGTATCAAATCATCAGATGCCAACAACTTCAGCAGTAACATATATATAACATGTGTATAATCTATAGAGAGACGGAGACTATAATATATATAGTATATAGAGAGAAAGACACATGCATTCTCTCTAACACACACACAGGAGTGCCATTGGTTCTAACACCACCCATGCCACTATATCTTCATATCATTCTTTGCCAAATGCAAATGTAGTGTATCTCATACACTCAAACCTTAATTTCATATCAATTGGATTTACTTGCTTTTGCAAAGTCAAACAATATTACTTCTCTCATGTTCGTACTTCACTTTCACACATCAGGATGCTACCCAAACTTCAATTCTCAGAACTTCATAATTTGATCTCCTTCCACTTCTAACTAGAGCTACCCAAGTATTAAAACCAACATCTACTCTAATACTATATGTCAAAAATTAGGTGGCCCATAAACAAATCTGTAGTTTTGGAATCATGAAACCAGTAATATATAAATCGACCGGTTACAAGTCTATGAGCAATACAAAGTCTATTTCTCAAGCTCAACTCGCACACATTACAATGACTTTTCACTTTCCTATAAGCCTTCAATTCACTCAAAAACTTGCCAATCACTTCACTTCCCACTCTCATATGCTAAATCTGCTCTTCATTAATCAAAACATTGACCAACAACATTATTACTAATTCAGGACACCAACTATATACATAATTAAAAATGGCTCCAACTCATTGAATTTCCAACATTAACTTATGAAAACATATATGTACAATCCTCGAGTAAGCATAACACCAACGAACTTTATACTCCAACATTAACAACTAGGTTACATGCAGAATAAATATTAGCTGCAATCCCAATATCCAAAACCAAGAGTTGCTCTATCCCAACATTCTTATTTTGTATTTCAAGGTATGACAAACTGAGAAAATAAGCATACAGGTACATATGAAGGGTGCATTGTAAATTTCCATCTAAATTCATGACCAAAAAACCATAAGATCTGACCTCACATGAACAGATCATCTTACAGTTTTGTATACTGCTAAATGGGGTGTCAAGTCTTCTAGTTTCCTTGCATTATCTAACCACATAAATGCTCCACACAAAGGAAGTAAAATGAAAACCATGAGCCATCATTTATATTAAAAATAATAAAACCCATATTTAGATAATCAAAAATAATAATTTGACAAGATAATGCCATCATAAAACCTAAAAATAACACTACTAATGCCTAAACTAGAAATACATAATGTAAAGAGCAGAAAATATGCAAAATGACATTTGCATAAATATTATTTAGTTATTTTTGGATAACTAAGAGGAAATCGAGGTTTGCTCAGCAACCCGGAGCTGCAGAGCTCTAACACAGGACGAGCCTCACATAACCTCTGGGTGGAGTACAGTGGGCCACTCACCGCCCCCATGGGCAAGTCGGGAATCGAACCCATGACCTGGGCCAACTAAAGTGAAGGCCGAGGCCGAGGAACCCACCCCAGTGGCATAAATACTAATTTGAGTAACCAAAAGTTAGTTATTTTTGGATAACTAAGAGGAAATCGAGGTTTGCTCGGCAACCCGGAGCTGCAGAGCTCTAACACAGGACGAGCCTCACATAACCTCTGGGTGGAGCACAGTGGGCCACTCACCGCCCCCATGGGCAAGTCGGGAGTCGAACCCATGACCTGGGCCAACTAAAGTGGAGGCCGAGGCCGAGGGAACCCACCCCAGTGGCATAAATATTAATTTGAGTAACCAAAAGTGATCTAAAATGCAGGTATATGGAAAACCAAAGACAATATCATCATGTAGAGAGCAGACAATACTCAAAGGTAGATAGAACAAAACATTAAAAAGATTCTCCTATACCATTTGTCTTCTTATATAGGAAAATGCTATGCTATCAGTATTTATCATCCAAAAGATTGGTGAGCCAAAATCAGTTTTAGAAACCTTCAAGAAAACATTGCAAATGCCGATAAACCTACAGAAGACAGTCAAGGAATAGAAACTCGTCAAAAATATAACAGACCTCTAAGCAATCGATCACAGCCAATTGATGCTCTTCTGCAAAGTCAGGATTGATCTTGATAACTCTACCAAGAGCGTCGATGCCCATATATTTTAGATTATGGCTGTCACTCTGTGCATAGGCAAATGAATACCTCCACGTTGTTAATTCAAGAGATGCCATCAAAATCCTTACAGTCATACACCTACTTTATTTGCAAGTTGCAACCAGTAACTGTTTAAAAAACACATAATTACAAATGTCATGCAGTAATAAATTTTCAAAGGGAGAAACATTATAAACCTTTAAGAACCTGGATGTTATTTCAGCAGCTGCTTCCAACAGCTTTGAATTTGGATAAATAGATGCCACTGTACATATGCATTCATATGCAATAGCATTCCCAATATTGCCCGTCGGTTCACATTTCCTGAAGACGTCACCTAAGACAGTATACATATTCTCACTTGTTGGTCTATCTCCAGCACCAAGCAAGGCCAAGATTTTCAACAGTTTGATCTGCAATAGTAAAAGACAATATAACAAATACAGAAATGAGCATTTCAAAAGAACACTGGTTGCGAGTATATTTCAAAACACTAGAATATATTTCAAAAGCACAATTCAAGGGCATGAAAAATATGCTATAGAACTAGCAATTTTACACCATAGAAGCCCAATAATACCGTGTAAAGGGGGAACAACTAAATGCAAACATGAGAAAACGGGACAACATTTTGATTAATAAATCTCATTTAGTTATTGAGGTTCAAGACTATCAGTTATATCAAAACAAGAATCAGGGTTGTTAACAATATGAAAGACCACAGTAGAAGTATTTCAACCACAAGAGCCGAGCAGAACCATGTAAAGTGAGAACAATAGTCTTCAAGCATCAAAATTTCTGCCTGTTTACAAGTAATGCAGGCACTGAGACACTTGTGATAATAGAAATCTAATTGCAAGAAGAGGTCATGAAAACATTGATTAGTAAAAAGATTACTTTCCAAGAAAATGCACATCTTATACAATATATGGTAATACCTTGTAAATTAAATGAGTCATGGCAACTAAATGCTACTCAACAAGGTAATTCCAGTATAAGGGGAATCTTTAGAATCATATTGTATGTATATATTTATATAAAAGGTAACATTAACTACAGATGACAATACCTATATCCGTAGATTGAGACCATCAAATCGTGAAGAACAATTTGAGATTTGCAGCTTAATAGTGTAATTCAGGCATCCAAACAAAGAAAACACATGTCTTGCCCATGAAAGCTGTGATAAATGCCCAAGACAGAAAATTTTCAAGATTCAAATTAATGCTACATATAATATCCATTTGAGCTTCATTAAATGGCACTGCCCACATTTCAGTGATCCTAATGGGTTGGATGAACATCATAGAGGCTGAAGAACAGTATACATCAAGGTCAACCCACTTCTCTCATAGCAATGTTACAAATCTAAAATGGCTTTCCATTATTCTTGACTCGCCTTGGTCATCAAATATCTATATGTCTGATTACCCATTCAAGAATATGCCTCCATAAACATATCAAGTATAAGCCCATCCTACAATGCTATAATAACAAGAAGAACAAATTCATCAGATAAGATATATTTTGTACTTCCTACAAGAACATGAAATTGAACCAATCATAGCACATGTATGTAATTGGCAGGATTTGTTCAAGGTACTGTGAGATGAAACTCCTCTCTCTAGTGCTTGTAATACCTTAAACCCCTACTATGCTCGTTTTAAGCAAATTTTTCATGTTAGCGGCCTTCAAAGAACAAGAACAAGCAGCAAGGTGGAGCAAGGATTTTCACTACACTGCGCTCAGAGAATTTATATAGATTCTTACCAGAGACTTGCTACAAGGTGTCACAGCAACTTTCTGATTAATATCATTGTCGATTTTCATTCTATAATTAGGCCCCTTGGTTACTTGGAAGTTTATTTTTATAGATCATTAAACAAGGTTGCCCATTGGCCTCGTCCTTGTATGTGCTTGTAGCTGAGGTCTTGATATGATTTTTATTTCTGAATGCTTATTAACATAAGAGAATCCTACATTGAAAGACTAAAGTTCCTACAAAGACATTTAGTGTTTCTACCTCACATCTACAAACTTCCAGTTGTCCATCTCTATTTAAATTTATTTTTATCCAACCTTTGTATGGATTTAACTGATTTATAAGGGGTGTTTTTCTCTTCATTTCAATTGCTAAGGAAAGCTAATGACCTGAAGGGGTTATGTTCTAAAATTTGTTTATAAATTGTTGTCAAGCTATAAACTTCTTTTCTTCAAATGTATGTCATACTTGGTCTTAATTGGAAGCTATTTAAAGCCATTATTTTAGGGTCCTTTTCTAGGTCTTTTTCCTAAGGGTTATCCTATTTATACAACATAATCCAAATATTCTTTTAAAAGATTAATTTTTAGTCTTGGGATTTTGAAAGGGGTCTCTTGTAGACTTAGTTCATTGTAATACTTTATTGCAATCTGTTTACCAAAAAAATGCCTTTTGCTTTGTATCCTTTTGGTTGCCCAAAATCTCCACAGCCAACATCAACGAAATGTATTCCATTTACAACTTGTGAGACATATGGCATGCATGTTCCAATAACTCATGCGACAACAGCAGACCACAAATTACATTCCCTCGATCAGCCCGATTTCGCAACCTGCTTTCAAAGAGGACACCAAAATATTCATTCCCCATTTTGATGGCACTATTGATGGGGACAAATTAGACACTTGGATTCACAATCTGAAAGCATATTTGTTGGTACAATCAAATATCACACATCCACAACAGCCTTGGTCCACATGAACAATCAGTCCCTCATTTGGTGGCAATCTCACAATCAACTTCACTATGGAACAAATCAGCCAAAAATAAATGCTTGAACTGATTCCAAAGCAACTAGGGCATGATTTCATCCCCTTAGGTACAAAGAAGTGCTATCGGCATGATAGCTCAATCTTTGCAAACATTTGGCCGATCGGTCCAGTAATTCATCTTCTGTCTATCAAACTGGAGGTCCAAGACATTGATCAGGTCCTTCACATCAAATTCATCTCAGGGCCGTTTTCTTATCTCTACTACACAGAGCTCTTTAGCATCACTTCCTTGAAGCATGCTTTCTAGCTTGTTATAAAGGTGGAAACTAAGTGTTAAAAGGAATTGTCAAAGCCAAGTCAATATTTCTCCTTGGGCAGAATTTATCTTCATCTTTTTGCCCTGCCAGCTCCTCTCACACTTTGAGCTCATCATAAAGGAATGGATATACTTCACCAAATGGATCAATTAAGGGTTCAACTCCTTTCTATAGCAATGGTAGGAACCATTGTGCTTACCATAACCACACTAACCATTCTACACATGAATGTTGTGTGTCCTCGAATCAAAGAAGGCAACGAGCCTTCTTGCTTACCAGAATTCACATCCTAGAGATTCAGAAATCCAGGTAATCAGTACCTGCACTTCTAATCCTCAACTCATTCTCATTGTTAATGATTATTCTGTCACCAATAGGGAAGCTCTGTCCACTCATATATGTCAAATCAAGAATGGTTTGTTAGAGCTTATCCTTGACAATGGCAGAAAGAAAAACCTGATTTCACAAAAGTTGGTAGATAATCTTGAGTTGCCCACTGTGATGCATTCATACACATTGATAATAATTGTGAGACAAGGAAGGCTTATAAGGCACACACTCACCAAAAGCTTTTCCAATTGGGAAAGAGGCTACAGGATGAAAAGCCCAAGGTGGTAGATTAAAATTATCATTCATCCCCCATACTAAGAAATACTTGGAAGTGTTTGTGTGCTTTGTAAGTTTCCTTGTCTTGTGATTATTAGCTACATACATGAGAGAAAGGTCATTACTCATAGAAAATAGCCATCGCGTTGATGCCTTGAGAATCAAAATACTCTAGATGGTGAAAAACATCACAAAAATTAAATATCTATATTATACTACGCTACAGAAGTCCCAATTACATACAATTAACAAATTGTTGGGTTGTAAGAATCCCACATTAATAATAATTGCAAGACAAAGAAGACTTATTAGGCCTACAATGACC
Organism: Taxus wallichiana var. yunnanensis; assembly: GCA_018340775.1. NCBI lineage: Eukaryota > Viridiplantae > Streptophyta > Pinopsida > Cupressales > Taxaceae > Taxus > Taxus wallichiana. The sequence continues at coordinate 713,075,017 of CM031237.1, read as the reverse complement.
AAAAGCTTTGCCAATTGGTTTAAAGACAAGCGAGTGAAAATACCAGAGCAGTGGATTAAACCACCTTTCCTTCCCCATACTAACAAATGCTTAAAGGTTCTTGTGTATGGTGTGGGTCGAAAAGGCCATTGAAGTAATGACTACTCGTAGAAGATGATCATTTGGTGATGACTTGAGTATGAAATTACTCCACATGATGAAAACAATCCCGCAAAACAAAATCTAAATCATACTACACTATGGAAGCTCTAATTAACAGCATTTTGGGTTGTGATGATCCCACAACAATAATAACCATGAGACAAGAAAGGCTTATAAGGCACACTCATCAAAGCTTTTCCAATTAGAAAGACGCTAGATGGTGAAAACCCAAAGCGATGGATTATAATCACCATTCCTCCCTCATACTAACAAATGCTTATGGGTGCATGTGTGCATTGAGGATCCCCTTGTCTTGTGAATATTAGCAATAGAAATTAGTGAAAACTCATTAAAGTAATGACTAGTCATGGAAATACTCATAGTGCTTATGACTTGAGTAAGAAAATACACTACATGGTGAAAATCCCCACAAAAAAATATTTAAATAGAATGATGATCAGAGGCTATTGCTGATCTCATTCTTGATAGCCACTCAACCAAGCAAGAAGACAATGATTATAATATCCCAGTTGGAATGGCTACCCTCGTTCAAAATTTTCAAATGTGAACTTCGACTTGTCCCATTCCACTTGATTGAGTGTGCAGATCATATAAGCTTAGCATATACTGCACACTGCCCTTTTAATATTATGACTTACAGACCTTTCATGTATAACAAAAGAAAGATAATATGTATGTAAACATATTAATCATCAATCATGACCATATTATTAACAGAAGTAATAGGGTAATAATTTTTATGATTGGAATGCCTTGTTTTCTAGCTCAAGAGCTCCAATTATCAACATAAGAAGAAAGACATTTAAGTTATGATGTTTTTAAACCTATTTAATTGACAGGAACTTGCAAAACTTCATGTAAGGTAGAACTAGAGACACAATGCAATATATTTCCATCTCTTGTTCTTTTGAAATTTTCTAGAAATTACTTGCATAGCCACCCCTGCATAATAAAAATACACAAGGGACCATACATAAGCTGCTCCTGCATAGAGTTTTGAAACCTATTTTAAAGTGCTCCACACAAATAACTTCAGAAGTGGATTTTCTAAAAGATGATCCTGCTTAGAGTCAAAAAGATCTTTACTGCAAAAGCCGAAACTACTGTCGTATATATAAATACGTAAGCTGCAAAGATAGAGTTATTTCCAACCACCAGTGGTAGGCCTTTAATAATGTCCATCCTAGTGGATTCCCATTTTTGGTTGAAAATGAGCAAGGGATGCAACATGTCTAAACTTTTCACATTCTCTGTTTTATTCCATTGGTCAGTTTCACATGAAAGCACAAAGTTTTTCATATCTTTTAGCCCCTTCCAGAAAATTTCCCATGTTGTAAGAAGTCTGAAAGAAGGCCATGTGACCAGCAGAAGGCGAAAAATAACGTTCTTCTAACACCTTAATCTTAGATTTTCAGTTAGATACATGGTAGATGTGATTCTTGTTGTCTTCCTCTTTGGTTCTTTCTGGATTCTTAATATAAACTATACCAATGTTTCTTCCTAAAACCCATTTACGCCACAGTTGTCACATGCAGCTTAAGCTCATATAGATAAAGGATCTGCAGCAGTATTGTGTATGCCCTTATACTGAATTTCAAAATCAAAACCTTGTAGTTTGCTGACCCATTATGCTTGTCATTCACTAATATTTCCTTAGGATGGTAAGTACTTCAAAGTCAAACATTGATGACCTCTTCAGATCATGTAATGGCCCAATAAATATAGCTTCAAATTTCCTATAGCGTGTATATGGGACAAGATTTCCTTACATACATAACAGCTTCTCGTTGTCAATGAATTTTCCACTTTCAAAAGAAGGCCATTGATTTTGATGAGCAAAGGCTGATCTGCACCATGCATCCCAGGATGCCGGTACAGGGTAAACACCCGAGTTGGATGCAAACAGCAGATTGCAGAATGCATAGGAAGGATTAAACAGATTAATTGACCAAACACATTCAAGTGAGGAAGTGTGATATGCAGAATAATGCAACTTCTATTCAATATGCAGAATTGGTAAAGTACAAATATGTAAGAGATTCAATGAGACAAGGAATGCAAGTTCTTGTGATCAGAAGGGATGAAGCTTCCTTTCTGAGTTGTCAAGATTGGATGAAAGAATGCAGAGGTACAGATTAATGCAACTTCTATTCAATATGCAGAATAGGTAAAGTACAAATATGTAAGAGATTCAATGAGACAAGGAATGCAAGTTCTTGTGATCAAAGGTATGAAGCTTCCTTTCTGAGTTGTCAAGATTGGATGAAAGAATGCAGAGGTACAGATGTGTTTGAATGCTAGATAAGTTGAGCATGCTAACAAGATCCTATCTGGTATGTGTTTGTTCTCTCGGCTATATGGATGCATAGATGCTCAACAATTGACCCCGAGTGTCGATGTACAATATATATTTATACATGTATGACTACAAAGGAGGCAGTTATAGCTGGTGATGGTTACAGGAAGAGACGGTTACAAAAACAGTTCATCATCCCTGGCTGAGTGACGATTGTGATCCAATGTGTGGCTTGCTGACAAGATGATCTTACATGGCACAGACATGGAATGTGCCACATGGCAATGGGATGTTGACATGTGGCTGTGAATGTGCAGAAATTATAAAGACATGTAGCATGCTGACAAACAAGGTGCATACCTATGTTGCCAGGAAACGGAAACGGAAACGGGTATGAAACGCGGAAACGGCAATTTTCAAAAAACCTTGGATACGAAACGTTACGGGAAACGTCTGTACAATATATTATTAAAATATATATATGTGTGTGTGTGTGCATAGTACTCATTTTAAAATTGTACTCCATACACCATAAGTGATAAGAATAACTGATAAAACACTCAAAATATTTTGTATTCATTGAAATTATACATTATTATCATGTATACTTATCTCTAGGAGACTAGGACGTTTCGAAGGAGTTTCCGTTTCCGAAACGTTTCGGAAACGGAAACGGGGGGGCCCTAGGCGTTTCCTGGTAACAGAGGTGCATACGTGTTAGACTGCCACAAGGTGCAAACATGTGACACTGCTGCAAGGCTGCAATGTGATGTGCATCACTGTGAAATGTTGAGAACGCTGCGAGGCAGAGCACAGCATTACAAGCAGCTGTGAATAATGCATGATGAGTTCCGTAAAACTACAAAAGTTGCCCATGTTGTGATATGATGCATGGGACTGCACAAGAGAGTGTGTGGTGTTTGTGGGACTATGAGGAACAATGCACTAAGGTATTGTTAGACTCTCCACATGGCGCAAAGTGTGGGGGGCGAGCTATGAGACACTATGGAGCTGTGCAGTAGGCTATGAGGAGATGTGCTAGTGTTGCGAGATACCACGAGACGGATTGTGTTGCAAGACACTGCAAGGCTGAGGAGCACAAAGTCCTCAAGAGAAGTGAGGAGGCTTGCGTGGCTGCAAGCTGCTATGAGGTTGTGCACAGCTCATTTGTCTTTTATTGAGGGGCAAAGGCATCCACTGCATCTTCAATTAGCTGCGGGAACTAAACCTAAAGCTGCATAAGATTGTACCACTTAGTTTGATCAGCATTGCCAGCCTTGACTACTTGTAACAGCTGATGTGTGCCTTTGTGGGTGCAAGTATTGGTCACTTTGATGATATGGTCCTCTGCGTGTCGCAAGTGTTCGGGATCCAAATCAGAAGGATGTTGGGTCACTACTAACTTAAGAACTAGAGGGAAGTGAGGCTTAAGGAGCTTCAAATTGAATACTGGATGAAGACCCAAGTATGATGACAAATAGAGAATGAATGCATTATCACCAATTGCATGCAGAATGCAAAGACTTGATCATTTGGTGTGGAAACTTACAGCATTCTTTTTGAAATGCAAGCAAACTTTATAACCGACCTAGACTGCATGAGGCATACAATGCACATTCTAGCACTCTTTTTACTTTTGTTACGAACTTGAGAGAATTTGCTGAACTTGTTGATGAACAAATTGTATGTGTTGCAAAAACTTCGACATTTTCTTTGCTTCCCAATCTGTGTGTGCAACTCAATGTTGACTAGTGCGTAATAGGAAATGTCTAGAGGTGCTACAGGAAGGAACCCAATACATGTCTAGGATGAACCATACCCCATAGAACTATAAAGAGCTCTATTGTAAGCATCTTGGATGTACAACAGATTATCATCACAAGTGAGAGCATGCACATGCTTGTACACACGCAGAGATGAACAAGTGTGCTATTGACAACTTATGTTCATCCATTTGTCTAAGGATGAAATGTTGTCCACCAATCCATACCCATCAACTCCCAGCCTAACGAATCACGATCTTGATCAAATACAATGGATGTTGCGAGTCCAAAGCAATCCCGTACATGGCTGAAGAAGGTGTGCGGGTAATGCCAACTACGCCAATGCTCTTCTTATAGACAACCATGATAATCATCTTCCAAATCCTATCAACTATGACAAACACGGTCATTCTAGTACTTTGTCGCAAGCATCCCGATCATGAAATCCATGTCAATGGATACACATGGTCTAGATGGAACCACCAGAGGTGTGTAAAGTCCTAGCTTCCTATTCATGGGCTTTGTGATGTAACAAGGAATACAAAATGTGATGTGGCGGTCAACATCTATGCACATGTGCGGTCGTAGAAGTGTTGTTACAATGTGGTAAGTGTATTGGTCAAGTCAAAGTGCCATATTTTCTTGTCGTAGTGTGCCTCACAAATGATTCACAGTGTTTTAAAAATCGGTCGAACCGGAACCGGCCAGTTCGATCGGTTCACTAATTTTTTGCATGGACCGATTAAGAAACCAGATCGTTTGACCGGTTTTAGGTCAAACCGGCCGGTTCCCCGCACGGAAACCAGCGAGTTTGGCCTAAAACCGGTCAAACCGGTCTAGTTTCATCCTAAACCGGCCGATTTAGCCCCTACACAAACCCTATACGACAATTTCATTAAAAATATGTTTTTTTAATACTTTTTTTTATTTGCTCTAAACCCTAATTTGGTTTTATAAATACACCCCCCTCTATTCACTTCACATCTCTCTCATTGAGCATTTGTGAGCATAAGATTGAAGAGTTTAGTTTTTGTAGTGAGCTTGGAAGTTGGAGGATTGGAGCTTATTTGACATTGCTTGTGGGCTCTTTGTGGTGATATTGGCATCCATTTATGGGCACCTCACCTCTATTTGTGAGAACCTCTCTTATTTGGAAGGATTTGGAGGATTGGGGCAAAATTAAAGAGTGTTCATTTGGAGTGAGTTTGAGGGTTGTTTGGCATCAAGTGTGGGTTCTTTGTGGTGGTCCATATACAAGCTTAAAGTGTTTCTTCACCTCATTTGTGTGCACATTGAAAGGTATGTTACATTTTAAACTTGCCCCTTATTTGTAAATTTTATTAAATAAGAAATCTGAAATTTATTTTGTTTTTATTTGCATTTTCAGATTTCTTTGCATTTATTGTAAGAAACACATCAAGGGGGGATTCATAGGTTGAAACAACACTTGGCTGGTCAAAGAGGCCAAGTTACCCCATGTGATGCACCTGATATTGATACCATTAGGTTGGAAATGATAAACTTGCTTGAAAAACAAACAGAAAAGAAGGCTAGGCAAAAAGAGATGGAAGCTGAAATAGGGAGGAGGGAACATGCCTTGAGTGTTGAAGGATCTTTCTTCGACCCTTATGTGATTAGTTAGAGACCCTTTTTAGTATATGCCTCCCCATCCATTCATAGTCAAGAAAAACAACCTCAAAAGAAAGTCCATTCAAAGCTTTTTTCCATCTTCCACACCTGTTAGTGCCTCCATGCCAACAGAAAATCAGCCAACCTTGGATAACCATTGGAAGAAGTAATACAAAGAAGCAACTTTTCAATACATTGCTAGATGGTGGTATGATGCAGATATCCCTTTCAATGTTGCCCGCTCACCTCATTACCAATCTATGTTTGATTCCATTGTTGTTGTTGGTAAGGGCTTCAAAGGCCCTAGTATGCATGACTTGAGAGGATCACTTTTGAAGAAAGAAGTTGCATCCATAGATGAATGTTTGAAGAGTTGCAAAGCATCATGGGCCAAAACTGGATGCATTATTATGTCAAATGGGTGGAAAGATGGCAAGAACCGCAACATAATAAATTTTCTTGCCTCTTATCCCCAAGGTACTATGTTTTTGAAATCGGTGAGATGCATCGATAGGGTGAAAGATGTAAATTTGTTGTTTGAGCTTTTGGATGAGATTGTTGTAGAGGTGGGGGTGGAAAATGTTGTACAAATCATAACAAATAATGCCTCTAACTATGTTCTTGTTGGTAAGATGTTAGAGGCTAAACACAAAACAATATTTTGGACTCCATGTGTTGCACATTGCATAGACCTCATGCTTGAGGATATAGGAAAAAAGATTGGATCAAGAACACTATAGAGCATGGCAAAAGCATCACCAAATACATCTACAATCACTCATGGGTATTGAACCTAATGAGGAAGAACACTGAGGGCAAAGAACTTGTTAGGCCAGCCATCACGAGATTTGCAACAAACATCCTCCCATTGCAATCTCTTCTTTCCCAATGCCAGTAACTTGAAAAGATGTTTTCAAGTGATGAATGGAATGCATCAAAGTGGAGCCGCAAACAAGATGGAAAAGACACAAAGAAGAAACTTTTTGACAATTTATTTTGGAAAAAACAACAGAGATTGTGAAAGTTGTCGAGCCTCTTGTTAAGGTGTCATAGGTTGGTGGATGGGGAAAAATTAGCCATGGGCTATATTTATGAGGCTATGGATCAGGCAAAGGAGCGATAAGGGCAAGCATACAAAGATAGGGTAACTAAGTATGTGTCTATATGGGAGATTATAGATAATAGATGGAACAATCAACTCCATCACCCTATACATGCAGTTGGGTATTTCTTGAACCCGAAATATCATTACAGAGCTCAGCTTGGAGAAGATCAAACAAGAGAAGTAAAAGATGGTTTGTACGAGTGCCTAGAGCGCATGGTCCCTGATGAGATGCAACAACTTGAGGTTCACCGACAGATCGGTTTCTTTCAAAGAAAGCCACGGTACCTTTGGGAAAAACCTTGCAAAGATTACAAGGATGTGGACCAACCAAGTAAGCAATTCTAAGTTTTTTGAAGTTCATTTGATTAAACTTTTTAATGAATAATCATGAATTTTTAGCATAAGACAATCTAATTTGTTGAATTACGCTTTAGCCTTTAAGTTATAAGTTATAAGTTTTACTTTTAATTTTTAACTTTGTGTTTTTATCATCATTGTTTAATAATTAAACATTTACATTTTTTATCGCAGCACATTGGTGGGATTCATTTGGTAGTCAATGTCCTCAATTGCAAAAGTTTGCAATTAGGATCCTGAGCCAAACTTGCAGTGCTTCTAGGTGCGAGCGCAACTAGTTCGTCTTTGAGCGGATTCACACGAAGAAGAGAAACCATTTGGAACAACAACGGTTGAATGATCTTGTCTTTGTGCAATACAACCTTTGGCTAAGGCGCAACCAGTTGTTGAACCGAAGACCTGATACAGATCCCATTGTCTTGGATGATATAGATCCAACCTTAGATTGGGTAGAGGAGAGTCAGCCAGCAGAGTTTGATCCCGATGACTTGGGGTGGATGGGTTTGGATCAGGATGATGAGCCATTAGCACCGCCGCCACCATCACGAGACATAGCAGGCACTAGTCGCACTCGTGCTACTCCCCGTGCCAATACAATTGTTGCAGATGTACCTGAGGATTTGGATGGGTCCGAGTCAAAGCCAAAGGCCGGTGATGATATTGATGAGGATGACCTTGAGGATCCCATTTCCAAAGCGGTGCAAAGTTTGATGATTGATCATTGATGTCATCTAGTTTATTCTAGAGTTTTGTAACTTGTAGTATTTGTAATGTATCAATGATCATAGCATGTTGTTTTTTTGGAGTCTCGGACTATGGAGGCCATTTAGAGCCTCATTGTTTATGTATTTTGTTTCGGAATCTCATATATGATATATGTATTGTGTATTGGACTTGGAGTTCGTGCCATTTTGCTATAAACACCTTTCTTACATATATATAAGAGCAAACTTTGCATATTTTGTGTGTAATTGTTGGAATCATGGTTTTTAACCTTTCAAATATATTGTTTTCATTAAAAATATAAAATTTTATGTATTTTTTAGTAAACCGGTTCATAAAGTTTGAACTGGTCCGGTTCGGTTTCGGTTCCGACCTGGCCTCGTCGGTTCCGAGTCCGATTCCGATTTTCAAACATCATTGGCGCCATCACATAGATGTCCAAGCTTGTGGAAATTATTGTTACAAAAGTAGAACTCTGAAACCCGTTCACCTTGCAAAATAGAAACTTACCCAATCGGTGAGGTTGTGGCCATGCATGTCCAGACTTCGATGAGTGTGTACTGTGGATCGGCTAAGGCAATATGTGGCCTTGTTATCCTTTCCCTTCTTATGCTTTATCACCAAACAAATCATTGTTGTCTACAAGAACTAAAATGTCTTACGATCAAAATGAGTGACTTTCTCCTTACCCAAGATGTAATGACAAAGATTGCTTCACTTCGCACAATAGCATACAACTCTTTCTCATAAATGGAGCATTGGTTACCCGTGTCATTGAATGTCTCGAGTGATTAACAACTAGATGTCCATGCTATATAAATATTGCGCCAAGTGCATAGTCAAATGAATCATTGTGAAGTTCAAAGGAGTAGGCAATGTCACACACTTTGAGAACATGTGTTGCTAGAGCTCCTCAAAAGCACTTGTTGTATAGGTGTCAGAGGATCGCAACCTTGGTGCACATGACCAAACTAAAAGGCCATGTTATCTCCAAAACACCAAGAACAAACCCCCGACAGAAATTGCTAAGCCCAAGAACACTCCTTAACTTAATAAGATTGTGTGTAGTTGACCAATCTTGGATCACCTTTATCTTATATGGATCTACATGGATGCATGTACAATGGATGATGTAGCCCAAGTAATCTTGGACGTGTGTGGCGCTAAATGTACACTTTGCCAAGTTGGCTTCCAACTTTATTTGTGCAGCGTGTCTAAGATGCGTGAGTTGTGTTCCACATGATCCTCCCAAGTGTTTTTGAAAATGAGGATGTTATCCAAGTAAACAATGACAAAAGAGTTCGAAAAGCCTCGAGAAGGTCATCCATCAAGCATATGTATGTTCTAGCACATTGGTCGAGCCAAAGGGCATAACCCACCATTTTTACAATCATTCTTGTCTTTAAAGTTGCCTTTCAAATATCTTCAAGATGGAGTGTTACCCGATGGTAACCCGACTTCAAATCGAACTTGGTGAAGTATTGAGTGCCTCGTGAGCTGATCCAGGAGGACGCCAATGCCCGGTAGTGGATACTAATTCTTCGCCATTATCTTGTTGAGTGTGTAATGTTGGTGCAAAGATGCCAAGTACAATCATTCTTTGGCTCAAGGACTATTAGGCTCTCATGAAGAGAAGAGTTAGACCTGATCTTGTAAGAAACTCTTGTATTTGGCGCTAGACTTCACCATTATCCCAAATTGACTCGTGATATAATGGACTATTTCAAAGACGGGATACGAGAACCAAATTGATGTGATGCTACATTGTGCAATGTGTTCAAAGGCATTTTGATTTTGCAAAAGCTTTTTCTTGTTGCTTTAGTAACTCGTCGAGTTGTTATTATGGTGATGCTTGCTTGGTTGCATTGTCAATGCTTTCTTGCTCTCATGTGCAAGTGTTTCTTGGTGAACCATGAGGAACACAAACCTTGCCTCTCGCGAGATGAGTTTGTGGCATTGTTTGGCAAAGACTAAGTAAATTTGGTTGTTGGAGGTGACTTCAAGACATTGAAGAATTAATCTTTGACATTATTTGTCCATTATTGCGGCTTGGCTCGACATGTAGAGTCACAATCAAACAAAAATGGTCTTCCCATCAATGTCCCAAACCTCGAGAGGTGTCATGTCACAAGTGACATTATCCTCCAAGGATGGACTTCAGATCTTGAAAAGTGCTTTGCCACTAGACTTGTATCTCCTTTCGTTATTAGAGACATCCAAGCATATATGGCCGGGATGTGTCAGAAAGCAGGAAGACTAAGGCTTTGAGTTGCATTTTGTGATATAATGTTCTTCGAACCCCACTATCGATGATGATGTGAAGATCGATGATGCAAAGGTCATTGAGATAGAGCATTGTGTGTGGGATCGTTCTTGAGCACGCTATTGGATGAAGAGGGCATATGTTGCTTCATCTTTTCCTTAGTCTCCAATTTGGCAATGTTGCGATATGCTTTCCCCAAAGAGTTGGAAATCAAGAACTCGATCTTTACATGAATATAAGGTGAGAGTCCATTGATGTACCTCAGCACCTTATGTTGCTACATTAAGACCTCACGCACATTAGTTGTGGACCTCGTCGAAGTAGTCTTCCACCTATTACTCCTTATGTTGGTGTAACTTCGGAACTTCATGTACTCATCCTCATAGTGTTTTATGGGGTAGAATTCCATTTGCAAAGCAATGAACAAAATCATCCCAAATCCAAATGGGCTCGAAATCTTTCTCAAGTCCACAAACCAGTTGACGGAGAAGTAGATGTCAAGCTAATAAACCCATTTATCCAATGTTGTGGCATAAATCTTGCCTTCAAACACCGGGATGTCAAGATTCACTTGGACCTTGAAAGGGCTTTGCTGCTGAAATCACGAGTGTGCGACCTGTGAGAAGGAAGGTGTTGCTAGTGGTAGAGTTGTATCATTAACTTGCAAAATTGGCCAAATGGCTTGATGTGTTGTACTTCCAAGGCGCCCTTAGTGATCCTTTGGACCTCTAGGGCTGCCTCAATTTGCTTCTATGCATCACCGAGCTTGCTCTTGCTATGTCGGTCTTCTGGATGGTCAGAAATAGAGCCGATTTTTGACCTTTCTAACTTTACGCCGCATGTTTACCGCCATATGAAAGAGCAAAGCTCCAATACCAATGATCCACAACAGAGGGCCCAAGATGTCATTGGGGTCAATGCCGCAGTTGGCTACAAGTTGCAGATTGTTAAATGAACATGAAGGATTAAAAAGATTAATCTACCAAGCACATGTGAATGTGAAAGTCTGATATGCAAAATAATGCAATTCTATTCAATATGCAGAAAAGGGAAATTACAGATTTGTACAATATTCAATAAGACTAGGAATGCAAGTACCTATGATTAGAAAGGGCGAAGCTTCCTTGCTGATTTATCTTGACTGGATGAAAGAATGCAGAGCTACCAAAGTGTTTGAATGCTAGATACATTGAGCACACTAACAAACTCCCATCTGGTATGCGTGTGTTCACTCGGCTACATGGATGCAAAGATGCTCGACGATCAACCAAGAGTGTCAATGTACAATACATATTTATACATGTATGATTACAAAGGAGACAGTTACAACTGACGACAGTTACAAGAACACTTTGACTTCCCTGGCCGAGTGATGATTGTGATCTGACGCATGGCATGCTGACAAGATGTTCTAACACAGCACAGGCATGGAGGGTGCCACTTGGCAGTGGGATGCCAAGGTCTCAATCACAAAGCCCCTGCACGGCACTGTGAAGACATGTACCATGATGAGAAGCCAGTGACCAACATGCAAGACTGCCACGAGGCTGCAATGTGTTGCATAACATTGCAAGGAGATGCACAATATGGCAACTTGCTGTGAATGTTGCACAATGAGTTGCGCAGGACTGCAGAAGTTGTGATATGTTGCGTGGGACAGCCGAAGTTGTGTCAGCTGCTAAGCAGGTGTGCAGCTTGTGTGCGACTGCAAGGAGCAATGCTCCAAGGTACCGTGAGAATCTGCATGTGACGCAGAGTGTGGGCAAGCTGTGAGACGTTATGGAGCTGCACAGTAGGCTGTGAAGAGTTGCGCCAATGATGTGAGATACTGCGAGTCCATGTGCATGCTGCGAAACACTACAATGCTGAGGAGCACAGTCCTTGAAAGAAGTAAGGAGGCTTGCGCAACTGCGAGATGCTGCAAGGCAGGCTGCACAAGGATCATAGGCCCTATGTCAGAGCCTTTAGTATCACATTCACAACAAGTGGTTGTGAAAAATATGGAAGTTCTGGCCATCATTTTCTTCATTTGTTGGAATGTGATTTTTGTTACCTTCTGCTGTCATATCAATGAGGATTCTTTAGATGCCACCAACACTTTTCTGCCACAGATGTCACGTGCAGCTTAGCTCACGTAGATAGAAATAATAATAATAATTGTTTTTATAGTTCACAATGCCAAGCAGCTTGTTTTTCATATCATGTATGACCTTATGTTGAATTTCAAAATCAAAACCTTGTAGTTTTGCTTACTCGTTATGCTTGTCATTCACTAACATTCCTTTGGAGTAGTAAATACTTCAAACATTGATGATCTATTCAGATCGTGTATTAGCCCAATAAATATAACTTCATTTTTTTATAGCATGCATATGGGACAAGACTTCCTTACGTACATAACAACTTCTCTTTCAACTTTCAAAAGCATATGACCTATGTCAAAGCCTATAGTATCACATTTGACTGCAAGGGGTTGTGAAAAATCTGAATGTGTAAGCAATCACTTTCTTCATTTGTTGGAATGTGGCTTTTGTTCAATTCTATTGTAAGATCAGTGAGGGTTGTCTTCATGCTGCCAAAAGCCTTAACAAATTCTTTACTGCATAAATAATCAAATTCTCTCAGCTGAGTCACATTCTTCAGAATGAAGTTATGAACCAGTCAAGAATGGCTTGAATCTTAGTTGGAACAGCTTTGACTCCCTCTTTACCAAATATATGTCCCAAGTACACGTACACAAGCTTTTCTCTAACTTCACATTTTGATTCTTGTGCAAAGTGGAATTTAAACTCGAGAGTTCAGAAATAATTCTCAACTTGTTAAAGCAATCCTCCATTGGTTTTCAATAAAGAAGGATATCATGGAAGAAAACATTAACAAATTCTTTACTGCATGAATCATCAAATTCTCTCAGCTGAGTCACATTCTTCGAATGAGCCAGTCAAGAATGGCTTCAATCATAGTTGGAACAGCTTTGACTCCTCTTTACCAAATATATGTCCCAAGTACACAAGCTTTCTCTAACTTCACATTTTGATTATTGTGCAAATTGGAGTTTGAACTCGAGAGTTACTAAAGAATTCTCAAGTTGTTAAAGTGATACTCCATTGTTTTTCTATAAACAAGGATATATACAAATTTCTTTAAATCGGACTTCAAGATTTGAAGATTCAGTTTATTGTCTTATATTTAGTATAGCTTTTCACACAAATAAATAAATATTGATCACTAAATAAAATAACACCGAATATATAAAAATGTATAATTTCAATTCATTCGGGATAATTTTATTCACATGGATAGAGATATTTATACAAAGTTGATCTCCTACAAACTAGGAGTCAATCTAATCTTCAATCCCACATCTCTCTCCTAGAATCACTCACACTTATCTCTCCACACACACACTTTTAAAAGCTACGTGAGTTTGTTTGATAAACAAACTCCTTAAAATAATTATATATATTATTAATATGAATTTAACAACTCATTATTAATAATATATTACTCATAAATTATTATTAGAATAATACTATTATTCTAATGCACTAATGTTCACACTATGAACATTATTTCCTAACATTCACCCCCTTAGTGTGAACATGGGTGAATTTTGTCTAATACCTGCTCATGTTCTACAATCCGATGGTTTTCAAAGAGTACCAACAACTCAAACAATATGAGGTTTTCAAGAAGAACCTCCAACTCAAAATTGTTTTTCAAGTGGAACCATCAACCACTCTGTATGTGTTTTTCAAAGAGATCCACAAACTCTCAAATTGGTTTTCTAGTGGACCACCAACCATTTTCATAGCAGCGTACACGTTTCTTCATCCATATTTTACAAAAGAGAACATAATATAGGAAAATATGTTCGTAACTATGAACATGAATTATCCATCTATTCTTATTTATTACCACACATGCTGAAAGTAAACACAACACACTAGTCACCAAATCAATTGTGCGGCCCCATCATTGGCGACTGACGAGAGGACGCCGATTGTCCTCCTTCCTCCGTTGCCTCCTTCCTCCATCTAGTAGCTACTAACTCAGCCGAATTCAATCATGAGGCTTCATGGTTTCTACATTGTATTTATTCCAGCTTCCCCCCTCAATGTAAAACCTTTTTTTTTTTTTTTTTTCAGGACGTCGGGTACAACCGATAATGCGTCCACAAGATGGCCAAAATAGAGGGTAATTTTCAAACTTAGTATTTTTTCATGAAATTACAACCAATGTAACTTAAAAAATAAGTACTTTTGCAAAAGAAATAACTCGATTTTGAGTTACTGAGCAAAAGTTATTGAGGTTTTAACTTCTCGTAAAAATGGCTTAATTTAATTAAAATTGTCTCCACGATTAAAAACTTGCTAAAACCAGAAAAGCAAAATTATCGTGTGACCACTCGTTGGAACCGGAGAAATTGAGGATTCCAAAAATATCAATATTTCAGAGAATTGGCACCAAAAAATATTAATTTGGCCAAAATATATATTAATTGCACTCAAAATGCAATTATTAAGCAAAAACTATAGGAAAACTTTTTTTTTTCAAACTATAGTTTTGCTAAAAAATTAAAAAATTCAGCCAATAGAAAAAGACATGTAGCTTGCTTGCATATCTTCCCACCTACAAAAACCCCTCCAAGCCTATCAAGTCATTACGGATCCTCAGATATACCAATCCCGTCACTCAAAATTCATCTATTTTCCAATGCAAACTGCTCTCAACCTGTAAATCAATATCAAAAAATATTTCTGGGTTTTTTTCTACATGATGTTAGCTTTCCATAACATTTTGAATCGCCCAATTTCATTAAGAAACACGAAAGATATCGCAGTTTTAATAACCTGCGTCAAGCTTCAAGTAGCAAACTTGCTACATGTCTTTGTCTGAAAATTTCTCCATTTCTTCCTCAAATCTCTATCCACCTCTCTGGAATAGCCACGCTCTGATACCAAATCTTATATTTAGTACAACTTTTCACACAAATAAATAAATATTGATCACTAAATAAAATAACACCGAATATAAAAATGTATAATTTTAATTCATTCGGGATAATTTTATTCACATGGATAGAGATATTTATACAAAGTTGATCTCCTACAAACTAGGAGTCAATCTAATCTTCAATCCCACATCTCTCTCCTAGAATCACTCACACTTATCTCTCCACACACACACTTCTAAAAAGCTACGTGAGTTTGTTTGATAAACAAACTCCTTACAATAGATATATATATTATTAATATGAGTTTGACAACTCATTATTAATAATATATTACTCATAAATTATTATTAGAATAATACTATTATTCTAATGCACTAATGTTCACACTATGAACATTATTTCCCTAACATATTGTACCTTGAAATTTGGTTGAGATGTTTCTTAGTACAAAAGGCATCACTTATCACCAATAATGAAAATGATATGTTTCAAGGGTTTAAATTTTTCACTATCATGACCCTTATCTGATGATATCAAATCTAGGATCAACCTTTGTGAATACAACATCCTTATGTAACACATCCATCAATTAATCTACACGCAGCATGAGGAATCTATTTTTAATTTCCCTCTTGTCCAATACCATGCAGTCAATGCACATCTGGAAGGAAACATCCTTCATCCTTACTAACAGCACCAGAGAGGCAAAGGAACTTTTACTAGGCACTCTGTTACCTGTGTCCAACAGCTCTTGTACTGTCATTTTTATATCATCCTTAAATACATTTGCAATCTTGTAGGGAGAAACAATGACAATTCCAGCTCCCGGTAACAGTCAATGATCTATTCTTGTCCCCTGATTGCGGGCAGTTGAGGTAGATCACAGAATACATTTCCAAATTCATTAATTAGTTTACCTATGTTTGTGGTGTTGTTTTTTGTCTTCAACTGCCATGCAATCCCTTGGTGGAGTTACAATGAAAAATAAAAACTGAAGCATAGTTCACTATACGTAAAAAAATTGGACATATTTTGGCTGAAATCAGTTTATTTGCACTAGGTTGCAGTCTTCTGACTGGAATTTGATGTTGTTCTTTCACATACTTATTTACAGCTCACTCAAATCCATGTGGTAATCACCCAAAACTCTAGCCATTGTGCTCCCATGACCACATCAGCCCCAGCTAAAGTCACAACATAAAACTCAGAGCATAGTTCATCTCTTTTCTAATTACAACTTCAGCTCTCCGATCATTCCCTTGCACTCCATCATACTGTCATTGGCCACAAATACCTGAAAATTTTGTAGAAGCGCAGCTATAGGCCCATGGAAGTCACTGGCATCAAAACTATGAACTTATGAGTCGCTGCAGTTCTACTTATTACTTTGTTTTTTGCTCTCAAATCTGGGATTAGGTATTTCCCAACATTGTAACAAGGGAGATGGCATTCCTTGGTGTTCTTGACTCTCAATATGGGCATTTTTCTACATTTCCACTTCTTCATTCTTAGTTCCATCCATCTCATATATCATATGTATCCTTCCAAGGGATCTGCACTGGTGCCCCTTGTACCAAACCTCTTTGCAACAATAATTCAGCAATAATAGCTAGGTCTACCATTCTTCCCCTCGAATGTCCAACCATAGAGTTAAGAAAAGAATGGGGTGCTTGTGGAAGTAGATCCTATGGCAAGGCTACCCCTGACATCCTCTGAAATAAATTTTGTTTGTCGAATGGCATCCTCAAGAGTTGCATGTCTCAAGGCCTTGACATACCTTTGATGGATTATTTTAGCCAATCAGCATTCATTGCAACATGTCGAGGGGGTAAATTCTCAACAAGTAAACAGGCTTGGCAAATTTCTCTTAAGTAATTCAGAAGGCTTTGTGTGTCAAACTTTTTAGGACCAAGAATAAACCTTCTTGGATACCACAATTATGTTTGGTTGAGAATCCTTTCTTGATCAGTGTAATTATGTTTGGTATGAAGTAGAAAATTGAAAATTTTATTTATTCTGAATATAATTTAGTGGAAAGAAACATAATATGTTACGTATCCAAGACCTGGGTTTGATATCAACATTGACCCCATCAAACTTAGGTGTGGAAATCCTCTGAAGTAGCCTCTAGTTGGTGTGTTTACCCTTCAAGTTTTTCAGTTGAATTGTCACAAAATTACCCTTGTCTGTTGAAGTTGTTTGCAGATGGGTTTCGCTCATGGTCATAAACAGGCAGCCTCCTCTAATTCAAGGTCCATGATAACCACCTCCATCATTGCCATTTTCTTGTTTTCTTCTATCTATAGCCGGTTGGTTTATTTCTTCCTAGTATCTCTTGAGTCTTACCTCTTTCAAGGGCCCTCTCATTGTTTCCTCCATGGATAATACAATTTCTAATTTCTCATCATTGAGACCATGTGAGCCTTCATAGGAAGCCCCTTCTAGTCTATCGGCTATGCACAAGGCTGAGAAATTCCTCTAATATAGTTAATATACGCCCAGATAACTATTGTAGACCTTACAAAAACTTGAAACTGATAGAAAATCTGAAATGACAGTAGAAAATTCAAACGATAACAGCATAAAAATTGAAACACGTGTAATCTTAGATCCGAAATTGTTTAAACAACTGAAAATCTGAAACATCTGGAAACTGAAATCTGTCACAGCTGGGAAATCTGAAATTCCTTGCTGCTGAAAAATCTTAACTGAACTTTATTTCTCAACTTACCAAAAAAATAAGAACTAAATATCATTGAAAATTATATTAGGCAGTTCATACATGGGAGTAAACATTCCCGACGGTGTACAAATGTCAATTCAGGCAACAAAGATCTCCAAGAACAGTGTGGTATTGTCCTTGGCAAAGACACAGTCACTGTAGACTTGTGCACTACCACTTCCATCCAAACCAAAAGGGCCTATTTGTAATTACTTCACCTCCATCAATGTGGGATAATCAGTCTTTTATATAAAACTGGTTTACTAACAGAAAAGTATAACTGACTAATAAAACTCTGTTAATAAACTAAAGCAGACTAACTCACAAAACTCTGCAAGTAACAAAAACAGTAAGCAACTAGCAAGGTAGTGATCCCACAGTACACTAACTGAAGTGCATTATTTTTTTGATATCATAACACAAGCAATTGCCATGTATTTACCAACCTTAATCTGAATTCTAAATGATGCTTTTCATGGAACTTATTGTCTGCATTGAGCAGCAAAAGTACAGCCATTTATATTGTCAAACCAAGCTTGCTAGTCAAACAAAGCTTTGCTATCCTATCTCGAAGACACTAAGACAAAAAGATGTCAAAAAAAAATCTCTTTCCTTCACATCAAAATTAAATGAAAAAACATTACATGATTATTCCCCAACAACATTATTTTGATGGAAAACATTTTCACACTCCAAAGTCACTGTAACAGATTGGTACTTTTCACTCTCTCAGCTATGTGTCTAGAACATCACGTTCCCTACCAGTTAATTGTACAAATAGAGGGCAGAAACATATAATATATAATCTCGCTGACCCTATATTTCGCTAACAGATGAAGCAGCGTTTATGTATGTAAAAGATAGCAATGAGCTAGATAGGCCTATATGGCACAAGATACAAGTATGCTGATTGAAAACAAATCATACTTGTTATACCATGAGACAAAAATGGACCCATCAAATAGATCTCACAAAAAAATACAATTAAAATAACAAAAATGAAATATAAGAAGTTACTTACTTGAATAAATGGTGCTGGAGTACGATGATAGTCATAACCCTTCGGCAACCTATGCTCGGCCACTTGTTTCAAGATAGTAACAAAACTAGTTGCCAAATCTTTGTATGAAAGTGCATCAGCAGAAATGAGATCAAAAAGGGGACAAAGGGATGCCCCCATAACACCTGGGTCACTATCACATAATCTCTGTCCACCAACCAAAAAAAAAGAGCAGAAAGATGAGAATCTAGAAATATTAAAAAATCCGTGTCACAAAAATTGCAGGCATAAATAAACAGCAATGCAAACCGTTTTGCAAATCAAATTAAGATATCTCAGGCTCACAAAAGAAGACATATCCCATATAGTTCCTTAGCATTATCTACTTTGGATGAATCCAGACCTACAAAACAAGCAACCTGGACCTTTCTAGTACAAGAACAAAAGTCAAAGTAGTCATCAGACTATAGAATATGTGCAGAAGACTCTAGTGATGTCTATCATCAGCTTGAATCTAATAAGTTTGTATGCCTCAGAATACTTTAGCTGACAGAGGGCATATGTTGAATTTTCGAACTTCAAAAGGATAGCAGTTTCAAAACATAGCATAATTTTAAATTTGGACTCAATTTATCGACAAGTTTGTGAGTCTGACAGTTCAAGTGTCTTGCATAAGATCAAAGCTCATGGGTCTCTGTTGAGGCAAAACCAGCACTTTGTATCCATATAACATTTTCAGAACAATAATCAAAGCAAGATTGATGTGAGCCAAAACTTAAACTGGATTAGATATTAAATTTGCTAAATCAATACATTTTTCCTATGTCCCTGGTCCCTTGCAAATCTGTTGTGTTCCTACTTCAAAACATATGGATCGCTGAGCCAAGATTATAACTGGATTAGATACTAAATTTGCCAAATCAATACTTTTTCCTCCCTGCCCAAGGTTCCTTGAAAATCTGGCATGTGACTACTTCAAAACATATGGATCGCTGTATTTAATCTGGCACATTTCAATTACATGGAATTTTTGTAGGTAGCCCACTACCAAATCACTCCCTGATTTGAAGCTTCCATACGATTTTTCTTTTGTGGTGCTTTGGATATAACATATATCTGTTAGAAGATATGAACACAGAGAATGAAAAGAAACCAGAAAGCACATGGAACATTGAGATATGTGTGTGT
Source organism: Taxus wallichiana var. yunnanensis (assembly GCA_018340775.1). Classification (NCBI taxonomy): domain Eukaryota; kingdom Viridiplantae; phylum Streptophyta; class Pinopsida; order Cupressales; family Taxaceae; genus Taxus; species Taxus wallichiana. The sequence continues at coordinate 713,054,852 of CM031237.1, read as the reverse complement.
TCATCATTTTGTTATGCTGAAAGAAGTTGCATTGTAGTAAGTTCATAACCAAATATTAGTTAATAGATAACTAATATTTCATTAAGTAATAACTAATATATTTTAATACCCCACCTTAATGACTAAACCAGAGACCACATGTTTGTCCTGAAATTTTATAAATACAATAAAACCAAGAAGTTTCTTCATTAAATCTGCAGAATACTTCTTACATATTACTCTGAAATCTGCAGCAGTCATCTGATATTTTGTTGCCGTCCAATGCATGAGCATCAGCTTAGACAGAAACCGAAAAATACAGCTAACAGCAAAACAAAGATTCAGTTGTGTGGACATAAGATATAACAGGTTGTCCACCAAGTGTTCGGAGACTGATTAATTGACCGGTGATGAATCATCAATGATGGATAATCCCAATCTCCATAATTTTGAAACCAGAATCTTGGAGAGGCTCATCAAATGAAATATACCAGGCTCATGGAGCCTGCTTAAGTCTGTACAAGGACTTAATCGTTCTGCAACCCAGATGATCATGTTTAGGCAGCACCATGTACACCTCCTCATCCAAATCTCTATTCAGGAAAGCACTTTGAGATACCCTCCAACCAAACTGAGCTGCCATGGAAAGAGGCAACTGAAATGTGACCATTTTTGCAGTATTCGTAGGAATAAAAACCACTTTTGCAGTAGGAAAGATAAGGATCTCTACATTAATAGAAGAAATAACCATCTCCATATTTATTCCCTCTTGTTGCTCATCTATTCCCTCCTGGTGGGAAAAGTCTTTTACAACAAGATGCGCAAAAGAACAATGCTCTACTGACCTTCAGGCCAGTGCCATTGTTTGAATGGCTTTTCCTGCCATCTCACCATAAATGGCTTTCTTTCCATCTCACCTTCAATCTCTTGTGTATCCTGATAGGGAATTCACCCTCCACAATTCTTTAAGCATCTTATCTTGCCAGCTCACCATGCATCCTATCATCAGGCATTTCATCCATTTGTACATGAAACATTTCAACCTCCCGCACATTCTCTATTATGGATATTCCCTCCACAACTAGTGCATGTAAGTTGACTGGAGCATGGTCAACAAACCTATGAAGAATGCCATCTTCCAGCATGTCATGTACGGTAGAGTCTCGCTACGCATGTGCATTTAACTTGATTGTAGTAGTCAACAAACCTATACTAGCCACGTTTCCTAATGCCTAGGGTAATCACCCGTTCTTATTTCACATCCAACACAATACACTTGCTCAGAAAAATTTATAGAAATATTGGATCTTTCTGTTAATTGACGAACAAACAAGAAATTGCTACACGTGCTAGGAACATACCTAACATTTCTTACTAAGAGTTATTTAGTATTATTAAGGATTAAATGAATGTCTCCCATCCCCTTTACTGCAAGCAGCTCCCCATTAGCTAATACAAATGCATCAGAACAATTTGTATTTGCAACAAATGTTACATATCAATCCCTATGACATGAGAAATGTTTGGATGTATTAGACTCAGTGATCCAACAACGGGTAGCACTATCATTCGAGCATGATGCCATGAAAACGTACTCTTCCTTAGAATCTAATTCATTTGCAACTTCTACCACATTTGCCTCAACCCGTTGATTTTTTTGTGTTGGGAAAGATCATACTATCACTTTTGACAATCCTTTTTGATATGCCCAACCTTATGATAGTAATGGCATTTCACCTATCTAGAAGATGATTCATCAAGAATTCATTTCGACTTCCTCTTCAACTGAGCAATTGCACTCTCTATTTGTTCAAAAGTAGACTCATTTGCCTGAGTCTGCCTATGTTCCTTCTGCAACAAGTAAGAACTAACCTGATCAAAAGTTAAGTTCTGACTAACAAGCAATCAAATGTAAAGCTTCCACAAAAGACTCATATGAGAGTGTTGAACGGTTTAGAACAAGAGCAATCAGATCGTCTTCATTCACATTTTTGTTCATAGTATCAAGTTTGCCCCAATAATCTTTCATCCGAAGGTGTTCTAACAAGGACCCACCCTCATGTATCTTGCTGAAAATAGCAAATTCTTTAGGTACAAAACCTTACTTTTATCCAAAATAGAATACTTGTTCTTCAAATCGGTCCATAGCGTACCTTGGGTACACTAATCATCGACCACAACTTTGTGTTTCCACAATAGGCCTTCCTTTAGTGCTAAGAATGATTTTGGGTATCTAATCATATTCTGCGACAAAATCAAGCTCTAGATATTACAACTAGTCAACTTTTGTGCTTCCAACAAAACTAGATTTTGAACAAGGCATTATGAAATATCCCTTGTTGGGATCTTACAACAAAATAGACAAAAACAGAAATTTGGCCTGAATCTGATTTTTGCAGATTTTATGCAGAAAATTAAGCTCCGAACAGAAAAATATGGATAACTCCCAAAATCCTTCAAATCACTTGAAAATTTAAATAGAACTAGATAATATAAAGAATGATTTTAGCACAGTCCAATATAATGCCAGAAATTTACAGCTGCTAAAATTGAAAACTTCGAAAATTAATATCGAATACAAGTGCAAACATGATGAAACTTGGGAAATAACATATATAAATATGGAAGATGATAACCTTTTGAAAACGGCCAACTAAAAACCCTAGAAATTAGGGCTGTGCTTCCCAACAAACTAGAGAAACCCTTTGAAATTGTAAATGACAAACCCTTCCTCTATGGCTGCCATTGAAAATCTTCACAAAACTTCAAAAACCCTCAAACCCTAATGAAATTTTGACCTCTGTAAAAACAAAATCCACTCCAAATGACAAAGGGTGTTTCACCGAAGAATAGCTAGGGATGGATCTTTCACCATCCGTAGGGTTCCCATGGGATCTTACTCCTTAATTTCAAACATGCACATGAAAATAAAATGAGTGTATGAATGAATGACTATCCTTTCACCCCTCTTCTCCTTTTATAACCTTTTCCATGTCAAAGAAACCCTAGGCGCACTTTTATAAAGAGGGCCCAATTAAAAATAACTTAAAGTTGTTTTTTCCACAACTGGCCCAAAAAGTGTGAAATATACATTTAAAACATATTCGCCAAAAAGGTACAGAAACATAACATTAAATGCCAAAAGTGTCCACTTAAAAAATAGAACACAAAGGGCCTCATGTGATATTCTAGTCTTCACAACTGTAATGACTCTGATTTCTTGGGAATCTCATATCTGCCCATTACACATTATTCACAATAATATTTGACCTCAAACGCAAATGTTTCATGATCTAGGTTGCATCCGTGCCTAGACGTTCCTTGATTTCACATTTTTCACTTCCGCATTATTTTAAAATCATTCTTGCAACCTAGTCTGTAATACTCACGATTTCATCTCATATTTGACTCATAACATCATTTGACCATAACCTTTGCAAAAACGCCCAATATCTGCATGAATGTGAGAAAGGGAAATCACCCTCAATGTCTGCATGACTGTGAGAATGGGGAAATCACAACTTGTTCACACAATTCTACCACCTGAAATCCACATGATTCTGCCTCCTAAAGTTGTGACTTCCTAATGTGTGTCCTTGATTGAGTGTTTGTCTGACTATCTTCAAGTCCATCTCTAACCTATTCTTCAACTTTTGATTCAAACTGATCTTCTGCAAGTTTGTATGACCTCATTGTCTGTACCCTACTCCAAGGGCTTCCTCGAACCTCAAGCACCACAAGAACCAATGACTCTAGTACCAATGGTAGAAGCTATGAACACAAACAAAATGAAGGAAAACTGGATAGTACATGACACACTAAGATATATGTATGTTCATAATTTTATTAAGCTGAAAGAAGTTACATTGTAGTTGGTGAAGTTCGTAAATCAACATTAGTTAATAGATAACTGATAGTTCATTAAGTAATAACTAATACATTTTAATAATATCCTACAACAACAAAATTACAAAAAGCCATATTTCGCCAAGTCTGCATATTCCTGCAAATGGGAAATGCATGAATGCAAAAAGTGGACGTCTGAAAGTACCCTCAAAATCCTAGGAAAAACGGAACTATTGAGAGGAGCAGTAACCAAAAACAAAACTACAAATTAAAATAATCATGAAACAATAACCAATTTAAGTAATCATTGTTTCTCTCATTAATAATAGCAGCCAAATGTCATAATTAGAAGCTTATTAACTCAAGTTGTTAATATTACATTGCAGAGAGGCTTATTAAATAAGCCAAATAATTTAACTACAATCTTATAAACAAGGAAGCAAACTAAAACCACCCAACAACTTTTGTAAACCGATGTGTCATCATTAGCGTAAACAAATCTGCATCTAAAGTTCTAAACAATGCTTGATGGCATTAAACTATTGTAGAGAGTATTACAATGTTGCTTAATTAATCAAATGCCAAATGATTCAATTATTATATCAATAATATGATCTTGTGAAGAATACGAAGCTATTAATTCTGATGAAGTCCATACGTGAACTCAATCAAAAATAAAGCAAATATCACCGATTGTCCCAATGGTTGTCATTCCATCTCACCGGAGAACATAGCTAATTAGCCACTATGCAACCACCAAGTAAAATTGGAAGTAGTGTTGTTGGATTCACTAGATTCACTTTGTTGCACCTTGATGTGTCTTCTTCTCTTGAATGTTTCAATTTTCACTTGTTTATTGTTAAGGCAATCAATCCTAACAAAGGCAATATTATCACATTTAGATTCACGAAAAAAATAACACGATGCTTCCTCTAAGGGATATCCCCGTGTCGATCTCTTGAACGTCATAAGTCTAACACTCTCCAACCTTGAAGTTTCTTGGGACATATACCGCAAGCAATGTTATGGTGTTTTATCTACATGCCCATACCACCTACTCCAACCTTCCGAACATCCTTCAACATGTAAGCCTCAAATACTTGCAAAACAGCACAAAGAGCATAATTTACCTAAACATCGCCTTGCACGCTTACCCAATCTTGTGTATCGAACTTTCATTGATTGTGACAATTCATCTTCCCGAACATACTTCAACGTGGTATAGGACCACTACAGTTTTGCTGGCTCACATGATCTTGGATTGAAGACTAAGAATCACTCTTTTCTTCACTAGATCCCTCCCTCAAATTTGACTCCTCCAAAGTGTTTCCAACTTTGAGCCTTGTTTGATTTCAACACCAAAACTAGTTCTAGAATCAATAACAATTACACATACACTACTATCCATAAATTTCATAGTTACCATATTCTTACGAACTTAGTGAAAATTCTGTTTGAACCGTACTTTTTGGTCTGACCGAACTTACCGAACAAGTTTGGTCAAACATTATTTTTCTTTTTTTTAAATTCAAAAATTAAAGTGTTTAAATTAAAATAACTTCAACACAAAACAAGAAACACTAATACCTAAGCACGTAAAGGAAAAACTTTGTAGATAATATATATATTTATTATTATGTGTAATTGGTTTTTCTTTTCAAATATCATTGTATATGTATAGTATTTATCATCTTTATATATTATATATTTCTAAATTTTCTAAACCGAACCTTTTGAAAAATTCCGAACTTTCAAACTTTTTCGCCTTTCGAACTATATGATCTTTTCGAACATGGTAACTATGGTAAATTTATCATATTCTGAAAAGAATGGTATTTTATCATCTACAACATCGACTCTATTTCCCACAATTTTGTTTGTGGAGACATCTAGTAGCTTGTATGCCTTAGTCTACCCACTATAGCCGACAAACATATATGTTTTGCTTTGGTATCTAAACAAATCTCTTTTCTTTATGAATCAATGCTAGAGCAGTACAACCAAAAACACAAAAGTCGCCTACATCAGGTATTATGTCTGACCATGTTTCCTCGGAAGAAACGTTCTGCAAGGGTTAACAAAGTCCTATGTTGAGGATGTGAATTGTTGTATTCACATCTTCTACCCAATATTGTAGGGTACATTCCAGCTTTGCACGATGCACTGTGCCATCTACAAAAATGCCCTATTCCTCCTTTTCATGACTCCATTTTGCTGCAATGTACATAATATACAACCTATATATACCTTCTTGATTGCAGAATTCTTTCAAATGTTTGGAGACAAACTTACCTCCAGTATCAAATCTTAGAACGTTGACCTATTTACTTGCTTGTATTTCTACCAATGCTTTTCACGCTACAAAATTAAAAAATCAATCAGACTTTTTATTCAGAAAATCAAGCCACATTTTCCTAGAAAATTCATCAACCAATAGCAAGAAATATTTTGCTCCAGACATTGTAGGTGTCTTCATTGGACCATGCATATCAGCATGTACTAGATCCAATACACCTTTGGCTCGCCATGCCTTAATAGTATCAAACAGACATTGAATCTATTTTCCCATTTGACACCTTGTACACACATTTTGACTTTCTTAAATGGATGGAAGTCCATTCACCATATTAGTCTTACTTAGTACAGACATACTAATAATTGAGGTGACCATACCTCTCATGCCAAAGTACACTAGTACTTTCAACAGTTGGTAGTGCATGTGCTTTTGTTGTTTTGGGATCAACCAGTTTATACAACCCCTTCTTACCAATACCAACAACAATTGTTTTGTTATCATGAAGAGTAGTGACCATACATTTGCTTCCTTGAAACTTTACACAAAGATTAGAATTCTTAGCGACCTCACTTATGGATAGATTATTGCTGTCCATATCAGGAACACACCAAACATTCTTGAAAATGTAACTAATAGAATCATTCAATGTGACAAGAACATTTCCAAATCCTCTAACATAATAAATCCAACCATCACCCAAAGAAATAGATTCACTACTACAATTGCCTTCAATGAAATTAACACACAAGTCTCTCTGAAATGTATTGGGATGCACCTGAATCAAAATATCAAGTTGTAGACTCAGTCGACTGGTTCTGAGATGCCACAAATGTAAAATCACTTGTTATCTATCGTTCGTCTCCTTTAGCACCATTTACCTATTGTGATCTCTTATGAACACTTTCCAAGTCATGTTGTCTTTTCTAACAATCTCTCTTGAAATATCCAAGCTCTTTACAATAATGACATTTCCACTTTCATATATCCGCATTGCAAGAGTCATGTGATAAATTGTTGGTGTTTCTTCTCCATTTGACTATAAACCATGGATTGAATGCACTCTCTGTACTGAGTAAAGTTGATGCTTTTCTCTGACTTTATCTGCACTCCTTTTACAATACAGTGTTGACAATTTCTCAAAATCAACCTCTTGGGTTTCCACAGTGCAGAGACTCAAGAAATGAATTGAAAGATGAGGGCAAACTGTGCAACACTAACACAACCATATATTGATCATCTACTGGCTTCTCAATGGCAGCTAGTTGATCACTGATATCCTTCAATCGAAAGAAAAATTCATGAACAAAACCTCCTTCCTGCAATTTAGTGGAAACAAAACAAATTCCAACCTCTTGTCTTTAGACTTTCCCACAATACTAGGGCTACAATGGCATCTTACTTCAGGCACTAGGGTATTGGAAACCAGCAATTTCATAAGCATTTAAGCCTCTTTATGTCGTTTGTTGTAATCTTCTAGATTACGATATGGTCTTTGTTCTTTACCGAGAATGACTTGATCAAGATCCCTATAGTCAACAATGGTTAGGATCTTATGACCCCGATGACTATAATTCTTTCTTATTAGTTTTTGTGACTTGGGAAATAGCCATGATTACTAGATTCGTACAAATTTGTATGAAGTTCGTTCGAACCGAACTTTTGAACTGAAAACTGATTTTGAAGCCCTAAAGCATTGAAAAATAAATAATTTAAAAAGTCAATGAAAGTAAAATTGAAAAAGCTAAAACTAAAAAAAACCCAACCCTAGCGTGCAAGAGGTAGAAAATGTTTAAAAGACAGCAAAATGGTGAAAGGAGGCACCAACTCAGAAGAAAGAGCAAAAGCAGTGAAAGGAGATGCCAAAAATATAAGACAAAGTGCAAACACCATCAGCTAGTGTCCAAATGTTATGCAGGCACCAAATGCGACCTGCAATGTAGAAATTTGCACCAAACAGGCCCGTGTAAAACTCCTCCGCCATTCAAATTTGAGGACTCTTGAACCTATCGTTGAGCATCGTGGATACAGTTAAGTCGAGCTTTGCTTGTTTGTAGTTGTTTGCTTGGGACCAAGAAAATAAATTCAAATTCTAATAGTTAAAACTTAAATTGTTATATAAATTTTAAGGTTTACAATTCCAGGTTTAGGTTAGAAATTTTGTATTTTACTATGTTAAAACTTAAAATGTTTTACTTTTAAATTTTTAATTAAATAATTAAATTTATTTATTTTCTATAAAATTATTAATTTGAACTTGTTAATTTAATTACAAACAATTAAATTTTAATAGATTAAAATTATACTAAGATCATTTAATATTTAGTTTTTTTCAATTTAAATTTTAAATAAAAAAATTAAGTTGTATTTTGTTATTTATCATATTTTATAAGTTATATTTTTTAAAATTAAAGAATTTTAAAAATAGGTTTTATTTTCATTTTTGAATATTATCATCTAATATTTAGTTTTTTTAAATTAAAATTTTAAAATAAGCAATTTAAGTTTTATTTTATTATTTATTAGATTTTATAAATTATAATTTTTAAAATTATATAATTAAAATAATAGGTTTTATTTTCATTTTTGAGTTGATATTATAAAAAAATCGTAGTTACCTAAGTCTCGGGGATGAGGGGCGGGGGACGATGGGATGAGGTTTCTAGGACGGCAAAATATTTCCTAAATTTTGGGGAAGGCATTGGGACAGCTATTAAAATAATATATAAAAATTAATATTTTAATATTTTAATAGTATTCAATGAATTTTAATGACATAAACCGTATTTAATGCATTTGGTACTTTCAAGATTATAATTTGATGTTCTTGGTAACAATAGCAGCATTTTAAAAGTAAAAATATCATAAAACTTTTGAAAGATTTTTTAAAAAAGGGGGATGTCCCCTCTAAGTCCCCAAGTCCCCGAAACGTTTGGGATGTCCAAGACATCACCAAAATCTAGGGACGCGTCCCCACGTAACACCGATTTTTTAGTAGATAAAAATATTATAAATTATTATTTATTAATTTGTTAGTATATAAATAATATTATTAATTAAAATTTATTGATTTTTTGCTATATAAAAATTGTTAATCCGTAAGATTTGAATTTTGAAGGTTCACAAAGAAGTTGAGCGGTAAAGGGAAAGACAGGTGGTCAAGATCTCTAGCAATGGTCTCTTGGAGATGAAATACATTATCGAGAGAGATGATAGCCAAAAAAATATGAGATGCACTTTGTGCAATGGCAATATCACAGGCAAAGTGTAACTAGAGTTCAGTACCATTACCTTGGAGGATCCTCAAATGTGAAGTAGTGTCCAATAGCAAATGAGAATTCAAAGGAAGCAGAATATAGAGATTTCATAAATCGAGTGCAAGCTAAATTTAATGTGAGTCGTGTTGGATCATTAGCTTTAGAAGCAAAGAAGGCTAAAATCCAACACTCTCTCACAAATGGGCTCCTTCAATAGTTCAAGTTGCTCTCCATCACCATTTGCCCAAGGAAGTGGAAGCCCCAGTGTAGTTGAAAAGTCACAAGGTTCATTGAAGTCCATGTGGAGGCCACAACAAAAACATGAGGTAGATAGATTGGCAACAAGATTGTTTTATGCAGAGGCCATCCCTTTCAATGTAATTCGTTCTCCACATTTCAAATCTTTCATAGATGTGGCGATTGAATTTGGGAAGGGCTACAAATTGTCTTATTATGAAAGACTCGGAATTTGTCTTCTTGAAGAGGAGGTCACATCCATATCCAGTGAGCTAGATGAAATGAAGAAAAGTTGGAAAAGAACATGTTGCACAATAGTAAATGGTGGATGTTCTAATTCAAGGCGAATGCCCCTCCTAAATCTTTTGGCAATATCTCTGCAAGGTGCAATCTTTATAAAATCAATTGATACAAGTAATGAGTAGAAAATTTCTCTTTTCATTTCCAAATGAATCGAATCAGCTATTTTGGAGATAGTAGAAAAGAATGTTGTTCAACTTATTACATATAATGCAGTTAATTGCAAAGGAGTTGGTGATATACTCATCAATTGTTTTTCTCATATCTTTTGGACGCCACGTGCAACCCACATGTTGAATCTTTTGTTTGAACATCTATTAAAAATAGAATAGGCAAGTAATATTGTGACTGAAGGAAAACAAATCTCTAAGTTTATCCTCAGTCACCACTTGACATTGAACTTGTATTGTTCTTTTGCAAAATGTGAGCTTCTTTCCCCCGCCGAAACAAGATTTGCCACCAACTTCATTACTTTGCAAAGGGAGGTAGAGGGAGGGCAGCATTAAGAAAAGTGGTGGTTACTGATGAATGGACAAATTTGAAGCTTTCTGTGAAATCCATTCAAAAGAAATTGAAAAAACTATCTTAGGGGACACATTTTGGGAGGGGGCCAAAAAAATCATAAATGTGTTTGAGCCACTTGTTTGAATTTTAAGAATGGTTGATGGCAATCAACCTTGCATGGGTTTTGTGTATGAAGGCATGGTTAGAGCAAAGGAAGAAATCCAATGAGATAATAGCGAGATGATGTTCAAGAAGTCAAGCGTATCTGGGACATAGTGGACAAACGATTGTTTATGCTATGTCGTCCTCTACATGCAAGAACACGTTATTTTGATCCCAAATTAGTATAGGTAAATCATGATACAAATGAGGAGATAAAGAGAGGTACACTTACAACAATAGACAAGTTGATTCTTGATGAAGACGTGAAGGAAAAAGCAAGAGAACGACTTACTATTTTCAAGAACCAACATAAAATGTTTGGTGAAAAGGAAGTAAAGACAAGTAGGATGAAGTGGGAACCATCTAAATGGTGGCAAACTTATGGGTCTTCTACTCTAGATTTGCAGAATCTTGTCGTGAAAATCTTCAACCAATGTTTCAAAGTAGCGCTTTTACATGTGAAAGAAACTAGAGTACACAAAATAACCCACACAAAATGGAGGAATCGATTAAGGGCTCAAATACTTTTTGATCTTGTTTTTGTGCATAACAATTTACGATTGCTTACTCACTCTCTTGCAAATGAAGACGACAACTCTCGCCTTGGAGAAGCATGTTTTGGAGATGAAGAAAATGTTGTTGATGATGAGCCTACTACTGCAGTATTAGATGAAGATGCTAGTAATACTTTTGATATAGAAGCAGGATTTGATGTTGCAAATGTTTAAAATTGCATTTAGTTAATGCTCAAAACTTTGAAGTTTGAGCAATGGATAATTCTCATTGCTATATTTTATATCAATATGTATGAACTATGAATTTTGACTATTTGAGTCGTAATTGTAAGTCTTAACAGTTAACACTAATGGATTTTGCTGCATTTATTTGTTTTAGACTTTAGTATACTTGTATGTTTATTTATTTGTATGTGTGATTGGTTTTTAAGCAAGTATGGATATTATTCATTTTTATAGTTTTTTAAAATTTGTAAAAAAATGTTAGAGTAGGTATTTACCTTAGCTCATGTTCACCTAGGTACTTTATTTACCTTTATTGTATTTATCCTCACCCACTTATGTGTGTGGATATTTCTTTTATCTTATTTAGATATTAGGAGATATTATCTAGTTGTTAGGTATAGTTCTTTCCTTGATCTATGGTATTGACTAGTTCTTTCCTTGATCTATGGTATTGACTAGATCCTTGATGTCTAGTTCTCTCCTAAATCTATGGTCTTGACTAGTTCTTTGATGACTAGTTATTTCCTTGATTTATGGCTTGATCTACGACCTTGACTGGTTCTTAGATTGTTATTCCTTGCCTATTTAAGCAAGGCCCATTCTCAATGTATTACATTGAGTTCCATAATAATATATGATATTGCTTCTCATTTATTTGCAAAGGTTTTATGTAAAGTTATTCTAGCGAATTGCTTTCATCTTATAGATCGTGGTGTTTGATTAGCATCTATGTTCTTGGCTTGGTACGATCTAGTTATCGTTCCTTTCAAAAAAATTAACCAAATTGAACCAAACTTTTTGCAAAATCCCAAACTTGAACTTTTTGAACATGTTAACAATGGCAATAATAGATGCTTTGAATACCGCCATCTCATCCACAAATAGAGACACATTAGGCCGTCCCTAGTGGATTCACTTTAGCAATACTGAGACAAATTGACAAATTTTCATCCCAAATACCCCTTTCGTTTAAAAGTTACGAGAATTAATTGCCTTCCCATGTAGACTATAGGCAAAAACTAATAAAGTTTTAAATAATAAGCTTTATGAAAAACATATTAAAATAAAATAAAAGAATGATGCACAGTAAATATTTATGGTTCTTAGAAAGTGTATGATAATTTTTAAAAACAATCCTCGATTCCTTGCATCAATGGTTGCACCTCTTTTCCACACTTTTGTTGAGCCTATTATCTCTGTTTTCTCTCACAGAAGATCTAATACTTCTTTGTTGTTTTTCAACTCCTATGTTGCCTTCACGTTTCCAATGGCACCTCTTTGTGTTCTCTTTTTGTCGCTTTCAATAAAGCTCTTGATGTCTTCTTCTACTTGATTTGTTTGTAATGTCCCTCTTTTCGAGTAGTTCGAGTGAAGACCTTTGGCCCATTCTTACCCGACGGCCAAAGGGTGAAATCAAGGTAATTAAGTTTTATTTATTTTATTTGTATAGTGCAAAATATTAAAATATAAAATTATAATGCACATACAATAAAATAATGAAACTTAATATAAAATTAGAACTTGGGCAAAGTCAATTAAAAATTAAATGTATTCATCTAGTGGAAAATGTGACTTGCCCAAGTAATGGAAAAATAGAAAAGTGTGTCATAAGCCTCCTTAGAAAAATGCGACTGGCATAGGGAAAGTCAAGTGATCTCATTGGATATTGTTGGAGGTTGTTTTGGGCCATTTCTCCTTTATATGGAGAGGTCGACTTGAGGGGAGCATATCCAAAATTTTATTATCAAATTTTCATTGCAAGGAGCTTCCAGCTTTGTAAGAAATTCCAAGGACAAAAACCCTTGTGGATTTATCTCTTGCGGACGAAAACCCCAAGGGATTGAGAGGGGATTTCACTCAAAAATTTCCAGCGGTTATAATCAGATTTCCAGTTAATTTCAGCAGTGTTTTTGGAGGTATTTTCAGTGGTTTATTACAGCAGTTGGGTCGACTCATTATGGGACTGTTTTGGCATCATTATAGAGGTATTTCCTTCAAAAATTATTGTCGAGACATTTCCAAATATTTGTGAAACAAAGGGCAATGTTTTCCTAATTTTTCTAAATCAAATAAAGAGGGTTTTCAAGCAATTTATATTCAGTTTCAGATCTGGTTTTTCCCAGTTATTTGGCTGCATTTATTCCTGATTTTTACATTATTTGAGCTCTAAAATTATTTGCAATTACCTGGAACGAAAAACATAATTTTTGAGTGTGATTTGTGTGGAGATCCATCAAAAACCCTAGTCACTTTGGCTAGGAAAAATTAAATTCTGCCCTAGTTTGCTGGTCAAGGGTTTCAGCAGTCTTATTTCTTCATTTGCAAGTCACTAAAATCTGATTTAGGGCCAAGAATATTACTAGGGATCTTTCATTGTCTTGCTGTGATTTTCATTCAATAGCACGAAAGCTATATTATTTTTAAAACCACTGAAAATTGCTGATATAATGGCATGCGCCTCCTACAAAACACTTCAGCTGTGCAATCAGAGATGTCACACCTCTTCATTTGAGAATCTTCTTCACACTTTAATCTTTACAAGCTGATTCTGACAATAATCACACATTCATGGTTTGCATCCAGAGGTGTGCTTCTTCCTCGCGTGGCAATGCAAAACTCGAAACAACAGATACTGAGAATCTCCTTCACTCTCTGAGATGCTGCTTTCCTGGCAGAACCACAAAGGGTGCACCACACACAGCCGTATTTAACCCTTCCTCCCTCACTTTTCTACGCTCAAAAACCTCAATAAGATTCTCTCCTTCACAAGCACTTTTGTGTGTTGTTTCTTTCCAGCCCTGTTACCTTAAAAATTATTAACTCAATCCGTTAATACTACATTGCAAATAGGCTTATTAAATAAGCCAGAGAATTAAACTACAATCCTATAACCTAAGTCACTAGGTTCGTGTTTGTGTTCGTGTTCGTGTTCGTGTTCGGCGAGGATTAAATTCGGATTAAGTTCGGCAATGATAAAATTCGGAAAAAAAAATCGTGATTAAATTCGGCTGTTATAATTTTCATTTTTTTAAAATAAGATATAAATGCACAAATTTTTCAAAATAGCTAAAACATTACTATACAATTTGAATTACCAATTCTATGCTTAATTATTTTATTAAAATTAAAACATTAATAAACTAAAAACAATTGTAAATTTATAATTATAAAATATAAAATATTAAATATAAAATATGAATAAATTTATAAATCAATTGTAAATTATAAGTTTTAAAACTTACTCTAACCTAATCGACCAAAATTATAAATTATAAATTATAAAATATAAATCAGTTATAAATTATAAGTTTTAAACTTACTCTAACCTAATCGACCCATTGAAAAATATATTTCACGGGCAAGGATTTTTAACAATCCTCTGGTGGTTGTCGGCGGCACTAGGGATGGCTCCAAGTCGCAGGTGTATCAACTCTCCAAAGCGGACGCAGGTCGCTTCAACTCTCAACTCAAAGCTCAGGTCGCAGGTTGTATTCAAAGCTCAGGTCGCGATCAATGGCCGCAGGTTCTATTTCTTCTGCAGGTCGTAGCTCCACTTGCTCTCACAAACTCTCCACTCAAAGCACTCTTACTCCGCCGCTCAGAACCAGAATGAGAAACCTTAGGGTTTTTTTTTTGGGGTCTTTTTAGGCTTTTTTAGGCTTTTTTAAAAGCGTTTTATAAGTTTTTTCAATGTCGATTATATACAAATATTCGCGATTTTTTTGGCGATAAGGTTGGACGATTTTCGAACTTCCTGCCTAAAAATCGCCGAACCCTGTGACTTAGCCTATAACGAATGAAACAAACTACAACAATCCAACGACATATGTAAACCAATGTGTTATCATTAACACAAACAAATATGTTGGAAAGGTGTTGTATACTTTTCATGTTTTACATTCGATGGGGTTGATGTCTTCTTGACACCTAAAACCTGTAAGCCTTCTAGATCGAGAGAACATGGGAGCAATAACACCTATGTTAGTGTCTATATATAATTCTTGGCCCATGGTTTTGGTACCAATTTTATTGTAATACCGCTGAGGCAGTTATCTATTGATGTGCCTACATTTTCTCGTACATGCTTTAAGGAAGGCAAGGCTTTAAAGTACATTATTGTATTATAAACAATTGAGTTAACAGAATAAGGAAGAAGATTGCTGTGCTAAGTGTTTTTTTATCCAAAAAGGTTTTCCCGGTGAAATCTTGTGTATTGTGTAATCTTGTGTGTGTCCTTTTCTCTATTCAGATTTAGCTTAAAGATTGTGTTATTATTGCTACTGCTAATTAATTTTATCCAATCATTTCTCTTCAAAATTTAAGTCTACACAATGCTTAACGACATCGAGTTATTGTAGACATTATAATAATATTTCTTAATCAATCTAATAAAAGTAAAATTACAGTGATACTCATACTAAATTATATCAGCGTTTCACGGGTATGTGTCACATGCCCTTTGGGCTCACCAAACATTTCGAGGCACGCCTCCAACCTGCTCCAATGTCCCCTTTTTTGAACAATTTTTCACATCCCAGAGATGTTTATGCACTTTTCATCACGTTCCAAGGATGTTTCAGAACTTTTTGGCATCCCGAGACATTCCTGTTTTAAGGGGGGTGCTTGGGGACATTCTAACATCCCAAAGACATTGAGAGATGCCCCCAATCTACTGGGGACGTACCAAGGTTGTCATTATGTCCCCTATATCAATAGTTTGAAAAAACAAACTAAAACTTAGGTGCAAAAGTTTCCAAAAAAACGAAAGGGGGGCATTTTCAAACTTTTTTTTATGATTAAATATTCATATTTAGCATTTCGTATTTTCAGTGTTTCACTCAAAAAAAAAATCTATGGTCAACATTGAATCTTCATTGTTCAATGTTCAATGTCATAGATGATGTTTTTGAATCTCGTATCTTTATAATGTTTAATTGTTTAACTATACAATTGAAAACTCTAAAATATAGATAGATAGATTAGATAGAATTGTAATTTTCTTGTTATATATATTGTACCAAAAATTGGGAAAAAAATTCACCACCAAGTTCCCACGTTGTGGAAACTCGGAGAAACAGTGCCACGCAGATGTAAAAAAATACATCACAATATGAATAGCCTTGACTATGAAAGATTGAAATGATTGAAATGAAAGATTTGGGTCAAGACAGTGGTACTTTTAACTCTAGGCGTTAGTACTCTTAACTGCAGACGGTAGTACTAATAACGAGCTGCCCTGTAAGAGTCAAGAAATGAAACATGTTTTGTAATAGCTTGATTTATGATGTTTACAAAATCTACATTAGCAGTGAGTTGACAGAAAACACAAGTTTAGGATTTCTCACTGATCCAAAACAGATTGTTCAGTTCAGTAGACATGATGAATACCAAGACACAACAACCATACTAACACACCAACACAAAAGTCGAAGACCCAAGACAGAGATGAGGAAGAAGTAAAGGGGATGAACACAGTCATATAGAAAACAGAAACTAGTCAACCTAAAGACCTTGAGGATAGTCTGAATCCTCAGGAACCCACTAACAGTTCCAGCATTTTAAAATGAAGCAAACATGAGCATTTGGCAGCATTTGAATGTGCACACATCAAATGAAGGTGGCCCTTAAGCAGCTGAAAGATCCCTAAATGATCTTTTACCCTAAATCAGATTTTTAATGTATGGCAAATGATAAAAAACAGTTTTTGAAACCCTCGGCAAACAACCTAGGGCAAAACTGAATTTATTACAGCAAATGCGACTAGGGTTTTTAATGGATCTCCATGCAAATGATACCAAAAAATTATAAACTCTATCCCAAATGATTGCCAGCAATTTTAAAACCCAAAATATGATAAAAATCAGATTTATTTGCAACCTCAGGAACCCACTAACAGTTCCAGCATTTTAAAATGAAGAAAACATGAGCATTTGGCAGCTTTTGAATGTGCACACATCAAATGAAAGTGGCCCTTAAGCAGCTGAAAGATCCCCTAAATGATCTTTTACCCTAAATCAGATTTTTAATGTATGGCAAATGATAAAAAACAGTTTTTGAAACCCTCAGCAAACAACCTAGGGCAAAACTGAATTTATTACAGCAAATGCGACTAGGGTTTTTAATGGATCTCCATACAAATGATACCAAAAAATTATAAAATCTATCCCAAATGATTGCCAGTAATTTTAGAACCCAGAATATGATAAAAATCAGATTTATTTGCAGCCAGATAATTCAGAAAATTCAGATCTAAATCTGATTACAAACTGCCTGAAAAACCCTCCAAACTTGCTCAGAAAATTATGAAATTGCAGCTCCTTTATTTATAAAAATTCAGAGATATATGGCAATATTTTTCAGAAGTAAATACCTCTAGAATCATGCCCAAACAGCCCCAAACTGGGTCGATCCAACTGCTGCAATATGCTACCAAAAAGATCACCAAAACACTGCTGGAAATTGACTAGAAAATCAGAATTAAACCGCTGGAAATTTCTGAGTGAAATCCCCTCTCAATCTCTTGGGGTTTTCGTCCACAAGAGAACTCTTGGGGTTTTTGTCCACAAGAGGTATAAACTAAGGGTTTTCGTCCTTAGAATATTTTTATACAAAAGCACTAGGCTTAAGATAAAATTCAGAATTGATAAAATGATTATGAGATGTCTCTCCTCTAAGTCGACCCTTCCTTTTAAAGGGAAAATTGACCCAAAAGGACCTCCATAATCACCAATCACAATTGGTGATTATTTCTAAACATAAGTCCCAAAACTCTCATCCCTCCAAGTTGCATTTTCCTCCTAGGGAGGATACAAATTTATCATGGGCCTTATACTACCCAAGTGGCTAATATTCCTTCTCTAGGCAAGTCGCCAAACTCCTAGGAAGGATACAAAATTAATATTAGACTCCCCTTGCACTTTTCTAGATATTACAACTTAATTTATAAGTGCATCTTTTAATTAAGCCAAATAAATAATTATAAGTGCTTTAATAATTTTATTTTATTTTTTATAGCACTTTATAATAATTTATTATGACTTAAGTCACCCTTATATTTTTCCTTTGGTCATCGGGTTGACAAAATAGGCCAAAGGTCTTCGATTGGGAAAAGGGGACACTAGCGGCCTATGGCGAGCCACTGCAAAACCTTGCTTCTCTCTTGGCCGAAGAAGACAAATTCTGTGACTTTCGAATCATCAATATTAGACATTGTACACATAGCACATTCGGCATTTCTTTGAATAATACAAACTACAACGGTAAAGGAAAAAGCGAAGTAGCCGATACGGCACCCCTAGGGCACTGCATGCTGGTATGAAACATACCCGGTATAGGTACGGCCCGGATACGTGCCGTAAAGCGGCCAAGATACAACAAGCAGGTCCGGTGCAGTCGGGCATGCGTCGTACACATAGCACATGCAGAATCGCTGAATATTTACAACTACAACAATAAAGGAAAAAACTAAGTAGCCGATATGACACCCCCAGGGCACTTGGTATTGGTACGAAACATACCCGTGCAGTGCGGCCGGATACATGCTCGGAAAGCGGCCAAGATACGGCGAGGCAAGACCGGGTATGGCCGGGTACGTCTGCATATCTGGCCGTATCCTGCCATATTCGGGTCGTATTTGGGCATATCCTGGCCCAAACTGTGATTTTTTAAAATATACTTTTTTCTAGTTTAAATTTAATATATCATTACAGCAGAATTTAGAGTTTTCACAACACCATTATTCTACAGAAGGTACCGAACACAAGCCATCATAAACATGGATTAAAATAGCATGTATGAGATAAATCATGAATGTAATAAACACCTCAACTAGATATGGTAGGGACAAATGAAATTATGAATTTATGAGTAGTTTGTTGTGGTTATTTAGCTTGTTTTGTTTCTCATATGCATAATATGTGGTTAATTCCTATTTAGCAGGCTGGAATTTATATATTTTTTAATATTTATATATATATATATATATATATATATATATATATATATATATATATATTGTAATATCCAATGCCATATCCGTACCCGCACCCGTATCCAAAACATATCGGCTACTTAGGAAAAAACTAACCACCCATAATGGAAGTCAAACCGTCCTAGTTCACAACTGGTGAGATGGTCTGTATATCAGAGGTTTCTGTGACTGTTTATTAGCACTTTGTACGCACATATGTGCAAGTTTCAGCCAGAAGAAGGCATCTAGATTTTGAGTAGCATTTGCAGCTGAGCATAGGAAGTGTGTATCTGACATTTATGTAGTGAGACATTGCAGAGCAAGTGATAAGATCATTGTAGAGGTGTCATCGATGTCCCACAGTGGTATATGAATACTCCACACTTGAGCTTGGGTTGAAATCTAAATTCCATCCAAACAAAAACATAAATGTACTTTTCAGAGATATGCAGCTATTGCATGTACTTTTCCTGACAAAATCATAAAGAGAAATGATACAGATAACAACAGTGATCAAAATTCAAAACTGTTCACATATGTTCAGTAGCTGCTTCCCACAACCAGTAGAACAATACATAACTTAAGAACGCAATTGAGTTTGAAAGGATCTCATTATACAGCTGCAAGTAGTAATATGATTTATCTCCAATGTTTTACCATTATTAAAGTTAAACTCCTATAGCGTCAAGTTCCAACTACCAAGTCCTGGTCATGTTTCATTCTGTGCTTTCTATTTATAAATCATTATAAATTGTATCATCCTCCAAATACAGGTACTCTCCATTTACAGTCCCCTTGAAGGCCTAATTATTTAGTGTTTGAGTTAAATTTGCTCTGCTTTCTTTAAACAACTCTTTTCATAGAGCTAATGTATATGGTACCTAAAGGCAGCAACTAGATGACAGAATTGGAGTGCTATGATACTATTTTGTATTTCTAGTTGAAATACAAAACGGTCATTAAATCCATGTTTGGGCAAGTTCACTTTTATGTTCACCATTTCAGGCCTTTAAAAGATTGTGTTTAGGGTGATTACTTAAAGATGTTGCAATGTAAAGTAACTTGCTAAATTTACTGAACTGAAGTACTAAGTATGGATGGGGAAAGGGGAAAAATCACCACTTAAATTATTTATTCGATCATGGAGAAGGCAAAAATGAGAAAGGCTAAATCTAGCTTAATGGCTTTTCGAGCCTTAGGAGTGGGATGTCTTTGGAAAATTGATTTTGTGCTAGTGAGCTGAGTAAAGTAAAAGTAAAACTTGGCCACGTGCAATATTACTCTCAGAAATTTTTTTATGCCAGAGTTTCCATCCATACCTTCTCATGAAAGTGTCAATATTTCTTTTATTATATACTGATGCAAGAAAAATATAAGTGCAATAAAGTTCTAGTTTGAGTACCTGCGATTTTGTTCCAGTAGCTGCTGCTAAGTTTTGCCAACTGTTTGAGTCTCTTTCCGAAAAAACTGTTTTGCAGCTCCTCAAGATCTAGTTTTTAATACTCTGTAGCAGCTTCAGACCCTATTTGCAGGTTTTTCTGTTTTAGCAATATATTTGTGTACTAAAGTGAGAAAATGATGACTCGTCTGAAATTTCATTTGACATGCTACAGGGTACGCCACAATCATCAATGACAGGAAGAAAATTATTTGTTCTCATTAACCACACTTCTGACTGACTCCCTAGTTTTTACCCCTTAAACGTTTATATCCATCATCACTCACATTCTATCAGTGTTACGCAGGAAGCGTACCCCCAAAAAACAGATGTCCCAGACATCTGGGACATTCTTGGGCTGGCAAGAGGGCGGGGTGGGGAGCGGCAGGGAAGGTCCCCCCACATTTCCTGTGCATGAGTTTTCGGAGGGGGCGGGGCATCCCTTAATAACAGGGGACGTTTCCAGAAACATCCCCCTGTTCTTTTCTGTTTTGGGGGCGTCCGGACATCCCCAACATCTTTTCTGCTGTTTTCTCTTTAAAAACTGACATTTTAAAATATATAAAAAAGTAAAGATGATATTATTATTTAAGATGATGATTCTGATTTTTTGAACATTTCAAGGAGGTGCTTATCTTGAATTTGTCACATAGTTTCACCCATTGAAGGGTTCCACGCTACTCACCTTCTCCACAAATTTCCCAATGTCTGGTAATGGATGGCCGTAATCTAGCTGCACCATTGTGTTGGGCTTGAATAAACTTGAAAATGAAATAAATTTGGAAGGACCTGTTGTACTCTTGTAGTGTAAGATTGTTTTTGGAAGCCACTCATATCTATTTGAAAAAAGTCTATATGTATAAATCTAATTAAAATTCAGTTTTGTAAGCTCCAATCACTTAACAAAATTACAAAGCCTATATGTATCATTCTATGTGAAGTTTCAAAAAGTTGTGTAGAATTGTAGATGATAAAAGCAGTAAGGCATAGATGAAATAAACATTTACTGGTTAAACATGGAAGCCACTCAACTGTAGTCTGTATTACAAAAACACTAAAAGAATCAAGAGTGATAAATGAATACAGAAATTTTTCAAGCAAAAATGCAGAACGGTGGACTGTCAGAGACTGCATATTCATAAATTCTTTAAAATTATTTGTATATATTTAATATTTATTATTTCAATAGCAGACGGTGCAATAAATTATTTGTATATTTTTAATATGTATATATTTATATATTATTTCAATAGCCGTCCACCGCCATCCACAAAATTTGGAAATTTTTGCTGTCCCGGAGTCTTAGGTAACTATGCATTCTATTTGTTATAATTCAAATTTTGTAGACTAAATACTTTTCTGTTATGCACATTTCACAATCAACTGCGGATAACTGAGTGATCTACTGCAGGGGTTTTAAAAAACAATGAAAATATAACACATAATAAATCCATACATTAAAAAAAACTGACATTCTCTAGGGTATAAGTAAAGGAAAAAGCAGACTTCTTTAACAAGACAGAAAACATCTTTAAATGTTCTCTAGTTTTTATGCAGTTTTTTCTTGCCATCAACAGACTAGATCTTTAGATTAAGTTTGTGGACATGGGGAAGTAGCATATCTTTTAGGAGTTCACCAACACATTGATTTTTCTTTGATCATAATTGACATTTCAATGTTGGAGAAATCATCTTCCATTGGTACATATTCATGAAGATCAAACAATATGTTGATATTGGCTTTTACTTTTTCTCAATTTTAGTTTTTACCTGTATGCTTTGAATTTATGTGGAGGATTGTTAAGGGTTTAACTGTTTATGTAAAAAGGTTTGGTTTGCTCTGGTTCTTCTTCTGCTGCTGATTGTAATAAAATCCAATGCTCAAGCACATTAACTACACATACGATTCATAAGATATCATAAGAGAAGCATTTGGAAGCTATATTGCTTGGAATTTGCTCAAGACAATTCTACAACTTCACAGCTCTAGTTAATGCTTCTAGGCAACACAATGTGTTGTGGCTTGTTTATCATTAACTGACTGAATAATTTTCCAGTTGAATAACTACTTATCTTCTCAAAATGTAGAGAAGCCAATGTATTGGATTATGTTGTCACTAGCTCCGGTCTACTCCCAACCATTTCCAATCAGCATTTCCATCCCAAACTACCTTGGGTTTCTCTGTACTTTGCCACACATGAAGCAGAACCACAGTTTACATCCCGACTGTTAAAATACATTGTATCTTCAAAATCTATTTAACTCTGCTATCATTCCTCAAGCATACATAGGAATTATTGAGCAACAGAAAGGAATCTAGAATTAGTAGAAATTGCAACAGTGTAGGAAGGGTGCAATTCCACGTTTCAGTAGTATTTCATTGCAGGGCAAGTGCAGGTGTCAGAGTAGAGGTATTGTTGGAATCCCACAGTGGCTTTTGGATGTTCCCTAGTTGAGCTTGGCTTATAATGATGCATTATGTAGATTAGAAAGGAGGCACGTCACAATCTTTTCTGGAGTTTCTACCTCCGGTGGATTTCTCCAAAGTATATCTTATGTTCATAATGACGTCTGATCTGTTTTCGTCTTCTTCTCATGACTGTTAATTTATTTCATGCTGATTTTGTTTCCAGCGCTTTGGGAAACATACTAACTCTAGTTGAAACAACAACGAAAACAATTAAGAGAAGCAGTATTTCAGTTTAGATTCGGTCATATGTAATTCATTCAGATCTGTTCCGATGATTAGACATTGGTATAACCAAGATGATTACACATCAGTGTACCTTAATGGGCAGGCCAGGAGCAAGTCCTGGTTGACTAGATAAAATAGACATCCCCAGTCGCAGCATCTAAGCCGAAGTTAATGATGCCCCTGCCGTGGTCATAGAAGGGGCAATTTACGAACCAAATTATGTTTGAAAGTTTTGGATAATATAGGATTTGAGCCCAGGACAGGATAGGATTCGAGCTCAGGATCAGAAATACTCCTGGCTGGTGAGCTGCTATACCACTGAACTACTTTACCATCTTCGAGATGGAAATTTCAGGTTATCTCAAAAGTATGGATTGCAGTTTCCAACAGCAATTAAAGAAAGACTACGAGGGGCAGCAATGACTTACCTTGCGAATTTTAGGAATAAGATGTGACACAGCAGACGGCGACTTCTGTTGAAACCTGTGCAGTGCCATAACAGCCTTCTTCCTCACCAAATCCTTCGGATGCCCCAACAGCTCCACGATTTGCGGTAGCACTGCTGGAGTCGTCTCCTCATTAATCAGCCTACACACCGCATTGAGTGCGGCGCAAACAACCAGATAATTATCCGATTTCAAGTCCTTCTGTATAGTATTCACAATCAGAATTATAAGATCGTGATCCTCGTTCAAAAACAGTGTAACCGCAAGGTACCCCGTCCTCTTCAGCAATAACGAATCGTCATGCGTCATCTTGACGGCATGAATATAGCCAAAACCGGCATCGTGCCCGAGCATTTCAACATACACCAGACGAATAATGTACTCCTTCATTTTCTTCTTAGGCACGTCTGGTTCATTTATCCTTTTTTAAGGGTCTCAATCTCGCGCAAAACGATTCGTTCTTCCTCTGCTTTAGATCGGGCCTCTCCGATGGCCTTTACCAGGTCCAGGAATTCCTTGGACTGCCCCCACCCGCCCTGGGAGCCCATGGCGAGCTCCCGCCCTATTGTCTTTAACTGCTCCAGCTTGAACTCTAACCCTAAAAACACTAACTTTCCTTTCCAGCTTGAAAAAGCCCAAATTAATCCAAACTAGATCCGGATCAGCAATAATTCAACTCAAATGTGCCCCGATTTGTTCCGAGGTCAAAAATATCTCAATAAAATCTCGTAGAAGCGCCCTGTAATCCTGGGTTTCTTACCCGATTTTACCTTGCAAAAACCCTGAATAATGGATGTCTGTATCAATTTTTCCTTCCAGCACTCTAAACAGTGCCAGTTTGAGGTTTTCCTATTCAATTTTTCTGGTAAGCTTGGAAATTATAGGGAGGATTTTTCGAAGGTTAATATAAATAGATCTGGTTTGCTCTGGCTCTTCTGCTGCTGCTGCTGATCGTGTATGGTGTTCTGTAGTTATAAATAAGTGACGCTTGTCGGGGTAAACTGGTTTTTTATTTATAGGCGTCGAATCCAACGGGGATCTTTTAATTCATAATATTTAGGCAGGTTGGGACGGGTGATTCTTTGGATTTAAGAATGAGTTACCGATGCTTAGCAATTAAGGCATCTACTTTAGGTCATGGTCATGTTGGCCGTTGAGGGGGCTTAAAAGTAGCGATACGGATTAAATGGAGGGATAAGGTATTTGTATTGTAGATGAAAAGGAATTTGTGGCTTAAAAAAGAAAAAGAAGTGTTGAAGTAATCCAAAATTTAACAACGCCAATAAATGGTAAATGCTGCCAAAGTGTTAAATTGAAGGTGTTTTGTAGTTGTATATGTTGTTTTAAAATTATACTTAATAAATAGTAGCGGGTATGATGTTATTGGTCAATCTCAATTACAACACTTATATGCCGAAAGGCGTATATCGATTGCATGCGGCCTTGTTCAATTTGACATATGTCGGTAAATGGATGGATGTGATTGCCTATTAAATGGATGGATGTGATTGCCTTCTCCCGGATTAAATGGAGGGATAAGGTACTTGTATACTAGATAAAAAGGAATTTGTGGCTGAAAAGGGAATAAGAAGTAGAGAAGTACTCCTTAATTTAATAAGGCCAATAAATGGTAAATGGTGCCGAAGTAAGTGTTAAATAGAAGCATCTTCAAAAAAAAAAAAAAATTAAAGTGTTAAATTGAATGTGTTTTGTTATTGTATATGTTGTCTCAAAATTACACATAATAAATGGTAGTGGGTATGATGTTATTGGTCAATCTCAATTACAACACTTGTTTATATATCGTATTTCAAAGCTCTTATGACATTTGTTTGAAGTATGTTGGTGGAGGTTGTTGAGATTAGCTATTCGCCCCAAACACATGCTCATTTTGTGCACATATGGCATTGATGGAAGTATAAAAGGCTACATTTCCTCTTGTGTATTTGTCAAACAATTCTTATGCTTATTTCTTGTTATGCAACTCATAAACTCGTCTTGCAAGGATGTCATGACTTTGATATCCAACAAAAAATTGTTGTTAATGCTTGTGATGGATCTCTATGAGGTTCTATAGCTCATTAGTATGACTTATGCTAAGAGTACGTTTGGAAAAGGTTGTCGAGTTTACCTTATGCATGACATTTGATATCTTTGATTCTAGGTTTTGTTGCAAGAGTATTATAATCTTCATTAAAAAATAAGTGTTGATTAATCAAGCTTTACCTTTACAAATAAAATTCATTTATTTTTGATATACAATTAGATATCATTATTTATGAGGGCATGTTGCTCATTGTTCAATGATGAAATTTAAAATAAATAAAATTCCAATGACCCTTTTTGCGCCTTATCCCACCATCATTATGATACATAATAAAGAATTCTTGAAAACTACATTTGTTCTACGTGTATCTTATACAAATACCTTAACCAATTAACATGTATATAACCCGTCTCGTGATCAAGCCTTTGAACACAATAACACATTTTGGTAACATTCATTCTCTTTAATGAAATCCTACTCCAATTGTAAGACGGGTGGAGTAAAGAGAGCAGTTGTTTTAAATTCATTCTCATCTTCTGCTCGACTATCACATGCTGAGAGGGTAATCTATATTGTAACCCCGAATTTTCCTTAAAACTGTTATTACCAACGGTAACACTAGTAGTCACCAAGGTTGATCAAGGTTGGAACTATTGTTTGCCTATGTTCAATTTTGCTCTGAAAATGAAATACCACTTGTGCAAAGTTTGGTCTGGTCCGAAAGAATCAACTTTTATTTATGTGTTAGAGGCAATGCTCTCTATGTACACACTATAGTGAGGCGTCATTAATAATATGAGTGATGTAGTTTAGGAGGCAAATACAACCCAAATCTAAATATCATTTTCATTTCTCCTCTAAAGATTTTAATGAAATGGATTTTTCAAGTAGTAATAGGTTGTTGAAAATTTACTGTGCCATTTTATTAACAACCACTACGCCCTTCTTGGATATTTGATATGGGTTTTATTTCTTCAAATTTATTGAGTGTTATTGTGCTAAATTATTTCAAAGAATATATGGAGAAAATATATTTTTACTAAACAAAGGTGTCAAAGCCAAGGTTTTGTACGGGCGAGGAGGGTTTGAGAAAGGATAACTTGTATCAAAACACCATTAACACTACAACTCTGCTCGGAGGACTCTAGGAGGTCTCCAAAATGGAAGAATGTGGATCACAAGATCCTCTGCATTGAGGGAAAAAGGCCTCCCTGGATCAAGAAGAGCCACCCACAACTGAATGTCGTGTGTTACTGCCGCTTAGGAAGGACAAGTGAAGTCTTTGGAAGTCCGCCCACTCCACAAAGGAAAGGCAAGGCAAGAACACGAAGAACTCTGAGTTTGGTGCACGAAGTGTGACATAGGTCTAGCGAGTGAGTGCCAAGGAACCGAAGGTAATGCCACGTGCGTAATACTATCGAGTGTGAAGAGTGAACACCTATAGAAAGGATGAAGAGCCACCCACATGATGTGAAGGAACAAAACATCCTCCACAAGAAAAAGGGATCCACAACGGATGGTGGATCAATGAAGGTCTCCAGAAAAGTGGAAGTGGTAAGAATCCCAAAAGGGGCACTCCCAACAACGGAGATGATGAACTCCTCTGAAACACTTATAGATGGATGAGGGACCTATAGTGCATCACAAGTGTACTCTGTGAAAAGACGACTAAGGTCAGGCAAATACTCGTCCAATGAGGGGGCTCAACAAACAGAAGAGCGATGTCAAATAGGTATGAGTCATCCAATGAAGGTAGAGGAGTGAAAGGGGCCTCACACACTGGAAGTGGAAAGGAGGCTAGTGTAATGACCTGTATGAGGTGAGTAAGAAGGCGCTCGATATACGATGAGATGTGGGGGGTGACAACAATGTCTGGAATAGTGAGAGAAAGAGGAGAAGAGTCCTCTGTAGTACTCTCGACATCAGAACAGGGTGCACAATCCTCATCATCAGAAGTAGAATCAAGTGAGTCTATGTCAGTGGAATGGTCATCACATGAAGAAGAGGAGACAATCGAATCGGCGGTAGCAGAATAACTGCAGTATGTGAAGGGTCTCCATAGAGGACCGAAGAATGCTCCGGACACGGTGAGGTGGATGCGAGTGTACCACGTGAAACCAGATAGATCGAGAGACATGCATCATCATTTGACCATAGATGTGGTCGCAAGTGTCGAAAGTCCTCAGATGACGATGATCAACCGGGTGCAAAGCGGCCCAAGCAAGAAGGGTAAAAGACCCTCGTGGGTGAAGTAACATTCCATGGAAGCACGCCAAACTAAATAGTTCCCTCTCCGGTGAGAAGTGGCGGAGGCTGTAAGGCGATCCTATGATGCTCAAGTCTGGAAAGAGCACTCTCCATGATGAAAAATGCAAGATGCACAAAAGCAAGACGTCGGACTCGGCCGATAATGCGTCTGCGTGTGTAGGCCCAAGAGTACAATCAACCCCCCAGAATGTGGCACTTTATAAAGTAGTGCATTTACAAAAATGATAATGTCATCACGTAAAGTGCGAGAAATCATGCAACTTTGACCAAGGAAGTGCTCAAAAATGAGTTAAGTCAAAAGTTATGGCATTATTAAGATTCCTGCAACTGATGGAAAAAGTCAATAAACGTTGCAAACTAATTAAAAAGTGCCGAAATGGGTGCAAAGGGTGTCGTGTGACTACTCGTTGGAAACGACATCAAATTTTAGACATAGTTTATTTTTCTTGCGAGGGGGATTAGCCTCCTGCCAACCCCGGACCTTGCCCTCCGTCTTTGTCACTCGAAGGAAGGACATTCAACCAAGCAAAATCACAACCTAAAATTAATTACATGCCAATAATTAATGTTTTAATCCTTAAAACATTAAAATATGATTGTTTTAACCTACAAACAATTCTAAAAGGAAGTGATGGGGCCCACATTGACTGCTATGTTGGAAGTGCACGTTGGAGAGCATGGAAAACGCCAAAAAGACCAGGTTTGAATGCAGCTGAGGCAGAAAACGTCCAACCCTGAGTGAGAAACCGCTAGAGAAACCACATGTCACTGGCTATGTTCATGAGCCATGTGTCAAGGCCAATGCAAAAGTCAAAAAACATTTTTTTTTAATGCAGAATTCAAAAAATGTTTTTTTTAATGTGCACAACAAATTTCAAATGCAGGTTGCAGGAAAAATGTGCCAGAGGTTTGAAAAACGTGCCAAGGTTGAGTAACTGTCCATCTGCTGTGCACATGAGCTAGAGGAGCCGTTTCCAAGGCAGGTGGGAGTAGGCTGAAGCTAAGGCATTTTCCAACGCAAGGAGAAACCAATGTTACAGTCTGAAGGTGCGTGGATGCAGGCCTGAAAAATGTTTTAGCTTAGAAGATGCATGAATGCAGGTTAAACCAAGGCAGAAGCTAAAAATGTTTGAGCTTAGAAGATACGTGGATGCGTGGATGCGAGTTGAACCAGGCGAAGCAAAAAAATGTTTGAGCTCAGAAGATACGTGGATGCAGGCCTGAAACTGTCGAGGCAGTGCTGGAGGTTATGACCAAGCTGTTGTGTGCACGAGCAGAGGAGAAACCAGAGGACCAAGCTGCTGTGAACTAGTAGAAAGTTCACCGAGGACCAAGCCCGTCATAGACCAATCGTGAGGAAGGGCTCGCAGAAGATCAAACGACCACGAAGGAGCACCTTGAACCTACAATTTTCTCTCAACACAGAAAACACCAGCATAAAACCAAACACAAGAACCTCCCTTTTTATATAAATAAAATGCAAGTAGAGCACAAAACAAGAATGAGAACTTGCACAAGAAACTACGAGGCAAAGAGTAGTAAGCAACCAAGGTGAGCAACACGATTCTCGATCCCCGAGCTCTGATACCATGTCGGAGGAATGATGAATATCTGGAGGGAATCTGTGAGCACCAAAATGTTGCACTCAACCGCAAAATGATGTAGCTTCAAGATCAAAGCAAGAAATCATTCATGGAAGCAATGTGCATGCATTGAGGAAAAAAAAGGCTGAAAAACCAAACTCTATTTCATTCCCCATGTGTTGCTCAAGATGAAAGGGTGTACAAATAGTAGTGGGGTGTGTAACTCCCCCACAAATGTAGTCGTCGAGAAGTGGGAGTTACATTCCTGGAATAGCCGGTCAAATGTAACTCCAATGATGCTTTATGACGTGTGTAAGAGTCATAATGACACCCTAGGACACCTAAGCATGGTGAATCACCTATGTGGAGGTATTCCATGTATTTAAAATAAATACATGGAAAATAACCTACACCAACAATTTTTTGTCGGTGTTATTCGATATCTTCCTCACCCACTTCATAAAATTAAATTTAAAACACTACGAGAGAATTAAAGGTTCCTTCCTTAGCCTACCTCCTCCATTTTCTCGTCAACTACATTTAACCCTTACTACAACATTAACACTAGCAGTAGCTTGGATTATGGTTTTAGAACTCCACATGAAATTTCTCAAGATCCTTTCGAACGGGGATAACTAGATTGGATCTAGAAAGGTTGAAGATACTGAAATATCATAGTTTATGCGAAGATCCATATCATCGTGGTCAACGTCGTCATTACAACAAAATAATAACGGTATAAGGAATGTCGACACAACATGAGCAACAAGGTGAAATACAACCAATTACTACCTAATTCATATGAATGCCAATAGTCCAAGCTATACAAAATTATATATAACCTACTACTAGTGCAGTAAACACTTTTCAAAACAATAAATATGAACAAATTTTAGACTTGTCAATTGCATTTACTTTATCTTTTGGCAATACTTGTAGGTACAGAGTGATGTTGTAGCCTTGTTTTTATTTCTTACCTATATTTTATCCTTTTAAATTTCACCTCATGCTGATAACATCCTGAAGCATGCACTTTACTGATCGAAGTTAAAGAAATCATGGCAGCTAAATTTTGCTAGCTCAATGTGGCATTAATTATCACCAACTATTTAAGGTTTTCCTTTTATTGAGTATAATTTTTAACTCCCGCATATAGTGTTACATGCACGAGCATATCCGTCAATGCTGACATGGAGTGACCACCCTCCACATTGTAAACACTAAACTTTGCACAAAATCATTATTGCATTATGCTTTTATTGGACTTATAGGGATGTGAGTTTTGAATAATGAAATCATGTCTTAGAGGCATGAGATTTTGTTCCTTTATTTTCTATTTCTTGATTTGAACATGTATCTCGTTATTTTACCTCTTTGATTGGATTTTAAGCTATTTTACATAGATCTCTAGCAATTTTCATTCATTGTTCTTTTATATTCAAACATGGTCCAAGATCGTATAACAAGGTTTAGACTATACTACAATCGACTCATGTTGTACGATCTTGGCCCCCTTTACTTGTTGGTTCTACTCATTTTATGGGCCCATTTATTACTCTATTGTCTGTCAAATCTTATGTTTTGGGTCGGCTTTCGGAGTAAGAACTCATATATATACAAGTCTCTATAGGCATTTATTACCTAGTAAGCACCTAGTTATCCACCACATCTTGAACTAAATAAGCAAGAGGTGCATCTGCATACTACATACACAACATCGGAGGGCATAAATTTGAATTTGTCATCTACACACAAGGGTTTTTATAGGGATAAAGTAGCACGTTTTCTATCGGTGTGGAAGCAAAAGGGCCTGACCTAGGTCGAGGGATAATTACATACACCTTTGCCAAAGCACTTTGGGAGAACTATATTGAGTATGAAATGTTGGGCAATGCTCGGTGACTCAAAAATGTGGCGACCATCGAGGTCAATCCGATTCAAGCATTTACTTATTTTATTTTTAGATCTAATGAGTGCTTGAACGTGTTGTAGGATAACTAGTTTTGTTTTGTAGGTACATGTGTGAAATTTGGGGCTACTTGTGGATCCAAACATAGAAAAGTGTGAAAACAAGTGATAACGAAGGAATCCAAAAAAAATTAGACTACGAACAACTAGTAGTCCAAGATAGTAGGGAAAATTTGTATACTTCGAGTCTTGACCCTTTTGTACGATCATGCCCCAAGATTATTTTTGAAGAACGGTTGGCGTAGATTCCTCCCAAATCTTGCATAGTTCCCATTCTGATGGTAACACAACTTGAAGCTTGTATGATATTAGATAAGTCAATCCTCTAACCTCTCTTGCAATCTTAATTGATTTATCAAATTGGCATTGTTATAAATAACATGGTTCTCATTATAAATATGTAAATGATTGTATAATTCCATATCTTGTATCATATAATATTCAATTCTATTTAAATCCGATTCTATTTTATATCATCTCTAATCTAATGAAAATTGTAATAAGGGTTGATTCATTTTGGTGAATCTACTTTTGTTCAAACCTTTCACTTAATTTAGGGTATTTCTTAGCCTCTTTAATTGGGCCTTTTAGTATCATAAACCTTAGGATTGTGTTAATGGGTTTGTGATCTTACCTAGATCAGATTTCTTATTCCTTGTTTGATCGTGGTTTTCCATAGGGCTTTGCAAAGTTATAAGGGTTGGCATACATCTAATCAAGTCCATACCACTTTTGGGATTCCAAAGTTGGTTGCTCTTTTTTCATGTGTTGATTTGGATGATGTGATCCCTAACAATGATGTAGTATCAACCAACTCATAATCCCTTTCACTCTTTGGGGCTATCCCATTCACTCTTTGGCATCTTCATATCCTTTTCACTCTTTAAGCCTATCGGACTAGCATATGCCTCTCTACGGGTGTTACTCCTTTCTCTCTCATCTATAGCTCTAAGGCCATTCTTCCTCTTGAAGTCCAAATCCCATCTTTGCGCATTTCTCTTTGTGACTTCATCTACGATGAGGACTATCACCACGAGCATCTACTGACAACTTGAGTTGATAGATGAACATCGCCTTATTGCTCTTGAGCACCATCATGTCTACTAAGAGCACATCAAACATGCTTATAACAAACATCTCAAGGAACATGACTTTAACATTGGTGACCTTGTCCTTAAATAAAATTAGAACGTCACTACTCTGGAAAGGAGTCAATGTGGAAATTTTGCTCCCAACTAGATTGGACCTTATATTATCATACACAATTATGAGTTTAGATCCTATCACTTAGCCTCCCTTAATGGTAAACCAAAAATGGAACCTCTTAACGCATTGCACTTGTGGCCTTTCTATTGTTAACATACCTACCAACGTGAACTTAGTCATCTCAGTGGTCATCCATCCATCATTAGCCTCTTCCATCTTTTATCATAATGATTTGGAATTATGTGGTCTATTGTCACTTTCCTATATGTGACCTTGAATATGGGCACCATGGCTCTGCTCATAGCATATTCCTTAAGGAAAAGTTCCTCCTTCTAAGTGGGAACCCCATAATCATTACATCCATCTCCTTCTTATCTACCTATTAGAACCACACTAAGGGTCTATAAGTGTCACTTGTACATTTTTCATCCCCTCCTAAGTGGTCTACCTAGTTATCCCTAGCTCTTCCATTAAAAGTTAAAATTCCTGGATGCTCATCTTAAAAGCTATCTTATCCAAAAGAAAACAAAGCTGCTCTCTCAAGGACATTTGTTCATAAAATCAAAATATCAAAAGTATGGACTGATCCCTCAAAGGAAAGCTATCATGCATATTTTGTCCTGCCGATTATAAAAGTAAAATCCAAATTAAAAAAACAAAAGCAAATTTTAGACCACTCCTTGAAGGATGGCTACCATCTCGTATCATGGTAGTGAAGGCTTCCACACACCGATCACCTTATATCTAATCAAAAGCAAAAGCATAAAGTTCAAAAGCAAGCATCCTAAGAAATCTTCTCATATCGATCAACTTTCTCATCCATAGAAAACTTCTCGCATTGATCATTTTGTGTCATCTTTGCTTTGAAGTGGGGCATAGACCTAGGGACACCCACCTAAGGAGAACATATTTTCCTCATACAAGTTACATCTAAAAACCCCTTTGTCATGTTGACATTAGGTCTATAAGTTCATCTCCCATACTTTCCTTCGTGACCCTTGGGATTACTAGCTACCGATGGTTGTGTGTTAACACCTATTAATGGCTGCAAGTGCTTTGCCTTGATTGGATCCTTTTATTTTTACCTCGATTCGATTCAAAGCGTCATTTCTTCGTGCGCTCCTTACTATGATCAAGTTTCGTTCATCTCTTTTGGTCACTTTCTATCAAATTTGAATCCTTTCTCTCACATCTAATTTACTCTTATCATTTATTTGATATTCTTCACTAGTCTAACCATCTCATCCATAAATATGCAATCCATCTACCATGTACCAAATTCAACACCATGTGTTTAATCCATCTACCATGTTTGTATATCACAAAATATGTGTCGTCATTATCTAATATATTTCTAAATCCATCATATCATTTATATGTCATAATCATGTCTAACAACTATCTATGCATTTCAATCACTTTTATTTATCATATATATATAAATCATGAAACATCACATCCACGTTTTATTTCAAAAACCATAAAAAAACATAATAATCAAACCCATAATCATCATACAACATCTACATCTAATCACATCCATAATCATTAGATGACAACATAAACATCATCAAAGCTATAAATCAACACATGAAACATGTTAAATCATGACAAAATCATATATATATATATAATCCAAATACATTAGTACATCCAAATACATTAGTACATCCATAACCCACTAAGGGCCTTGACTCAAAGATGATATCTCATCAAAATTTGTAAATTGTACATCCGATATAATCTCAAATCTTGCCCTCTGGGGTAGGTGCATGTACCTCTCTCTAAGTCTCATCTCCTCCATGGACTAGATCTTATCACGGTTGTGTCATGTTGTTCGTGATCTCATATGGTGTCAATCATGTTGCATCCTTTTCCTCATTCTTTGAGTTAGATACATTGTGTATCTATGCATTTGTGGTAACTTCGATGTCACTATGCGCTCATAGTAATGCGCCTCTATTGCTAGTGCCTGTCTACTCTAGAGGAACAACACAGTGGAGCCATCGGACTAGCTCCTTGTGGCGCCACTAGTGCCCCACTCTCGACTCTGCTTTACTAATATAGGACCGAGGTCTCCAAACTTGACCATGTAGGCCTCCCTCTGCCTCCTATATTTGTCTCATGCCTAATGGTGAGGTCCCTTTCCTAACACAATACTATCACCTCCCTGGCACGTTGCCTCCCTCTCTCACAGCGCGTTGCATCTCTCTCTTATCGGGATGCATCCCACTATGTGTGTAAGTAAGCCATCTTCGTTGCAGCCCCTCCATCTCCACTCTCATCATCTCCAAGTGCTCTACGCTTCTCTGTTGTCACCTGCTCCACCTCATCTCCTACCTCGGCCCTCTCCTCGATGCTTGGGCCGCCCATGCCATCGTCATCCACTCGGTATATCGACTTCAAATCCAATATCATCATCCTCGTACCATGGAGCTCTTGCCTCCTCTAGTGGGTCTTCCATCATGGGACTAGGAAGATCTCTCTCTACCTCGTCTTGTCTATATCTAATAGGCTCTTGAGTACGATTTGTACTACCCTGAATTACCGCATGACTCGTGGGCCCGAACTTCCTCCACCATATTAGGTCTTTGACCTTGCACCCACTCAATCCTCCCCATCCCCACCAAA
Source organism: Taxus wallichiana var. yunnanensis (assembly GCA_018340775.1). Taxonomy (NCBI): domain Eukaryota; kingdom Viridiplantae; phylum Streptophyta; class Pinopsida; order Cupressales; family Taxaceae; genus Taxus; species Taxus wallichiana. The sequence goes on along the minus strand of CM031237.1, from coordinate 713,019,282 downwards.
TGTACATATGCTTTAGGCCATGCAGGAAAATCACGGTATGGCTGTCACATGTGTGACCTGATCTACATCCAACTCCGTTAATCTCTCTTTGTACCACTCCTCTCTTCTCTTTCATTGATCTTCGTGAGCACGGTCGGCTCACCATCTCAGGAATCCAGCATATAGCTCAATATGGTCCTTTATAACCCATGGAAGCCACGATGACTGATGATGACAATATGTTCATATGCCCAACAGTGTAACAAGAATCCAACATCTAACCTTGACATCCTCTCGATCGCATACATACATAGTTTAGGATAAACTTGCGCTAGTAAGGAAGGCCCAAAAGAAAATACCCTACGATGCTCTCTACAATATCTCTAAGCACCCCCACCAAAATTCCATGGAAATCTCACATTACAGAATATGGAAGTGCATAGCATGAGATGGCCATCATAGCCACACATATCAATCTACTTCGCGTCACTCCAAGCTCATATACAGTCTCATACTGAAATGCCACATATGTGAAAGTAATATGTGGGGCATCAGATCTAAATAATCACGTCAAGACCCCAATCTATTGTCAAGAATGATAGACTCAATAAGATCCCTATAGATCGCAAGCTGACCTTAAAATGTGGTATACATCCTCAAGGTGATCATCTCTCCGATCACGAACAAAATGTGCTAGTGCACATATCCTATCTATCTACCAAATTGATCATCAATTCTATATCTTGTGGAATCCTCTAGTAATGTTGAAATCCACCTAACCCCACTTTGTGTGTAAGTGATCCCACTCTACATCGAGTCACATCTCCTCTAATTCGGTCATATAAAGCGAGCACTTTGTCTACGAGATATAAAGTTTCCCGACATGTAAAACCCATCAAATAAATAAATAATTAGCATCACCATTAAACTCAGATCCTTCATCACCCAACATAAAAAAATTCACATCTTAGCCCTATTTGGCGCTTGACCCAAGTTGGGTCAAGCGCCTCCGAGTTTGGGTCGACGCGACCATATCCAATCATTAGCGACCGCCCCTTGTGTCGACCCCAAAAATTAGAAAAATACGAGAAAATAAATAAAAACTTCAAAAATGCTTTAAAACTAGGCTAAGGTTTAGGAACTTACCATCATCTGTGTCCTCTCGACACTTCCTCGCTTACTCCACCGGCCTTAATCTCACTCAAAATCTCAACTTTTTTTTTTTTTGAATTGTGATAATAGTTAATCTAATCTAGGAGGACATAAACGTTGTAAATAAATGCACTAAAGTAATATGAAGTGACTAAAATGATTAAAATGATTGAACTAGTAGAAATAAAACCCTAATATGCAAGAGGAAGGTAAGGAATGAACTCAACTGATTATGGATGACTATCGCGGGTTTGATAGGAAAATACAAAAGTTGGAATGACTGCTCAAAGGTCCTGAAAAGAGTGGATCTAAGTAAACCGGAGTGCTTAGGAGGGTACTGGGGCACCCTGGTATGGCAGAATAGGTTCCCTGGTCTCTAAAAAGCTTAGAACCTGGTTCTTTCTAGGTTAGAAGATTCTCTATAACCTTTGTTGCCTGTCGTACTAGATTCATTGAACTGCGCCAAATGTGTCGAATATAACAAGATGAAGTTGAAGACCTACAAGAGACAAAAGAAGTATCAAAACCCTAAAAAAAAAAAAGATGTAAATGAATGGGTCAAACTGACCTTAGCCGCCTGACAGTGGGCTTACTAAAGCCGAGTAAAGTAGTGTACTACTGATTTGGACCCAAATGTAGTTCTACAGTGTGTGTGTGCATATTATCACGTGTGTCTTAGGTGCTCTTGCAGTCACACTTTGTGAAGTAACGAGCAATAACTAAATGTAGAAAATGTATATATGTGCATGGAATAAAATAGAATCCCTCCCCTATGAAGTATTTGTTGATGCAGATCTCCTAGCCTTGATGCATAGAACTATGTGGATGCAAGTGATGCAATGGATGTAACTCTAGATGGAGTGATAGTAGTAAGTAACATTAGGACCCTCATTATGGTCTCATAACTTTATATTTATAGGGTTCTCTTGCTCTAATTTCATAATTAATCCCGACATGGTTGACTAGGAAAAGATAAGGATGAAAAATGGCTAGAAAGAGCCCAAAAAGAGGAAAAGTAAAACAAGGAGTTGGGGAGCCCGAGGTGGGACCAAGGCGCCTCGGGGTGCCCAATATAGGTTTGGGCACCCTGGTTTAGGCTAAAATGATGGGAAAGTGCTGAAATAGTTGGGCATGTATATAAAAATGTGTGGGAATGATGAAACAAAAGATAAAACAAGATGGCCAAAAGGTGGGATTAATTAGTACTTTCTTCACTTAAGAACCTTCTAAATAGTAGTATGAGACCAGGGCTAAATAATGCCTAAAGTGCATGATTTTGTGACTACATTTTCCCCCACTTTATGTTAGTGAGCGGAAAGCTCAAGTAACATAAAGTAGATAGAGATGCGTACCTGATATCCATGTAGAGTGTAGTAGAAGAACATGTGAAGACTAGACAAAAGCATGGAATGATAAAAAGATGGAGGAGCGTGGAAACTATAGATGAAAAATACGCATAGAAAAAGTGATGAGAGTGAACCTAGGGTGAAACGTGTGTGTAGTTGTTATGGTGTGTAATGTACCTGCATGGTTAGTAAGGCATGTGCCATCGCAAAATGTTGTTGTTGTTTTTATTGTTGTTGCCCCCAATTTGACTGCTTGTTTCTCATACGACCGGACCTACAAGGAGAAAACGATTAAGTAGTCAAATATGTTATGTAAAATATGCACGTGTATAGAAATGTGTAAAATACACAAATGTAAAATACACGAAAAGAAAGTGTAAATGGAACATGTGCACTTGATCCATGTCAAGAAAAAGGGTGTAGAAGGATATCATGTACTATTGTGAGTTTTTGGGTGATCTTATGTCACCCTAGCTGAAGAAGTGTAGGGAGGAAATGATTTGTGTCCTCTAACCTTTGACATATTCTGCTGAAATATGTGTGAAGAGATCTTTGTATTGTCCTAGTTTTTGGGCGATCCGATGCCATTGGCCAAAGTAGTGTAGAGAGGCACACCCACTATAACCTCTAATCCTGTAATTGCTTCCCATAAATGCTAAGGACATCATGTCTTGTAAAAGCCATTGTGTATGGGGTTTGTAGACTAGTCTGAACCCACTCGTTATATGTAAACCCACAATGCTAAGGGCAAAAAGTGCACTATATTGAACCGGTGTAAATACGTTGTGTTAGTATGTAAACCCTAAATGATGCCCCCCCTCTTTGGGGGCATGCGATGTCACTGATAGGAGAATGCGGCTCCAAAGAGGACCTACTGCACTCTGAACTCTGTAACTCTTCCTAGGGGGAAAGGGGGTGCGTTTGGTAGAAACCAAGGCACACACAAACAAGGATGGCTAGCCAAAAAAAGTGTTAGTCCGAAAACACATGCATGCAATAAGATAAGTGTAAAAGACATAGACAATGTAGAAACTACCTAGCATAATAGTGTAAACACGCAAGAAACAAGTAAGCTACACACAAAGTAGGTTGCAAACATGGGACATCACTCATGATGTCATAAGACATGCAAGGCCGTCATGGCCACAAACAACAAACAAGTGTGCACACAAACATAGGGCAAAGCCCGCATACAATGGAAAACAATAGCAGACAAGTAGAGACAAACAAACAAGTAGTCATGGAAACATGTAATCCTGCAAAATAAGTGTTGCACATGGAACACCTATTAGCATGTTAGAGCGATAACCAATATGTCAAATGTGTATGATCAAATAATATAAGATGTTAAGTACAAAATGAAACAATAACACCTATATGAGATGAATGTGGATGCCCCCAATGACTAGTATAGGAAGGGTAGAAAGGCAAGCATATGTGCCGCGTGTAAGAGTCTTGTATCTGCAATCACACTAAACAAAGGTGTGAACATGCATGTTTGTATGATATAGATAATGACATATAAGAAATCAATCTAACATGTGTAGTAAAGTGATCATGCAAAATAGTAGTAAACAAGAGTAAATGTCCCCAAGACAATGCAACATGTTGTGGATGGATGGAATGGAATGCAAGATGGAATGATAGAGCAACGTTCCCCCAAGTGTATGGAAGTGTATGCAATGAGGTTCATTTTGTTTTCCCCCTCAGCAGTCAAGAATGAACCGTAAACGAGAGTGCATCATCGGGAAATGGTCGAGTAGTGTTTTGTGTGTCTAGCGTGCTGTGATGAATGTGTATATGTAATGGTGATGAGATGCGTTAACCTTATAGCCAAAGTGTATATCATGACTTGTTGAATGGTTGAGTGATGATTTAGCCCTAATCATATATCACTATAAGATGAAAGGATGAGTGATGATTTAGCCCTAAGCATATATCACTATATGATGAATGGATGAGTGATGATTTAGCCCTAAGCGTATATCACTTAAGAGATGAAAGGATGGGTGATGATTTAGCACTAAGCGTATATCACTACATGATGATAGAGATAGGTGATGATTTAGCCTAAAACGTATATCACTACAAGATGAAAGGAGGGAGTGGTGATGTAACCTAAGGTGTATACCACTACAAGATGATATAATAGGTGACGATTTAGCCTAAAGCATATGTCACTAGGTTGGAAATGTTGCATGGTGAATGTAAGGTCCATTTGATTGGTAAACCCTTAGTAATTGAGTATGGACCGAGGAACTAAAGTGTGTCATAGGGTGGTGAGTGTAGTGCGTAGAAGACAATGTAACATGTATGATGAAACTAGATGACCATATGATGAGTAGGATTTGTAAATGTGTGGTGTGGGCAATGCAATGTAGGATGTGTAGGGTGTGTAGGATGTATACTATGTGATATGTAAGATGCGATGATATGTGTAGATAGAAATAGAATATGTAGTGATAAAATGTAAAGCTAGACCCATATGTAATGTAACCTAGTGTAGTATGTAGAATATGTGTAGAAATGTGCAGTGTATGATGTAACTATGTATAGGTTATGCGTGGATAGCCTAATAATGTGTGTTGTATAGATGAGGACTAGTATAATGTAGAATAAGTGTAGAATGAATGATGTATGACACATAATGTATGATGAAATGCAATGTGTAATGCCTAAGTGTGGTGTGTGGGGTTTAGTGTAATGGTAATCCCTCAACAATGCCAAGTGTGAACTAAATCACAAGAGTGCGTCATCGGGTAATGACAATGCTATGACGTGTGATATGATATGCATATAGGAAAGGATGATAGATAATAAGTACAAAATGTGTGATGTGATACTATATGACTAAGCTAAAACATTAGGGGGGAGTATGTAATGTGTTATGCCCCCACGGTAGTGTGCCAAGGGACTATGTAAAGTCGTCAAGAAGATCGCCATCCTATGGATCAAATTTGATGGATATGCAATAGTAACTTAGTAAGCTATAGTATTAGGTTGATCATGTAATGAGCCATTGAGATGTAAAAGTTACGTGCCCATAGCATACTCCTCATCAGTGAATGGAGGATGTGGGCAACCATGTGCATACCACCAAGTGAAATTATATGAGTAGCCAAGAAAGGAACTATTGTAGATGAAATGCAACCAAAGGCATAGGAAATGAAATGTTGGTGTGACTAGGATCTAACGTGCCTCCAATATAAGTAAGCCAAGAGTCCCCTAATGTGAGTGGAGAAGAACAAGGGGTATGTGATAAATAGACTAGAAGATGAAAAACACGCAAACCATAAGCGGCAGTGATAGTGACAAAGCCATAGTATAGATGAGGAACATGAGTAGAAGGTTGGAGGTCCTCAAAAGTGAAACCAAGATGAGCTAGACCATCATGGGAACATGTAGTGACATTACATGCAGGATCGAATGGAATATGTTCCCAATATGAGTTATGAATGAGAAGTGTGCAAGTGAAGGGTGGGCGTGGTAAAGTAGGAAATGTACATGGAGGGGGATGTGATAGATCAATGTCATATAGTGGAAAGGCCCCTGATGAGGAATCATAGCAGTAGTAGTAGCAGGTGGCATAGAAGAAATGACATCTATCACACAAATAGTACCATCAAGTGGTGGTAAATGTAGCGGTTCATCCATAGGTTGAGGATCATGTGTAGTATTAATACATGGAATAGGAAGACTAGTGTTTGGAGCATGGTCACAATACTAAAATGGACCATGATCTTGAAAAACGGTATACTCTATGCCCTCATGCAAGAACTTAACATAGTTATGGATAGTAGACGTGACAACTTACATGACATGAAGCCATGGTCTACCAAGTAGACAATTATAAGCAATTGGGAAATCAACAACAAAAATACCGTGTGGACAATCTTAGGACCAATAGTGATGGGTAGTGTGACATGACCAAAACATGGATGAGTGGAACCATCATAAGAACGTAGTGAAATACTAGAGGGATTAACGTCACAAGTAGTAAGACCTAAAACTTTAAGAAATGACATGGGACATAAATTAAGCTCAGATCCATTATCAATTAGAGTGCGCTTAACAACAACATTATGAATGCAAGAGATAATATGCAAAGGTGGATCATTGTCAAAAGTAGCACAATCATTATGAGGAGTAGATGGGAAAGTAATATGCTGAGAGAATGCATCCACAAAAGTGTTATAGACTATGTCTGGATGAGTGTTGTCAGGAATACGAGTAGTGAGTAAAAGAGTAATAATTTTAGCTCGTAATTCGTAATTCAGGGTGAAGAAGTAGAAAGTCATGAATGGAGATAGCCATGAGGAAGGAATCCTAAGGAGAATGAGAGGCTGTAGAAGAGTGTGTAGGTGAGTCGGGTTCACCAAAATGATTAACTAAAATGGGGAAATGTAATAATAGTTAATCTAATCTAGGAGGACATAAACATTGTAAATAAATGCACTAAAGTAATATGAAGTGACTAAAATGATTGAACTAGTAGAAATAAAACCTAATATGCAAGAGGAAGGTAAGGAATGAACTCAGCTGATTATGGATGATTGTCACAGAGTTTTCACACGAGTCGACAGGGAAAATAAATAAGTGGAAAGCTTGATTGCTGTAGAGGTCTTGAAAAGAGTGGATTTGGAAGATTTGAGTAGACCTGGAGTACTCGGGAGAGGGTACTTGGGGCACCCAGAGGGTGCCTTAGTATGGCAAAATAGGTGCCCTGGTCTCTGAAAAATCTTGTAACCTAGCTCTTTCTGGGTCAAAAGATGCTCTATGACCTTCGATGTCATCACATTGTTTTCATTGAATTGCCCGAATGTGTCGAATATAACAAGATGAAGTTGAAGACCTGCAAGAGACAAAAAGAGTATTAAAATGCTAAAAAAAAAAGATGTAAATGAATGGGTCGAATTGACCTTAGTTGCCATAATAGTGACCTTACTAAACTGAGTGATGCACTACATTTCGGACCCAAATGTAGTTCTAGTGTGTGTGTGCATGTCATGCCCTAGGTGCTCTTGTGTCAATCACACTTTGTGAAGTAGCGAGCAATAACTAAATGTAGAAAATGTAATAATATGTGTGCATGGAATAAAATAAAATCCCTCCCCCTATGAAGTGTGTGTTGATGCAGATCTCCTAGCCTTGATGCATGGAACTATGTGGATGCAAGTGATGCAATGGATGCAACTCTAGATGGATTGATAGTAGTAATTGCGCTAGGATGCTCATTACGGTCTCATAACTTTATATTTATATGGCTCTCTTGCTCTAATTTTGTAATTAATCCCGACATGGTTGACTAGGAAAAGATAAGGATGAAAAATGGCTAGAAAGAGCCCAAAAAGAGGCGGGAAAGTAAAACAAGGATTGAGGTGCCCGGGTCGGACGTGGTGCCCAGATGCAGTCAGGTTTGAGTGCCCGATTTAGGCTAAAATGATGGGAAAGTGCCAAAATAGTTGGGCATGTATATAAAAATGTGCGGGAATGACGAAATAAAAGATAAAACAAGATGGCTAAAAGGTGGGATTAATTAGTAATTTCTTCACTTAAGAACCTTCTAAATAGTAGTATGAGGTGAGCTAAATAATGCCTAAAGTGCACAATTTTGTGACTACACTATCTCATCTTTCATTTTGCATTCATCATCTTACCTTTGTGGCCATCTTCATGTTCCCTATAGGTGTACCATTATTTTACTCTTTTTGTCCCATCTGGATGCACATTTTCGATTCCACCTATATGCGAGGATATTACATTTGCTTTTACCCCCTCACATTTTTTTCGCCACCCTCATTTCGGGCATCTTCGCATTTGTTTTCACATATTTGATGTTTTCCTTTGACCCGTTGGTCCCATGTCTTGCACATCCATTCGAGCGGACTCCCCTTGGATTCCCTCCATCTTGCAGTGGTTTTGTTGAATCAAAGGTCCAGTAGGACATTGTCTTCATCTCTATTGAGGTCATACTTTGTTCCCTACCGAAGTGATTCCAAGATCACCGCCATATTTTTATTTATTTTCAATTTTTTCTCCTCGTCTTGGATATCTTATGTCATCATCTTCTTTTTCTCATCCTTTCCACCTTTTCTTCCTTCATCTTTCACCTTCAAACTCATGATCAACTTCCCTTCGTGTTGTCGACCCCTAGTTTGAGGGGAGCACCTCATCAATCATTTTTTTCATCTCTTCTCATTTTTGTCTCATGGCTTGCCCAACGTAAACCACTCAACAAAAAGGGGCAAATGTAGACACCAAATTTTGGTATCGCTACCCCTCATCCCACGTCCGCTCCCATCATCTTTTTCTACGCATACCTCTTTTCCTATTTAAATCCCCATTTCTCTTCTAAATTCAATTTATCCCCCTTATCATTATTTCCCACCTTTTCTCCTTAACCACGTTCTTAATTAACCATCCTTAATCTTCCTTAATCATCATTAATTAATTCTAAGCCTTCATCTAAATCATTTACTCTCCCTAAATCCTCCATAGGCCCTCATTTTATAAATTCACCTCCCTTTACTTTTATTTAATAATTTTCACCTCCAACCTACCCATTTATCCATCCTAAGCAACCCTAACTCATCCTTACCTCTTAAAACCCTAATCCCGCCTCATAAGGGCTCATTGCCTCGAGCTCATCACCCTTACACCACCCAAATGAGCGAATCTCTACGATCGGTGGTGACCCTATAAAGTTTCCCCTACCCCTCTTTTTCCCAAGATGTAATTTTGGAGATTTTGAGATTTCTCATGATCTTTCTTTTGTTTATTGCTCTCTCTTGTAACTACCATCATCACTTTGGAGATCTTGTGCTTCACTCTTGGATATTTGGAGACCTCTTTCTCTCTTACATGCTTGGATCTATTATTGCAATTCTATCATCCTATTCTTTATCATCTCTTTTATAGGTTCAATAATCATCCATGAGCCCCGTCTATGCCATTTTAGATCTTCATTCCCATATGCTAGATCATCATTCTTGTCCATCCTTTTCCACCAAAACCCTAGATCATCCCAGTCATTGTTGACCTTTCCTGGTCACCGTCGACCTAGCTCCCATTTTGTTAGCTTCTTTGTCATTTAGTTTGCTAATCATCCCCTTTACGATTTCACATTCATTTAGACCCTAGGTCTTATCATCCTTTCCTTTTCGCCACCTCAAATCTATTTTTTTCAACTCTAGTCATCGTCAACTCATCCATGTCACCAAATCGACTTGCATTAGTCTTCATTGCATTCACCTTTAGATTTCATAATTTTCTTGCATCCTTTATGTCAAATCTAGTTCTAGATCTCTTCGCGGGTTCTGTTTTCATCTCATCTCATCACCATCTTCGAATCACTGCTAGGCCTTGAGACATGCATTTTCTATCATTATTTCACTTAATCGGCTCTAGTCGTAAAATCAATCGAGCCTGTAGTCTCGTGTCGTCATCGACCTTCACAAGTTCGGGTTAATTTACTTAGATCATATCTACATTTCATTATCTTCATTATATTTTAGTTTTTGTTTTGTCTCGATTCGGTACATACAATTTAACAATCATTATTTTACTTATCTTTATCAAAATGTGGGTTTACATCCATCCTAAGAATTTTTAATTCTTGGGAGTGTAATTTTAGGAAGCCTACCCACCCATCTACTAATCCATTTTTTGTGTTGAGTTCCCTTGATTTGCAGGTCATCTAGCTCACCACGAGGAAGGATTTCTCATTTGCACCCGTATTCATCTTCATCCCATCTAAAAGTACCTTAAACCCTCTCATACTTGGAGTTACTTATTTTCTTGTTGCAGTTACTCTAATATGAAACAAGTAGCGAGGAAACTTGTTCAACATTCTGGCACACCCGGTGGGACCACCCTTCTTGGTGAGTCTTTTTATTTATCTTTCATTTTTATATTCTTATATCCATATTCTACTAACCTCGTAGGAAGGAAAATTTCTTGTTTACTTGCGTACGTGGGTTGCTTTGTTTGGATTTACTTGCTTGATTAAAAATTAAAAATAATAAAAAGGAAAAGAATTACCCAATTATTCCTTTTTTTCTCTTTATTTGCTCTTTTTACATTGTACTTTCCTTATTTCTTGATTGTCTTCATCGAACATAACATTTCATTTTGGATCTAAAAATAACCTTCATATTTGCTTGGAAATCTAGTCTAATTAGGAGGTTAACTCTTTGCATACACTTTCATCACACACATCCAAAACACACACATCAAAACTACACATCTAAAAATATCCTTCCAGGTGGAACTATTGGGATTTCATCACCTAATAGGAAATATGTTGTGGTGTTGTGGCGCGTTACAATTTTTTGGCTATCAATATATTGGCTAAGCACTTGACTCCCTTATAACAGTGAGACCATGAAGTGAGGGGGTAGGCCCCAATACCAAACCTCGTATTAGTAGCCATCACAGATTTGTGCCTCATGTACCTTTGGGTATATCGAGGACTCCAACCAAAACTACTGAAACCATCAATTGTCTAGCCATTTCCTAGGTTCCCTCTGAGCCCATTTTTCATTTCTTTTTACATCCTTAATAATCAAGATAATCAAAATTTTGTTGTGTGACTTGTTTGAGTTAATTAAAAATCAACATAATTTTGTTTTATTGTTTGTTTCATGCTAGTTATTACATGCTCCCAAGCAAGAAAAATGGAACAAAACATGTCATCTAACAACATTCCTATTTCCACTACTACTTCCCAACAAACTTATGCACTTTCTATCATTACCTCCACCCCTTTGGTCACCTCTTCCATAATTAATCAACCAATGGTTCCCATTTCCTCTCTTCAAGAATCTCAAACCATCAATCTACCACCCATGTTGAAATTAACCCATTCTTTATCATCATTCCATCTCATCTTAACAACACCTCCTTCTACGCCACCTCATGGAAGCTTGTAGGCCTCTTATCATCCCTTGTGGGTGTGCCGAATTCAAGAGCTTCTCGATGCTAATCCAGTTTCCCTTCATGACTATCTACTTCATAATTCTACTAACCTCCCCATTGATGGAACCTCCATCAAAATTTTTATGCCTACCACTCAAGTCCTCACATCACAACTTGTTGTATTCTTCCCTAGAGCTATGAATGAACTTGTTATGGCCCAACATGAGCTTGATCCTCACCAATATTCTTCCTTAATCCCTCACAATCACTAAACCACTCAATTGGTGGTCCCCATCCCCCCTATTTTCCTCGCATTAACACTACTATCACCTCTTCTATCCCCATCACCTCATCATCTACTACGATCACTTATGCTCCCATCCAATCATCTCAAGAGTCTCATTTGCTTCCCCTTCATCTCGAACAACATAATACATATTTAACCATTATTTCCATTGCCCATGTCCATATGAATTTCATCACTTCATAGCCCCATCCTTCTGAATCAACCTAAACCCATCAACCTCCTCTTCAAGGTGTTTTTGCTACATACTTCCCAATCAATCAACTCAAGTATCCCAACCACCCATTACTTACATCCCAACTCATCCTATACCAAACCAATCAAATGTCCCCATCTCTCAACATCCAACTCAATCTCATCAATCTTATCACATCCCCATTTCCCAAAAACCTTTATCTCAACCCATTCAATCACAACCCCTTAATTACATCCCCCCTTATCAACCACTTCCACCAACACCCACTCATCCTCAAATGTATCAACCTTATCAACAACCTAACCCATATACTTCATATGCATCACAATCTCATCCTTAAACTTCTCAACCCCATCTATCTAACGATCCCATATAGGCATTATTGAGTAGAATGGCTAATCTTGAAGCCGCTACCTTGGGATCCAAGACCACCTTCTCATATGAGAAAATTTGTAACAAACCTATTAATTTTTTAGTACCCATTAAGCCTTATCATCCTCATTACGAGATTCCAAAATTATATAAGTTCAATAACAAAGAGGATCCACAACAACATCTTTGTGATTTTAGACATTCATGTTACCTCATCACCCATGATCAAGACCTTATGCTTTGCACATTCCCATGTCATTAGCGGACCGCGTTGGATTGGTATAATGACATTCCACAACATTCATTATTTTCCTTCACCCAACTTGCACAATTATTCCTAGAGAACTTTTCAATCAATATTGCATGTAAGATCACTATCACATACCTCTATGCCATTAGACAATTTGATGATGAATCTATCATGATTTTGTCACACGATGGCTTAGCATAATCAACCAGCTATCATTCACCCTTCCACATACTAAATTAATCGAACTCTTCTCACGGTATTGTGTGAAGCATATATCCTCTACTCTTTAAATATAATCATTTCAAACCTTTGAAGAGGCATTTACCATGGCTCGTAAACTTGAACTCCACGCCCTTGAGTAAGGCCATCTCAAACTTCAATCAAATAAACCCAAGTTCAAATTCACTAAACCCTCCACGCATTGTGAAAAATCTAAGAATGCCACTAATGCCATTGTGGTTAAATCCTCCTCCACATCCACTTCTCACACAAAGCCTCTACAAAGAGCTCCTAGGCCACATCCTAACTATACCCCTCTTGGGAATCTTATAGTTCAATATTCAACAAGTTAATGGCGGTCCACCCTCATTCGACTCCTCGCATCTCGACCCTATGGTGAATCACGACCTAAACCAACATGGTATCATGAGGAAAATTACTATAAGTATCATCAAGTACATGGCCACGACATTAAGAAGTGTTGTACTTTTAAATACCTCATCCAAAAACTCATAGACTTTGGTGACCTCTAAGTAGATAATCCTAATGCACCACCCAATCAACCCTTGTAGGTTTTCAAAAACATTTTCCTAGCCATCCACCAAATAATAAAACTCTACCACCCACATCACAAACACCTAATTCCTATACAATCAATACTATAAACCAAGATCCAACACCACCACCTACACCCATCATCTCTTCATCCCTTACATCCACGCCTATCCCGGACTCTTCTCTCGCACTTATAACTTCATTAACATCCGCATCTATCCCTACACCTATTGCACCAACACCTACTATGTCCACAACTAACCCATCCACATCAATCCTAACTACACCCACTTCCCCATCCATATCTAACACATCCTCACCTATCACATCTAGTCCTTCACATATACCTACCTCAACTCCCACCTTAACATATTCATCACACATTCCTACATCCACACCTACTTCCACATGAGTCACATATAATACCATGATTGTGCCCACATCAACATCGAATCTATGTCCATATCTACTTGGTGGGTCATTGTGTTCTCCAATCATTTAACTAACATGATCTTCTATTAGTGTCATTATAAACTAGGGCTATGTCCAGTTTGTATGTAACCAGTTCTATTGGGATTTCTATTGGGGGTGTGTGAGATCTTTTAAGTTAGTTACTAATCTACGGAAACTTAATGTAAATCTATGTAAATCTTTTAAGTTGGTTACTAATCTACTGAAACTTAATGTAAATCTACGTAATGTAAAAGCTACACTTCTAATTGAAATTGAAATACACACACACATAGTACTCAAACAAATGGAATTACAACTGCACAATTGAAGCTAGAACTTAGTAAAAGTAAGATCGCATGTTAATTAGACTTTTCATAAAAGAAAACACATATTCTAGATAAAAGTTTACAGTAAGGAAAACAAATACATTCAACCAAAGATTGCATGAAATATATTGAAACAAGGATTGCGGTAAGACTTATTAGAAAACCGTATGCATATGTGAACATAAAAAAACCTCTTGTCTCCTCGGTTGAGTGGGCCCTTGCTCTCCCTTGGGATAGAGGAATTACCAACAACTTTAGATCTCCAAAATGACGTTTACTTCTATTAATTTAAATAAGTTCCATGTCATAGACATCATATGAAGTTGAAAGTTCGAATACCACAGACGATATATTGCAAAGTATCTCCAAAAATTAACAACTAACCATGTTCTTAAGAAGGTGTCTTAATATAGACACAAACGGTTACAAAATTCTCCATAATAGGCGGCACTAACATCTTCCACTAATCAATTTTAACTAAAACTCATAAATTCGATGGGATAGTTAGAAACAAGTCACATCTTGAGTCGATTGGTGGAAAAAGTCTTCTGCTCCCGTATTCCAGCTCCAAAATCGGACTTCGTAATTACATTAGCAACAAATGTTCATCATTTCTCTACACACATCATCACATTTTCCTCACAAAGACAATTAGTAGGAAGTTTATACGATAATCAGTTTTCATGAACAAAAGCAAGGAAAATGCATCAAACTCACTATGATATAACTATACAAAGCATCCCCATGCATTAGCAAATCATATCTAAGTGGCAATTTACTGATCATAGGAATGATATAAATGAGCCAAATAATGCACTCATCATTTCCCCCTTACTTTACCTATTGCATGTCCCAATGCAACCTATCTATGTCTGCTCTATGACCAAGCTGTTGAGCCATGTCATACTCTTCGAATTGATCAACATATTGCTTCCTCATACCTTTACATCCCTGAGTATTTGAAGTGACCTCGACCCAAGCTATAAAACTCTCATTTGATTGTGCAACATTGTTTTGCCAAGTGGTAGTAGGACTCAAGAGGAGGGGTGGATGCACTGAAGTCCTGCCCATTCATCATTGTATTGCTTGCTGGTTTTTTCTGACGATTGTCTTATAATTGTAATGAGGGCATCACCCCGATGCATACTCCAACTCAAGTTCTGAGGGGAAATAACCTCCCTGCGTTTCAATGGCAAGCTCAAAGTGTCCCATCTCCTATCACAGGCCTACCTAGCCACCCCAAAGTGCTGCTGACTGTAGGTTTCAAAATCCTCTACACATTTCAATAGGATTTTTGAAGTATTCTCTCCAATACCTGCTTGGTAGTAGAGAGATATGAAGTTTTTCCGCAAATCCACATCAGTATGATGTGTAGGATGAGATATAAAAACCTATTGTTTGAGTGTGATTGAAAATATTCATTTTCTCACCCCATATGATCTGATTTCACAATAAGGACTGAAAGGATTTTAATTGAAAATCCCCCACAAATAAGTTAATTAAAAATTCAGGGACATTGGTAACTAACATATTATGGAGGTAAAATTCACAGAGCAAGTTTTGAATTTCAGGTGTACTAGACTTGTAAACAGATAAGAAAATATTGCCATCAGGAGCTTCGTAAGGCACTGACAACACAACTGAAACAACTACCAAGAATAAAACTACTCCTGAATAAACATGTTGTAAACTGAGGAGGGTTTCCTATAGGATAAGAGCTTAAAATCCAAAGGACAGACATAGTCCAAAAGAGAGAGCAATTTTTGTTTTTCATCTTGGATAATTTCCATCTCCCCTTTTAATTTCTTATTTTCCTTTTTATATCTATATTGAAGAGATATTTGGTGGAAATCATTCAAAATGCTAAGACCTTTATCCTTCTATCACTTTAAGCTACTAACTTCAATTTGTAAAGCGTTATTTCTCTAACTTTCTCCATTGTGCATTGGGTAAATTCAGTTTGTAAAGACAAGTTTGTTTCCTCCATACCTTTCAATTGGGCCTTAAGGAGTGTGATTTCTTCTAGATAATTGTGAGGATTGGCAACTTGACATGACCCGAGATGATCAATGTCCATTGCAACAGGCGTTGGAACAGGATTCTGGGCTTCAGGTACTAAAGTAGTTTCTAGACGTGGAGTGAACTTCTGAAGATGTAGGCATGGTTGAATACTGGGGAAAAGGATGAGTAGTAGTGAAGATGGTGTCTGGTGATTTGTCAGTGGGGACAACCTCGTTGTCTCCCTCATTCCCCACTTCCCACAAAGGACGAAACATCAACGAATCCCTCCAACATGGAGCTTCCAATTTTATGCAATGCACAAGACCGTCGTGGTCGGGGCACATAGAAGAAGATGGAGCAGAGGTATTCCTACCTCTAGAACTAGAAGTGGTTGAAGATGGACTTACTTGAGCACTTGATTTGTCCACATGCTCTGAAGCACCAAGTTCCTCCTTTTTCTTGTGTGCAAGGCGAGAGGCTGGTGTGGGAATGGACTGAGGTGTGGAAGATGGCCCTGATTTTAACTATTTTGGCTTGGAACCCTCCCCCACAATAATCCTTTCGAGCCTCCGCTTTGGCTTAAAAATACTTGATGTGAGCACAATAAATGAATTAGCCCTAGGTGTTTCAACACTGCTTTGCCTCCTCCAAACTTGTATTTTTGCCAACTTTGATAACGACGTCTGCTAAGTATTCAGGTAAATTTACCCTAAGGGTTGGGTTGACACATCCTTTCTTCAAATGAATAAGAATCTTGAGTGCATCGCCACCCAACACAGAGGGCTGACCATCACATATAAAATACATGTTAACCCATTTGGCCATCTCTCTCTAAATGTTGGGTAGTCTATCCTGCTTAATGCCTTTCTGAACACCCTGGGGGGTAAGGATAACCTCGGGAATGCCTCACCCTCCTCATGAAATAGAGAAATCAATTCTTTGAGGGGAGCATTTTCATTACTTTCAAACAAAAATCCGAGTAAGCCGGATAGTTCAGAAACTACCTGGCTGGTAATCTCAAATCGTTTCCCTCCAACGTGAATAGGTAGCTTTAAAATTTTCCAGGAACTCCTCCACGACACCCTCATCAAAACCTTTGAATTTTTGGATGAAGTCAAGCCAACCTAAATCATAAAACACTTGTGAAAGCACAATGTTCATGAGTAATGGGTCTGGAGAATCATGCTCGATTTCTTCTTTTGTCCCATGCTGAAGGTGAATGAATCCAGATAGTAGAGAAATAAGAACAAGATGTGCTCGAATTCACTATGTGATGGTAGGTAGAATGATATGCTCAATACTCATGAAGCAACAATAGGAAGCAACTTGGAACTATTAATTTGAATTACACCTGAATCCTTGAATTATGTAAAATCAAAGTGAATTATGCAACGTAAAAGGTCGGCGATACCAGCCATCTGTGAGAGTTTATGATATGCGAGATGGTGCACATCCCATCATTTGAAACCGAATTGACACCTGTCCTTCTTTGTAGAATGTGACACATATGATGTGTGTGAAAATCATGACTCATTACACCCTTATGCCGTCATACTGTAGCGTCGGATTTGGAAGGATATCCACTGATAAATATATTGAACATTGCATGATGGATGCAATTATGAAAAGTGCATGCATGGGGGATTGCTTTATAAGGAAATATCTGTAGTGAGTTAGGATGCACTTACCCATGCCAAGTTTAAGCTGTCGATATCCATAGATTCCCACATCCCATAGTCTGATATTAAATGTGATCAGTGGCTTCTAAATAATGAATATTTCTGCATTTATTGAAAATAAAACAACTAACTAAGGGAAAAATATCAAAGTCATGACCATCCTCCTTTATTGAAATTAACAGGCAACAATTACTCCAGGCTCGAGGGGTGAAGAGCCACCTCAGCATGCATGTCCTCACTCAGCATAATGTCACTGGTGAAATTTTTCTTGTCAAGAGGTCATTGGTAAATCCTGAGTTTGTGTCCATTCACAAGAAGAGTCCGTTTGTTGCCATCGATTGGTAATTTTTGTCATGCAGAGCGATTATCAAACACTCTATCAATCGATAGGGGCCCAAACCAATAATGTCTCAGTAACTTACCTTTAAACTATTGATATCTGGAATCAAAGAGTAAGACCAGTCCCCTTCATGAAATGTCCTAGATTTGATATGAGCATTGTGCCAGGTCTTCCTCTGATATTGAAGAATTTTCATCTACTGTTGTGCCTCCATCCACATTTCATCCAATTCATTCAGTTGCATCACTCGTTCGCATTGTGCTTCATCCAAATTGATTCCAACTTCTAGTGTTATTCTCTAGGTGTGTAATTCAAACTCAACAGGTAACAGTGGCTTCTTCCCAAATACCAACTCATAGGGGAAAAACCAGTAGTGGTTTTCCAGGTCATGTTATAGGCCCATACTGCCTCGGGAAGTTTTGGTACCCAATTCTTTCTATTAGCACTGACCACTTTAGTCAGAATATTCTCAAGTTCTCGATTGGTTACTTCCACCTGCCCATTGGATTGGGGGTGATAGGGTGACAATTTCTGGTGCTTAATTTGGTAGATTTCCAAAAAATCCTCAATCATGTTTGAAACAAATTGAGGACCTTGATCAAATATAATGGCCCTGGGTGCACCAAATCGTAGCAATATCTCGATTGTACAAAAAATCAGCAACAACATCCTCATTGGCAGATGCCAATGCTTGAACTTCAACCCATTTAGTGACGTAGTCTCATGCATACCAAGAGGTATTCCTTCCCAAAAGATGGGGATCAAAAGGTCCAACGAAATCAATTCCCCATTTCTCAAATGGTCCTAAGACCAACTGAGGATTAAGAGGCATTTCCATTGAAAGTGTGGGCTTCCCCATTTTTGGCATGCATCACACTGCCATACATACTTTTTGACAATCATGTGGAGGGAAGGCTAATAGTACCCTGCTCCAAGAACTTTGTGAATTGTACATTTTACTGAATAATGTCTACCTCCTAGCTCATCATGACAAGTTCACAATATGTCATGTACTTCATCTTCTCGAATGCACCTGTGAAGAACCATACTGGGACAACATTTGAATAAAAGTCCACTACACCATTTATATGTTGCACTATTTTTAACGATCTGCTACGCCCTTAACCTATTGCTTGTATTAGGATATGAGTAGCTGACTTGTGGCTTACCATATCATTTTATTATATCATTTATACTTTCTCATGCTTAATAGGTCATCCTTGGTGACAACCATAGCATATGAATAGTATATATAGGGGATTATAGGTATTATTTCATTATCATTTGAGAATTTGAGTCTTATTATATGGTTTGGAGGTTGCCCCCTCGAAGTGGCGAAGCTATTCTAATTGCATATTGAGATCATTATTCTAAAATATTGTGTTATTTGGTTTTCTATTTTTTCTCTTAATCTGAATTATACAAGTAATTTCATTACAAGTGGTATCAGAGCAACCACCTGTGTTTGAATCCCACTCGGTTGGTTACGTTGTGTAGCTGGGGCTTGTGGGGTGCCTGCGTCGGTGATGTGGGGCTCGTACGTATGGGAGTACGGGTGCAAACCTAGCCCAAGTCAGGCTCTACGGAAGCATGGTGGGATGTTATGATCCTTATGTGTGGATTTCACTAATGCCTTGAGGTTTTGGTGTAACGGTTCATTACATTTGGTATCAGAGCTGTGATCTGGGCCAAAATTAGGGTAAAAACCCTAATTTTTTGTTTCCGCCACATATTGCGAACCAGAGAAAATTGGTGGGAGATATTTTTACCAGAGTTGAAAAGCATTTCAAGTAAGGTTCCCTGAAAATTTCATACTTTTTTGATTTATTTTGCAAAAGTTATTACAAATTTAGGGTTTTTCATAAAATCACTCCCTAGGGTGCAAATTGTGGAAAATTTTCAAGTTCTTTACATTTTTGGAAAGCTCTCAAAAAAATAGTATTAGTATCTTCTCTGTGTTTTTCTTGTTCAACCGAAATTGTATCGAAACCCTAAACCCTAAGGTTTGACATCATGGCGGGGCCTTCCACAAGAGCAAAAAGAATCCAGTTACTCCGGGTAAAACCCTAGATAAAGATGGGGTAGTGATTGAAGAGATGGAGTTAGAAGGGGTAAATACAAATTCCTCAACACTAGGGTTTACCTTAGTTGATCATAAGGTGAGCCAACTTGAGTATGAGTTACAAAATGTACAATCTGAGATGGCCTCTAAAGGAGACATAACCCAAATCAATCATCGGTTGGATGATATCATGCAACATGTAAAGGGTAACCAGTATGGCCCAAATCAGGCCCATATCAACAAAGGAGGACCTTCGGTTCAAAATCATGGTCAAACTAACCATATTGGATCACTTTTCCGGTCCATTAGAATCAAACTTATTTGCAACCACGGATGTCGAAAGTGGATATGCACAATTTGATGGTAAGGATCCCTTGAATTGGATAAATCAAATGGAGAACTTCTTTGAGTTACATCAAACACCATTAGGACAAAAAGTGACATTGGCATCCCTATATCTTAAACCCGACCAATTTGTTTAGTATCGTTGGTTATGTGCTCGTGAGGCGGAAGAATGGTCTAGGTGTCACTGGGACAGCTTTTACCGAGGAGTTGTAATTGCACTATAGTTCCGGTGTTTGAGAGAACTACTTTAGTCAATTAGAAAAGTTACGGCAAAAAAGATCATTCAAAGATTATGTGCATCAATTCCAAAACCTATCATTAAGGGTGGAGAATATTCCAGAAGAGAATCTGAATGACCTGTTTCTTGGAGGTCTTAAGGACCATATCGAGCATAAGGTATATATGTTTAATCCAATCAAGCTTTTTGATTCTATTATCATGGCACGTCGTGCAGAGGAAAAATTTCTTTATAGTAGGAGGCCACCTTTTATTAACACTAGAGACCATAGTATCTCTTCCCCTTCATTTGCTAGGCCAATTAGACTGACTCCTCAACAAATGGAAGAAAAGAGAGTAAAAGGATTATGTTTTAACTATGATAGAAAATATGGACCGGGACATAAATGTGCTGAGAAGAAGTTGTTCTATATTGATGGAGGTAATGAGGATGATGAGGAAGCTGAAATTATAGGAGAGGCTGAGGAACCAGTAGAAGATGAAGTAGAGGATCTGTCATCACCAATCCGGCACTATGATAATTCTTCACCGGGAACTCCTCGTCTTATGATTATTTACTAATGCATAGCCTTTAGTTTGGTGGATGTAATCACGGAAACAAAACAACAAACATAACACAAGAATACCATGACTATGATAAGACGGAATGATGACAAATTTGAAATATCAAAGTAAATTATAATATTAACATGAAATTGTTACAATCTCACCCATGAGGTACTTCAAGTGTTATTGACTTCACTTGCCTTCCACCAATACTATGGGAGAAACTTTACAATTACACCTCTTAATGGCTTCTTCAACACACCTTTAACCGATGGCTTCCTTTACACACTTCATACAATATTTCTCACTACTTCCTTCTATGCTAAATGAGGGGGGTGGCCTCTTTATTTATAGAACTTCCAGGCTTATCCATCTTATCTCTAAGATAGGATAAGAAATCCACTCTGACGAATCATATTCCATACCTTAACTCTTATATGTACATATAAGCTTATCTTTTAAGATAAGATAAACCTTATCATTTCACATGGGTTCCACATTTTTAGACTTTTTACAAATAAAATACACAAAATATTTATGACCTCACTCCTTGTCCTTATTACCAATATAATATTTCTAATTCCTAATCATGTAGACCCTACTTCTCTACTTATCCCAACTTTGACATTTTAACATTACCGGACCACTTACGAAAAATATTTACTTTTTACAACATTCCTATTGTACTTTGTTTATTCATAGTACTCTACATTATTGGCGGCACTGTACTAACGGCACTGTTATCTTCTATTAGACGCTACTACTAATTACACTTAACAACATCCTATTCCTAATACATACATTAATGAAATAGAAATTACGGAGGAAATTTTTAGTGTCGACATCTTCCCCCTTCCTAGCTTCTACTCCGTCCTCGGAGTAGACTATTATGGTGCTTGGAAAATCTTCAACTTGTCGTGGTTGACCCATTTCATAATGGGAGTGCCATCTAATTCCTTTAGTCGGTACGTACCATTTTCATGCCACGATTCTTTATTTTGTAGGGCCCCATCCATTTTGGAAGAAATTTTCTCTGTCTTCTTTTTTTGTATCTGGAATCATATACTAGAACCAAGTCATTCACATGAAATGGAGACCAACGGATCTTTTGATCAAAGTATTCCTTCTGCTTCATTTTCTTCTTATGGCTTGTATCCTTTGCTATTTCCCTCATTTCCTCTAGCAAATGAAGATGTACCAACCTTTCTTTTCTTGAATCACTTTCATCCATCCTTTCATTTTCATAACTCTCACGGTGGGAATATCAACTCAATAGGAAGAAGCTGGATCAATGCCATAGGCCAACTAAAATGGGAGTGTCTGTTGCTTTGACTTTGATGTTGCCCTATATGCCCATAATGCTGCATGAATCCTTTTATCCCACTTATGTACCTACAATTGCTGCATCTTTTGCTAGAATTTGACTGATACAAAATTTGTTCGTTCCACCTGTCTATTTGTGCTTGGCTTGTATGTGGTTGCCTTCCGTGCTTAATAGAAAATTTATTGACTAGGGATTCTACTACCTCATTAATGAAGTGGCTTCCTTGATCATTACAATTTCTAATGGACAACCAAATCTTGTGACAATGCGTTCATATATGAACCTTGCCACCTCATCCATGGAAGTTTGTTTTGATGGCCTATCTTGACCCACTTGGTTAAATAACTGTGGCAACTACAATATACTTATTTTGGCGTGAGGTAGTTGGAAGTGGACCTACAATGTCTATTCCCCACTTTTCAAAGGGACCAAGTGGAAGAATAGGACATAATGGAGTGATGAAGTCTTACGGTTACCATGTGTTTGACAAATATCACATGTCTTACAATAATTATAACAATCTTTAAAAAGAGTGGGCGGTGATAACTGCATCCAAGATCCTTCTTGTTGTAAGTTGTCAGAGAAGTGCCCTCCACATGTACCATTGTGGAATTCTTCTAGTAGTTCCTTCCCTTGATCACGTCCAATTGCCCTCTTTGTCTTGTCCATCGAGGTCCTATTCGAAATAATACTCCATGCGAGAATAGAATATAGACAAGCTGGCTTGAGTAATCTTTCTCTTATTCTTTGCATTGGCACCATCAGGAAACTTGAATTCATTTAGATAATTCCAAATATCTATGTATTCACTAGGGATTGCGTCGAGGATAACAATCTTTGCATCGGAGAAATCATCATCATCACAAGATGATCCTAAACCATCATAGGCTCGAGAGAGTGCATCTGCATTGACATGCTTCTTTTTGGCCTATCTATAATATCAAATTCAAATTCTTGTAGCAAAATTATCCATCTTGCTATCCTCCACGATGGGTTAGGCTTATTGACAATATATTTTAGAGCACGATGATTTATTCTGACCATAAATTTATGCCCTAGCAAGTAATTTCTAAACTTCTTTCTGATAAAAATGATAGCTAGAGCCTCTTTTTAATTTAAGTATAATTTACCTTAGCTTTGCTCATTTGTGCGCTCCCAAAGTAAATTGGATGTTCATTCCCATTTTCATCCTTTTGGCTCAAAGTACTTCCTAGTTTGCATCCGAGGCATCGGTGTACCTGATGAATGGCTTGCTCAATCTAGATTCTTTAAAGCAGGTGAAGACACCGGGGCTTCCTTGATTGTCCAAAAGCTTCATGTGCCTTATTTCTAGTTCATAAGTAACATCCTTCTTCAAGAAGCTGGGTTAGTGGTACATGCAACGATTTGAGAAATTCTTGATGAACCTTCTATAGTAACCCACATGGCCTAAAAATGATCTCAACTTACTTCTATTCATAGGAAATGGTAAATCTTTGATTTTGAAACTTTATCGGGATCGGTACTAATACCATCTCTGGATCTGACATGCCCTAAAAAATGCCTTTAGAACATCCAAAGACACACTTTGTAGGGTTTAGTGAGGCTTGTGCTTCATCTAACCTTTGAAATGATGTCTTCATCAGTGCAGTGGTCGACTTGCTCCCATAGATGTAAAAATCATCGAGAAATACTTTGATGAAGGTCCCCCGATGTAGGGTTTGAACACCCTATTCATCAAATCTTTGGAATGTTCTTTGGAGCATTACATAACCCAAAAGGCATAACTCTATAAGCAAATGTTTCCCAAGGAGTGGTGAACGTGGTCTTGGTGATCTTTCTCGCTATACGGACTTGGTTGTATCCATTTATATCCATCAAAGCAAAACTATAACACTCTGGCCGCTACTTCATCTAAGATCGATCGAGAATGGAAGAGGGTAATGATCCTTCTTTGTTGCCTTATTGAGCTTCCTGTAATCAACACAAATGCGTAGCTTCCCATTCTTTTTATTGAGATCACAATGGGAGAAACCCATTATGAATTCTCCACAGCAAATATGAATCCTGCATCAAGCAACTTATCTATTTCTTCTTTTACAGTCTTGGAAAAATTAGGATTCATTCTATATGGCATTTGTTTTATAGGCTTAGCACCATCTACCAGTTCAATAGAATGTTCTACCCAACTTACTTGATGAATTTCCTTGTAATCAAAAGTGAATATGTGTATGTACCTTCGAAAGAGCTGGAGGTAGGATTCCTTCTCACTCTCCATCACAGCATCACCAATCTTTATTTGTTGGAGACGATCATCAACTTCTTCTTCAGATAATTTTATGGGGTCATGAGTTGGTGTGACTGGAAGGATATCCATGACTGAAACATCAACCTCACTTTCTTCATCTTCAGTGTCCACTTCACTGGTACTAGAGTAATCAGAGGATGTCTAATCATCAGTTTCATCACTTGAATCCACAGGTTCTGCCTTATGATGTCGAGGGATCACGTTTATCTTCACCCTCTCTCTACCACGTCCAAGTGTCATGAAGCTTTCATTCCAGTAGTTTCTTGCATGAACTCTCCTTAGCCATGGTCTTCCCAGCTGACATATTGGGTGCACTTGTGAGTACCATTTTTCATCACTGAAAGTCTACCACACATCTGACACCCATAATGAGATATTGCCACATTTGAAACTACACCTTCTGGTTTAGTTTTTCCCTTATTTAATGACCTTAACATAAGTGTTGAAGGGCGATCAATTTTTAAACCCAACATATTCATTACAGACTCGGTCATTACATTAACTGTAGCACCTCCATCAACTAAGACATCATGAATTGAAATACCATTACATAATACCTCAACTTGTGGAGCATAGGGATCCGCCTCTGCCTCCAAAACAGGGACCTCAACCTCCTTCCTTCGTCGAGCATTGAGTCCACTTCGCAGCTCCCGCCTCTTCTCAGAAGACATAGCCAGGAGTTGACCATATGTAATATTTGCGAGCCTTTTGATTAGATCTTCCAAGATGGAGTATGGTCCTTGCCCCTGTGAAATCAAAAAATCCTACACACCCAACTTTCTTCTCCTATGTTTCTTACTAGTTTCTCCTTTCATCTTCTTAGAATCATTTCCATCTTGATTATCTTTTTCTTTCTTTCTTTTTATTACAAACACATCTACTTCATTATTTTTGCTCTTATCTACTACATCAAAAGAATTCACAGGTGCTTTTCCTTTATCATTATCTCCTTTACCGGATGTAGAAGCTCTATCTAAGACAATTATACTTATAATGACCCTTTTATAACAACCATAACATACTGACTTCAGAAATATTTATTTTTGGACCTCTATCTCTCCTCCTGAGAACTAAATTCTTTTCTTTGAAGAAGATTAATAGTTAAGCCGACCCATCTTTTGAGCGAGATCTTCATACTCGGTAGATGTACTAGGAGAAAGATTTGTGCTCACCGAGAGTGGTTGTGGATTACGGAGCAAAGGTGCTTGTAGTGTAGGTTCTACTTTAGCAACAATTTCTTTGGGCTCCTCTTCCATGCTTTCTTCTTGCCTTCTTGCAATCTCCTTTGCTTGTTGATGGTATTTGGCGGTCATACTTCACTCGTTGTCGATCTCGGCTTCATCCCAAGAATGAAGTGCTTATATAGGAGATTATCCACGCCATTCATCAACCCATTCGCTAATCCTTCCTTAGGATCACGGGCATCGAGCTTTCTCCTTAGCTCTAGAACACGAGCATGATAATCCCTTATCTTCTCCTTCTCTCCTTGGGTTAGCTTTGTGATATCGATCATGAGATCTGCATATCTCTGTTGTTCACCAAATTCTTCAAGAAAACTTTCAATTAATAAATCCCATGAGTTTTTCACATTATCACCTAGTGTTTTAAACCACTAAGGGTGAACCATCCAAAAAGGTAGGAAAAAATTCAGTCCATTTTTCCCTTCTTATAAGGCCATTACAAATACAAGATCGTTTAAACTCTTGAATGAAAGAGGAAGCATCTTCATTAGATTGGGCTGAAAAAACAAGAATCTTCCCCATTTTCAAAAGTAACCACAGTGAAATACCAACCCAAAAGTACAATCAACAAGACTTATGTGCACCAATAATTAAAATCACTATAATAGAAAATAGAAATGACCACGGTAAACTATGGTAAAACTTGACTTACTGCGGTAAAAACTGACTTTACTGTGGTAAACACTATTCACAGTAAAAAGTGAAGTTACTGCGGTAAATACTATTCACGGTAAAAAGTGACTTTACTGTGGTAAATACTATTCACAACAAAAATGACTTTACCATGGTAACTACTATTCACGGCAAAAATGACTTTACCATGGTAACTACTATGCACAGTAAAAACAAGGTTACCCTCCAATTGATTTTTGACTAAGTGGGAATATCTCTCCAGACAATCCACCAACGAGGAATGGTCCGAGAACGGAACCAAAATGTCATCACCAATCCGGCACTATGATAATTCTTCACGGGAACTCCTCGTCTTTATGATTATTTACTAATGCGAGTCTTTAGTTTGGTGGATGTAATCGGAAACAAAACAACAAACATAACACAAGAATACCATCGACTATGATAAGACGGAATGATGACAAATCTGAAATATCAAAGTAAATTATAATATTAACATGAAATTGTTACAATCTCACCCATGAGGTACTTCAAGTGTTATTGACTTCACTTGCCTTACACCAATACTATGGGAGAAAATTTACAATTACACCTCTTAATGGCTTCTTGACACACCTTTAAAGCGATGGCTTCCTTTACACACTTCATACAATATTTCTCACTACTTCCTTCTATGCTAAATGAGGGGGTGGCCTCTTTATTTATAGAACTTCCGGGCTTATCCATCTTATCTCTAAGATAGGATAAAAAATCTAATCTGACGAATCATATTCCATACCTTAACTCTTATCGTACATGTAAGCTTATCTTTTAAGATAAGATAAATCTTATCATTTCACATGGGTTCCACATTTTTAGACTTTTTACAAATAAAATTGTCCTTATTACCAATATAATATTTCTAATTCCTAATCATGTAGACCCTACTTCTCTACTTATCCCAACTTTGACATTTTAACATTCTGGGACCACTTACGACAAATATTTACTTTTTACAACATTCCTATTGTACTTTGAGTGTTACCGTACTCTACATTATTGGCGGCACCGTACTGACAGCGTCATTATCTTCTATCAGAAGCTACTACTAATTACACTTAACAACATCCTATTCCTAATACATACATTAATGAAATAGAAATTACGGAGGAAAATTTTAGTGTCGACAGATCACCAACCTACAATTTCTTGCCATGCATTGTCAGGTATTAGTACTCCTCAAACACTCAAGGTTATTGGCTATCTCAAAAAACAGAAGGTGATGATGTTGATTGACTTGGGAGTACTCATAACTTCATAAATAGTAAGTTAGCTACCCGCCTCAATTGTTTTATTTACCTAGCTCCAGAAATGCAAGTTATGATTGCGGATGGTGGGATAGTCAAGTGCATAAGAAAGTGCCATAGTATCAAGATTTCCATGGGAGACTACATGTTAGACTCACCTATGTTTGTTATTTCTATGGGAGGGGCAGATATTGTTTTGGGGGTCCAATGGCTCACAACCTTAGGTACTATAGAGATGAATTTCCAAGAATTGTTCATGTGATTTCATTCAAATGGAAGGACAATACAATTAAATGGGATGGTAGCTAAGTCTCCACATTATTAGCT
The DNA here is from genome assembly GCA_018340775.1 of Taxus wallichiana var. yunnanensis. Taxonomy (NCBI): domain Eukaryota; kingdom Viridiplantae; phylum Streptophyta; class Pinopsida; order Cupressales; family Taxaceae; genus Taxus; species Taxus wallichiana. Next base: position 712,990,906 of record CM031237.1, on the reverse strand, counting down.
CTCATCAGATGCAGAAGGTTCTCAGAAAAGGAGTGGATGGCTTTATAGCAAAGCTATTTTCCATAGAAGTACAAAATACAAAGTATTTAATGCCACCCGATCTTCAGAAGATTGTGGATGCTCACTCATCTGTTTTTGATGCAATTCCAAAGGGACTACCACTAGTTAGGGATCATGATCATGCCATTCAATTGATTCCAGGGATCCAAACACCTAACATCAGACCATACAAATACCCATATTCCCAGAAAAGTGAGATCGAGAAAATGGTGGAGGAAATGTTGAAGGCAGGTATCATCAGGCATAGCCAGAGTGCATATTCTTCACCAGTGGTCATGGTACGTAAGAAGGATGAAACATGAAGGATGTGTCCAGATTACAAGAACTCAACAAATACACCATCAAAGATAAGTTTCCTATTCCAGTAATTGATGATTTACTTGATGAATTGCATGATGCTGTTTATTTCACAAAATTAGATCTTCGTTCAGGGTACCATCAAATTAGGATAAAAGAGGAAGATGTTCATAAAACGGCTTTAAGGACTCATGAGGGCCATTATGAGTTTTTGGTAATGCCTTTTGGTCTTACAAATGTGCCCTCAACCTTTCAAAGCTTGATGAACACTATTTTTAGGCCGTTTTAAGGAAATTTGTATTAGTTTTCTTTAATGACATATTGATTTATAGTAAGACATGGGAAGAACACTTACAACATGTAAATAATGTGTTAGAAGTTTTGGAGAAACATACTCTGTATGCAAAGCCATCTAAATGTTCTTTTGGTGTACAAGAGGTAAAGTACTTGGGTCATATTGTATCCCATGAAGGCCAAAGTTGATCCTCGAAGATCAAAGCTATGGTGGAATGGCAAGGCCCAAAAAATCTCAAAAATCTTCTTGGCTTCCTAGGACTAACAAGGTACTACAAAAGATTTGTGCGAGGATATGGTAGAATAGCAACCCCACTCACTGCATTGCTAAAGAAGGATGCCTTCCATTAGACAAACGTAGTCACTAAATCCTTTGAGCGGTGAAGGAAGCCATGTGCAACACCCCGGTTTGGCTACTCTGACTTCTCAAAGACCTTCATTGTTGAATGTGATGCTTTAGGATCGGGATTGGGAGAGCGTTCTAATGCGGGAAGGAAGACCAACTACATTTGAGAGTCGCCAATTCAAAGGAAAAGATCTACTCAAACACGTCTATGAGAAAAAATGATGGCTATTCTTCATGCGGTCAAGCAATGGAGGCCCTATCTCATGGGTAGAAACTTCAATGTAAAACTGATCATGATAGTCTCAAATACTTTTTGGAGCAAAGGTTATCATATGAGGAACAACAAAAGTGGGTAACAAAAATGTTGGGTTATGATTTTGAAATCATATACAAAAAGGGTAAAGAAAATGTAGTAGCTGATGCATTGTCTAGAAGGGATACATCCGCAGATGCCTTACTATGTGGAATGTCCATGTTGATGGCCGATTGGGTGGATGAAGCACAAATTGAGTGGAATCAAGATAAGGATACACAATCTCTAATACTGAGAATATCAAGCAAGGATCTATGACATCTAACAAATTTGAGTGGAAAGGTAATGCCATATGGTACAAGGATAGGTTATACTTGAGTAAAGATTCTGAGTTGAAGCATAAGATTCTTGTAGAGCTACATGCCTCATCTGTTGGAGGACACTCTGGGTTTTTGAAGACATATCATAGAATAAAAAGAAAATTATTTTGGGAAGGACTCAAGGGGATGTACAAAAGTTTGTATCGAGTGTTTAGTGTGCCAACAAAACAAAGGGAAACAATTAAGACACCAGGTCTATTGCAACCCTTACCAATTCCTAGCCAACGATGGGAGGAGGTCTCCATGGATTTCATCACCGAATTGCCTTGTTCAGAGGGTAAGAATGTTATTTTTGTAATTGTGGATAGGCTCACAAAATATGCCCATTTTTGTGCCCTATCACATCCATTTGCAGCCAAGATCTGACCGCAACTATTTTTTTGGAGACGATTCAAAGGCTACATGGAACCCCAAAGATAATTGTAAGTGATCATGATCCTATTTTCACAGGTAATTTTTGGACGGAATTATTTTCATGTTTGGGTACTTAGCTAGCTCACATTTCATCTTATCATCCTCAAACTGATAGGCAAACAGAAGTGGTCAACAAATGCTTAGAGGGGTATTTACGTTGTTTTGTATCAGATAAGCAGGAAAGGTGGATTAAATGGCTACCATTGGCAGAATGGTGGTATAACACATCTTTTCATACCTCTTCTCAAATGACCCCATTTTTAGCATTATATGGTTACCATCCACCTTCTATCACTTCCTCCTTGAGGGTGCAAACTAAGGTCAGAGATGTTGAGGAACACATTCAACATCAATAACAGGTTTTGGCTAGTTTGAAGGAGAATTTAGCATTAGCACAAAACGGGATGAAACAACAAGCAGATTAACACCGTAGTGAAAGAAATTTTGAAATTGGTGATTGGGTTTTTGTACATATCCAACCTTACAAACATATGTCCCTAAAGCAACAGAAAAAGGAAAAAAACTTGCTCCTAAATATTATGGCCCTTATCAGGTTCTACAGAAAATTGGTAGTGTTGCTTATAAACTAGAGTTGCCTCCATCTTCACACATACACCCAATATTCCATGTTTCATGCTTGAAGAAGGTTATTGGACAAAAATTTGAATCCCAGACAGAGTTACCAGAACTTGATGAGGAAGGAAGAATCATTTTGGAGCTAGAGAAGATTATGCAAACACGTACTAAGAGGCTGAGAACTAGAGACATTAAGGAATATTTGATCAAGTGGAAGAATCTGAGCATAGAAGACGCCACCTGGGAGGATGAAGGTTTTCTGTAGCAACATCCAGGATTATTCAATGTTGAGGACAACGTTGGTTTGAAGGGGAAGGGCATGCTATGCCCTTAACCTATTGCTTGTATTAGGATATGAGTAGCCAACTTGTGGCTTACCATATCATTTTATTATATCATTTATACTTTCTCATGCTTAATAGGTCGGCCTTGGTGATGGCCATAGCATATGAATAGTATATATAGGGGATTATAGGTAGTATTTCATTATCATTTGAGCATTTGAGTCTTATTATATGGTTTGGAGGTTGCCCCTCGAAGTGGCGAAGCTATTCTAATTGCATATTGAGATCATTATTCTGAAATATTGTGTTATTTGGTGTTCTATTGTTTCTCTGAATCTAAATTATACAAGTAATTTCATTACACAATCACTATTTCTCCTTATGAGTGAAATAAGCGAGGGAAACTTCCTTATTGTTAAATAATTCACAAGATCAGTGAACCACGAGTCTTAGTTGATATAGCAAACAAATTTTCATCGGAAATTGATCCTGGACTGCTTCACCATTACCTGAAACATTCAATCTTGAAAGGAAATTAGCAACAACATCAAATTTTCTTGGCTTATCAATAATGGTAAGATTTAATTCCTATAATAAGAATAACCATCAAATAATCCTACCTCTAACCACTGGTTTATTCATCAAATATCGAATGGCATAGTGGTCAGTATAAACAAGGTTTTTATACCTAGTGATGTAATGATGAAATTTATTCAAGGAGTATACAACAACCAAGAATTCCTTTTCCGTAGTAGTGTAATTTCTTTTTCGTAGGAGTCAGGTTCTTGTTGATAAAGTAAATGGCATACATGTGATCTTCTACATCTTTTTTCCCAAGGACAGCACCCATGGTTGTATTAGAGGCATCAGTGTGGATATGGAAAGGTTGCCCCCAATCAGGGCCTTGTAAGACTGGGGCAGTGGTCAACTTCTCTTTGATAGAATTAAATGCACTGCAAGACTGAGGGGACCATTCAAAAACATAATCTTTTGTTAGAAATGAGAACATAGGTGCAACAATTTTACTAAAATATTTTATGAACCACCGATAATACCCTGCATGACCAAGGAAACTTTTGATGTCAGTCTGATTAGTTGGTGTAGGTAACTGAGTGATGACTGATATCTTTTTGGGGTCAACCTGTATACCTTTGGTAGAAACGTGGTGACCTAAGACAATTCCTTGATCGACCATCATCAGACATTTTTCATGACTCAGAGATAATTGGTGTTGCTCACATCTGCTCAATACTTTCTCAAGGTTATTCAGAGATTCGTCAAAAGTGGATCCATGGACAGTGAAGTCGTCCATGTAAACTTCAACATAGTCGTTAGTAAGATCTACAAAGATGGCCAAGACTGCTCTCTGAAATGTAGCGGGTGCATTACAAAGTCCAAAAGGTAAGACTCGATAAGAAAATGTACCCCAAGGGCAAGTAAAGGTAGTTTTATCTTGATCATCAGGGGCAATACTAATTTGGTTATACCCACTAAACCCATGGGTAAGTGCAGGAAGTTGATGGACAAATATAGGGTCATCCGTGGATATCATATTGCAAATAACAACATAATATCAACTTGTAGGGATTATTAGCAATACATAAACTCAAAATTAGACAAAATTATATTAATATGAATTGTAGCATCCAGAATCTAGTTTCTAAAATACTAATTTTTGTAAAAAATGGACAAGATTAGCTATATTAAACACTCAAAATTCAATGACTTGGTATTTTTTTTTAAAAACGCCGATAAGATTATAGTCCGTTTGCCCACAATTTGGATGACCAAAAATTGATATATATTTTTTTACTTTGGTGAGAAGTTAGATACCACTATCTATCTTGGGATGGATTTTATTTTGTATTTTTTTGAGTAATATTTTATTTTTTATGATTTTTTCCGTGAAAGTGGTATGAAAACATAAAGAAAACAGAGCACTTTCCGTTTGCCTGCCATAACTTCATCAAAAAATATTGAAATCAAATAATTTTTTTGAACATGTATATAATTTCACCATGGTTGGGATGGTATAAGTTTTATCACATTCTGATAAGTGAAACAAATTTTGTAGTCTTAAACGTAGACATAAACATTCACGGAAAAAGTGTCTTAAAGACCTACTATTAGTAAAAAATTATAAAATGATATTTATCCTATTCTATTCACTTTAAAATCAGTATTTCTACAAAGCTAATAGTCTCCCCTATGCAATGGTACCATTTTTATGACATAGTTTTTAATTTTCGGCATGGTTCAAGTTTGCGGAAGACTAAATTTGATGTTTTGTTGTTTTTAATGTAAAATTCAGGATTTGATGTCCACTTAATTGTCTCCCCAACTTGGTGCACTTACCCCCATCCAAGAAAGAAAAATATTTCTTACCAACAAGATTGTCCAGAACCTAGTCAATAAAAGGCAGGGGAAAATAATATTTCTTGGTGGCTTTGTTAAGTTCCCTATAGTCAACACATATTCTCCATTTACCATTTTTCTTGGGAACTATAACTAATGGGGAGACCCACTGACTATCAGATATAGGGTAGATGAATCCTACCTTTAGCAATTTTTCTATCTCACCTTTGACTATGTCTTTGAGCTACTGGGTTAATTCTCCATTGTGGCTGCCTTATAGGTTTGACGTCCTCAGTGTAGATATGGTGAGTACAAATGTTAGGATGAATTCCCTTCATATCAATGTAATCCCAAGAAAAAGTGTGGGAATGTTTCTTCAAAACTTTGAGAACCCTAACGGCTTGATTGGCCTCTAAATCATTACCAATGGTCAACTCTTTTCCTATGCCGACATGCTTGGTATCATTCAAAAGAGTGAGCTTTGCATTGGTGATTAAGGAATTCAATGGGAAAACATGGGGTTGAAGCATGTGCAGAATGGGTATATTGTCAAGAGACAAAATCTTGGTCAAAGGACAATAGAAATCAGGGACTGAATATTCTGAATTATAAGCATAGATTTCTTTACAAGACTCATCAGAAGTATTACTTACCAAGGAAATAACATCAGACATATCTAGAGAAAATGGGTCTATAGTCAGAGTTCCGTTTTTATAGCCAGAGTGCTGATTTCCGTAGTCACAGAGCCCTCTACATCAACGGCAATGTATGTGACTCAACAACTTCCGCCATATGGTTTTGCACTGCAATGGTGGCCAAATAAGAAGAACTCAGAGAGTTAGTATCCAAAGAATCTACCCATACATGGTCACAAGCATTCACATAAGGCTAGGGGCAGGAGGGTATAATGAAATATGTTTGGATTTCTACCCATTTAGAATGGTCATTTTGCCTGACCTACAGTCAATATATGCAGCAACAAGTGGCTAACTAGGGTCTTCCCAAGATAACTGGATATCCCAATTTCCAAGATTTAGGCTGTAAGACCATAAAATCTATAGGATACTCCTAGGATTCAACGGTGACCATTATATCCTCGACCACACCATCTGGTACAACAATGGATTGATCTGCTAGTTGAAGAACAATATTGGTAGGTTGTAGTCCTGTTAAGGACAACAAATTAAACATTTCTGTTGTGATGACATTAATGACAGCACCAAGATCCACCAAAACATTAGATATTGACTAATTGTTTATACAAATAGTAATGATTGGACTCCGGGATCCCCATATTTTGGTGAAATAAGGTTTCCAGCTACTAAATCAGCCAAATTTCCTTCCACCCTAATAGTTTTGGGTATTTCTTTTTCCTCCTTGGTGTTTTTATACACTCATTTCTAATGGTTTGGTTTAATTCAGGAATGTCCCTTATTGCTCATAGAAGTGGGACCTCAATGTGCACTTTTTTCAATTCTTGTACTAGCATTGTTTCATCTACAGTTTGAGTGTCCTGTAACCGCTCAGGGAAAGGAGCTTTATGGGTATTCTAGTTAAGTTCTTGACTGTTCTAAGTGTTTTGTGTCTGTGGAGAAGGTGCAGGTCTGTATTGTCCTCAAGTGTCTCTTCTTTATTAGTTTCTACAGGAATTTATGTGATAACAATAGGAGGATTCAATGTTTTTCCAGACCTCAGTCACAAATTACCAATAGTATTAACCTGCATTGTGTTACTTGGTCTTGCTTCATCAATTGAAGTTGTCTACTGATTTTTAGGATTTGCTACCGGCTGGGCTGGAAGTTGTGTTTGTGTTGCTTTTCTATGTTGTTGGTAGGCTTGTGGTGGGGCCATTAAAGCTTGATGTGGTTGCTGGAATCTCCATTGTTGATTAATGTTTTGTGGTGGTGTCCATGGCTGGTTTTGGTTAGGATTCTGTTGAGGACCCCACTGTTGGTTGTGCCATGGACTTGCTGGGGTTGGTGGTGTCCAACTGGTGAGTGTAGGGATTCATCCAAGGTGGTGGATGTGGATAAGTCATCCAATTTGATGTTGTCCACTTAGGCTTTCCCAAGTAGGATGAGGGACCTGATTAGGCCATGACATCCTCCGAGGTTTTGAGCAAGTTGAGGTGGAAATCTAGCCTGATTATTTGGCCTTTGAACAAAGTTTAACTTTGCGTCAGCTTGAGAGACAACATTCAAGCCTCCTTTCAACTGTGGTAAGAAGGTGCAATGCTTAGTGTCGTGGTCAGCCACTTCATAGATTAAACACATGTTTGTGACATCCAAAGGACATTCTCTCAGGGGGTGTCTCTTCCTACACTTAGGGCAATATATGTCCAGAGGTTCTTTGGCAAGACTGGTTTTGGCCTTGAGTCCATCTATGGTTGATGTTAACTGCAAAAAAATGTATGTTTTCATGTTAGCCATTTCCTCCAGAAGTTCAGAGGTACCTAGAGTAAGTTTGGATGTATTTTTTTTCTTATACCCCCTCGTGTTTTGGAGTATCTTCTACATAGCTCAGTGATTTGTTCCATGGTAAGTTTATGCACATATCCTCCTCCCATGAGATGGAGGGAATCCTTGGTTTCCTTGTCAATTCCTTTAAGAAAAACTATTTTAGTAATGTCTGCATGTAACTCATAACCACTTCGTCGATGGAGAAAGAGAAATCTATCCAGATAATCCTCTAGATTTTCATCTTCTTTTTATGTATCTGGAAGAACTCTTCTTTCCTATCCCTTCCCCGTAGTAGTCTTGATATTTATCCAAAAAGGCTGTCTCCATGGCTTCCCAAGAATTAATGGAGTTAGAGGAAAACCCCATGAACCATCTCATAGTAGATTCTTTGAGAGTGGAAGGAAAAAGTTTGAGTTTTTGATTGTCTGTTCTGTAGTCATATGTTTGGCACAAAACTTTGAATTCAAACAAGAATTGATCAGGGTCTTCCATAGACATGCCTTGAAAGATAGGGAGGATGGATGGTGAGATATTTTTCATGGGTGCATCCTCATCCTCATCCAAGACAATGGGGTAAGTAAAGGTCTGACCCAAGGGGCGGTCTCCATTATTCCCATGGTCCCCCATTTCTGAGTGTTGGCCAGAGGATACAAAATGCTCAGAAATGATTCTAGGTGTTGTATTGGAGGCAATGTTACTCACGAGTGTTTTCTACGTGTAAAATGTCAGAGAGATTTGTTGAATGTTGCATGCTATAAATCTCCCTTGATCATCCCGTGGCCTATGCATCAAAGGTGGTTATTGAAACAAGGCCCAAGACATCTACTGGTTGCATATATGAACTCCATTAACACCCATAACATGTGAAGTGAAAGAAATGACATAGTGTGCTTATGGTGTCCCCAAAAACAATGCCAAAAATGATGGGTCGTTGTGTTCTCCAATCATTTAACTAACATGATCTCCTGTTAGTGTCATTATAAACCAGGGTTGTGTCCTAGTCAGATGCAATGGAGCTTTATGTAACCAGTTCCTGTTGGGATTTATGTTGGGGGTGTTGTCAGATATTTTAAGTTGGTTACTAATCTACGAAAACCTAATGTAAATCTATGGAATTCATCTACTGTAATGATAGGAATTCTAAAAGCTACAATTCTAATTGAAATTGAAATTGAAATACACACACACAGTACTCAAACAAATAAAATTGTTATTGTACAATTGAAGCTAGAACTTAGTAAAAGTAAGATCACATGTTAATTAGACTTTGCATAAAAGAAAACACATATTCTAGATAAAAGTTCTGGTAAGGAAAACAAATACATTCAACCAAATATTGCATGAAATATACTAAAACAAGGATTGCAGTAAGACTTATCAGAAAACCGTATGCATATGTGAACATAAAACAACCTCTTGTCTCCTCGGTTGAGTGGGCCCTTGCTCTCCCTTGGGACAGAGGAATTACCAACAACTTTAGATCTCTAAAATGATGTTTACTTCTATTAATTTAAATAAGTTCCATATCGTAGACAACATATGAAGTTGAAAGTTCTGAATACCACAGACGATATATTACAAAGTATCTCCAAAAAATAACAACTAACCATGTTCTTAATAAGGTGTCTTAATATAGACACAAACGGTTACAAAATTCACCATAATAGGCGGCACTAACATCTTCCACTAATCAATTTTAACTAAAACTCATAAATTCCTATGGGATAATTAGAAACAAGTCCCATACTTGATAGGCCGATTGGTGGAAAAGTCTTCTACTCCTATATTCCAGCTCCAAACTCAGACTTCATAATTACATCAGCAACAAACGTTCATCATTTCCCTACACACATCATCACATTTTCCTCACAAAGATAGTTAGTAGGAAGTTTATATGGTAATCAATTTTCATGAACAAAAGAAAGGAAAATGCATCAAACTCACTATGACATAACTATACAAAGCATCCCCATGCATTAGCAAATCATATCTAAGTGGAAAATTAATTATTGTAGGAATGATATAAATGAGCCAAATAATGCACTCATCATCTACTACACATACATCCAACATAATTACAAATGTGAATCTTACTCCACCTATAAATCCAATCAATCCTACACCAACAAATACTAAACCTATAAAATCTACAACCCCTTTAGATTTTGTCAAACACATCATACAAAAACCACTTCTACAACACAATCTACATTACCTAGTTCTACCTCTATAGATCCCCTAGTTGAAATCGTCATCATTCCTACCAAAGGAAAATTTTGACAACCAAAGTCTAAGAACCTTGGCGTGCCCATCCAAAAGTCCCTGACACACCCACACAAAAAGTTGGAGCTTCCTCCTCCCAAGACTAACCCTCCTAATAAATCTAATGTCACGTCATCAATCTTAGGATCATCTCCATCCATCTTAGGGCTCGTCCCTCTATCCAAGACCCATATTATCAACAATTCCAAATCATCTAATCCTTCTTCCAAATTTGACCTCACTTCCAAATCATCCACATCCCCCATGAAAAAATCAGAATCTAAGCCATATAAGTCATGATCATGAAAATGAAACCAAGACACAACCACCTTCCTTTTCTAAATCAAGACATGAATCAAACACTCATGTTTCGATTTTGCATCACTTGCAAAATTTGAGCAACTTACATAAGTGTTAGACTTGGCGAGACATTCAGAGATGAATGTGGAAGGCTGCAGAGGTTTTGAGTATCTCATGCGGATGGAGGAACATATCTCGTGGAGGATTTATGCGAGCTAGGGTGATGAGAAAGTTTCATGGAATGAAGAAAGGCTTTGCGGGGTGGATATTCAAGGCCACGCTACAATGGAAAGTGTCGTGGGCTAAGGCAGCAATAAAAGATGAAGTGTGGGTCACAAGGAAGCATGTCACATTATCAGGGCATGCCACAAAATTTCAAAAGTTGTGGGAGCCTATGTAGTGTAGTGATATGGAGGAATCACTGTAGATATAAAATTACCATGCAATGAAGTAGAATGATAATTTTTCATGGGAACTAGAAATCAATCTGCCTTTGATTTGATTGTCAAAATATTTTGCAAATATAATAAGATTTTCTCTTCTCTATACAATCAAATCAGATTTTATGAATCAAATCGAGGAAAATAGAAAAAAACCAAGGAAGCTTCTCCTGCACACAAAAGGTCTTCTCAGGATGACTCAACCACCAGAATTAAATGCAGTATGGGTGCCTTTCTTTCTTCAACAAGGCAGATGGCATGTAGACATGGATTTGCGAAGCATTCAGGCCTTTCCTTAGAGCATGCTAGAGAAATTAAATGAAGGTGGTCAACTGGTGGGAGAAATTCAAAATTCAAATTTCCCTCTACATTTCTCTCTCCTTCTATCTTTCTATATATTGTAAAGCGATGCCTTGTTTTAACATTGGATACTTTGGAATGTGAAGGCATCATTTTATGCTACACAAGTGTTCTAAGGGTAACATGCCTTAGACTCGAGTTTTGTAAATGTTTTACATCTTCTTCTGTATCGTGATGATCTGTGCATGATCTTCAGGAAATAAAATTCTAGTTTTGTGGCTCATTTCCACCTTGGCTATTGTTTTATTATACTCTCTTGCCTCTCATTCATTTGCAGGTGTGTTGTATGTGTTGTTTTAACTGGTGTTCATTGTGCATCGTGGAGGTGGAACCCTGAATGTGATTTTGATTTGTGGTCTTCGTTTGGCCCTCTTCACCATCATTTTATTTCATCTTCTCTCTTGTTGGAGTATTCATCCCCTTACTTTTGGTGTTATCACCTTCTTTAGATTAGGATTTTTGTTTTATGCATCTCCTTCTCACCCTGGTCCCTTGGAAAGTTAGAGTAGATCTAGATAGTTGCATTTCAATTCCTAGGAGTAGTTTAGCATTAGGAGTAAGTAGAGGAAGTTGACCTTCTCTCGGAGGTTTGTCTTAGTTTGAGTCCCACAACTTGGAGACAATCCCATGTTATCTCAAACCTTAGATTCTTGTAATTTGGGACAGGTGCACATTTGAGCTCTAACATCTCCCATAAAGCCTCAAGAAAGTAAAACATCCCTTTCCTTCACATTCATCATTATTAAAGCCACTTAAACTACAACCTCTTCTCCAACCACTCCTATTGGTTCTTACACAGAAATATTTCAATGCCTACTTCAAGCATCAACAATCACTCTTCCACCTATCAAACCTTTTGATCCACATGGCCCAAGACCTTCATGGTTTGATTCTAACCTCATTTGTGCATACCATCATGCACCATGACATGTTACCGAAGATTCAAAGTCTCTCCAAACTATCATCCATAATATTATTGATGAGGATGATCTTCTCATTGAAGGGGATCACCCTCTTCCATCTATCAAATCCACATCCTCATCCCAAAATTCATCACCAAGATCTCTAAATCCCCTCATTCATCCAATAATTTTTTTCCATCTCTCCTCCAACCATGACCTCTCCCAAAGAAGGTCCTCCTCTCTTTATCAATGATGTTTGGATCACAATTTGTTTTTATCCCCACAAATTCCAGCCATATACTCAATCAAAATCAAATTTTTGTCATCATTCCCTCCGAAAAAACCTCTTTTGTTAGTGCGAAATCACAACACCCCCAAATGAGTTCTAAAAATATTCTTTTCTAAGGCATAATCATTTGGTGTGATTGCATAACATTAAACTTTCCCCAAGGTGTGGGACCCTACAAAAGTGGGAAATCTCTCCAGATTAAAGGTTGGTTCCTATTCCTAAACTACCTGCCATGAGCTACTCTAGTGCAGGAAAACTAAATCTAACCTAATCTAACCATTCCAAGGAACCAAGGAGAGAGAAAGAGGGAAAAAACAGATCCTACACTAAAGTGGTGATACACCAACAAAGGAAGCGAGATATTCTATTGAGGGAGAAAGAAACAAAAAAAATGGAGATGAGGGAGGTCAGATGAAGTAACACGGCCCAGATCTTCAAATTCGCCATTAAAATCCATGAAACACAACATCTACACCTGTATATGTGAAATACATGCACAAAAAAAAACTGGAAGGGAGAGGCACAAAGAAACAACAAAATGATGCAAAGGGTTGAAGAACACCACAAAAACACGTTTTATTACTCTAAAAGGTGCACAGACCATTAAATTTCTAGAATAGAGGCAAAAATACATTTTCCAGGCATGGGAGAAGGTTTGTTGCTCAAAAATGGCGTTGAGAAACAAATTTGATAGAGTTTCTCTATGCCCAGAATGTCTCTCCTTTTCCAAAATGAGAAGTGTTACAATATATAGAAAGAATAAGAGAGAGAGAAGAGGAAAAATCGAATCCTACTCCAACCACCATGAGATACGCATCAAATCCCACTTTGAAAGTTCAACCACTGAATATCAATGCCTTCTGCAAATCCACCCACAATATGTCACTTTTGGTTCCCCAGTGGATCGAATCGAATCAAATATGGTAGTTGAAGAGTAAAAAGCTACATTAAAGGCTTGAAGATGTTTTCTCCATTTTTCACCTACAGGGCCCGAAAACATGATTTTTATCTTTCTATGGTGTAGAAGACATCGAGACGCTTCCAACGGTGTTAGATTTGCAATATTTCGAGCCTTGAGTCGAAAGATATGCCCCTTCAAAGTTTGTATCGAATCCATACAAATGGGCGGGAAAATAGTTTTAAAAATGGGCCCCCTTTTGATATGAGATGTGTGGCACTCTTTGGTTGGCTGGGGAGATGTGCTTCCATCTTTTCCTTTGTGCCCTTTTTGACGAAAGGAAAATTTTCACCTTTTCCTCCTACTCCCGCTTTGGCTTTGACTCGGACTCAAACGTTGACCTTTTCCCTTTTTTATTTTAGAGCTCGCTTGAGTCCAAATAGATTTAAGACATGGATTCACATGTGAGCCATTTCTTCTCTTTCTTCTTGCATAGGGTCATTTAAACTTTTGCAGGCCCTGCCATTCCATTGTAGAGTCCCTCTGCAACCTATTAGCAAGATTTAAACACATTCTCTTTGACTCTTTCGTGTGAGGTCGTGGCTGATCCATTATTTTAGGAGGGGGAAAAATATGGATAACAATTTGGTGACTCACGGGGAAATCTACCTGCTAGATGAAGAAACAAATGGCCTTGAAGCATCCACAGGGCATGGAGTCTACCTGATAAACATAAAACTGATATGAACTTTTGAAGATCTGATCCTTGAGCCACTGCGAGCTTGACTGTATGCCTTTTCTATGTTTTGTCTGACCCTGAGTCTGCACTCTCAATTTTCATAAGGAAATCTTGGAAATGGAATTTCTGAGAGTAGAAAATTGTTTTAACTCTGGGGCTTTCATCTATCCCTAAAATGGACTATTTGAAATGACTTTAGTTGCTCTGCATTTGTTTTCTTTTGAAGATGGCAACTATTACAGGTAACTATGAGTTTCCCTACTATGAACACTGAAGATCCTAGCTTTATGCACCTTTGGAGTAATGTGAACAAAAATTATATATAGAGACCAAATCATACTTGCCTCAAATGAGACATGTAGAATGTCCATAAGCACTTCTTCTACTGGAAACAAATTCTACTCCTACTCCTACACTAACTAGAGAGAAAGAATGCTAAACAAAGCCCTGCTATAGGCAGGGAGAAGTAGCTTCCCTTTCTCAAGAGGAGCATCCATGCAAATGATTTGACACTAAATATAGTTGCCTATATGAGTGAAAAACTGATAATAAGCCGGTCCTCCATCCAAATCATCAAGGTATCAACATTAATGGAAAATACCTCCTCAAGCTAACTGCATTGGACTCCTGAAGGTATTGATGGTGACCCTTGGTACTTTGGTACTCATCCTCATGCCCTGAAGTAGGCATGACTGGTTTTGGCTTCTCCATTGGCTCCAATGAAGCCAAGTACCTGATTGGGCACAGTTTGATCCTTTGAATGTGCCCCTTGTTCTGAGTTTCAACTCCAAGAATGGAGTTTTCTTGTGGACCTTCTTGGATGAATGGTGTGAGAGAGATGATGACATCCTCCTGCCTTTTGCCTTCCTCCTCTTTTGAAGAACATGGAAGATCAAGATCTTCCAACCTTGGTTCCAGAGGGCCATTATGGAGTGCAAGCTTTTGCACTTGAATATTCTCCTTCATGGCAGTAGGTTCATGTGCATGGAAGATGGATGGAGGAGCAAATGATGTAATCTCCATGGGATCCTCTTCATCAAAGCAATCTCTCAAGTCTGATAGATAGTCTGCCTCCTTGTTGTCTTGCTGCAAGTGCTCTACCTCCTTCATGGTGTCCTCTTGATCTGTAACTTGCTCACCATGGTTTCTCTCTTCCTCAAACATGAAGTTTGAAAGATCAAACTCTTCTTCAACATCAGAGCTTGAAGGGGATGAAGTGGCGAGAAAGAACTAAAGGTTCTCTCTGTAGCTGCTCTAGACTTAGAGCCTCAAATTGTATGGTCCTCCTCCATCATGGGTTCATCAATCAAACCAGGCCCTTGAAATGAAAGCAAAAAATATTCAATGATGCCTTCTTCATTGAGTGGCCTCAATACTGATTTGATCTCTCCTAGCTACTCCTCTTCAATGGGGCTTGGGATTGATTTTTCCTCCTCTTGTTCTTACTTTGCTTTTGCTGAAAACTTAGCCTCACCACCACCTTTGGTTCATCAATCTTGACCTCTTCTATTGGCTTGACCATCAAGGGGATCTTTGTAAACCCAAATTTGGTAGCCTAAGTCTTCAGATTGTCTGTCATTTCTTCTCTGTTGGGCTCCTCTTCTTGTTGTTCTCTTTGATTGGATTCTTGAGTCTTTTCCCAACATGGACTTGGGAGAGCAAAAGGAGTGGTAGGTTGGGGTTCAACCAATTTTACAATTGTTTGTGGTGTGGAGGGAGGAGATGAAACTTCTTGTTTCTTTGGAGGGAATGATTGCTTGGGAAAGGAAAGGGGAGAAGAAATGAAATGGGGTGGAAGACTAGGGAATGGAGAAATGGAATCAATGCTTGGGGCAGCAACTGGGAAGCTTGGAAATTGGAGCTTGGGTTGAGATGGTGCTTTTTGAGAAAGAGAAAAAGAAAAGCTATGAGATGTTGGACTTACCCATTGACGAGGTTGTCTTGACTCCAACTCATAAGCCTCGATCTCCTCAGTCCATTGTGCAAGTTGGGGCAACATTTCAACCATGAAGTCAAGCTTCTCTTGAAGGCTATAATGTCTTGGAAAAGGGCCTTCCCATGGACAAGGTGCCCTGTAACCAATCTTGAATGCCTTCATTTGTGCTTTATGCCCTTGGTGAACCATGTTAGCCTCAATTTTTGGATCTTCTAAGAAACCAAGTATCCTCCACATAATTGTCACCATTATATGTGTCCCCTTGTTCTTGATAAGCTCCATGGTCAAATTGGTTTTGAAACTACTCATATGGGTAAGCATAATGGTCTTGGATCTGATTATAATGCTGATCTGGAGGAGTTGGGAAATACATTGGAGGTGGACTGTATTGTTGTAAGTGTGAGTTCCATGAAGGGAATGAAGTCATGATTGTACAACCTCATGGAATGGGAGAAAATGGAAGAGATGGAAGAGGAAAATAGATGAAAATGAGTGGAAATGGATGGAAAAGGTCTGCAACTTAGAGAATGGGTTTTTAACCAGATGGAGTCACCAGATGTGCTTGCATGTGCCTCAAAAGGCTGAATCCCACCAAGAACACATCAACTTAATGAAATAAAGTGAAGACCTCTGGTCCCACCAGTTTGCCAAAAACTGTTAGTGTGAAATCACAACACCCCCAAATGAGTTCTAAAAATCTACTTTTCTAAGGTAGAATCATCTGGTGTGATTGCATAACATTGAACTTTCCCCAAGGTGTGGGACCTTGCAAAAGTGGGAAAGCTCTCCAAATTAAAGGTTAGTTCCTATTCCTAAACTACCTGCCATAAGCTACTCCAGTGTAGGAAAACTAAATCTAACCTAATCTAACCATTCCAAGGAACCAAGGAGAGAGAAAGAGGGAAAAAATAGAGCCTACACTAAAGCGGTGATACACTAGCAAAGGAAGTGAGATATTCTGTTGAGGGAGAAAGAAACAGGAAAATGGAGATGAGGGAGGTTAGACAGAAGTAACACGACCCATATCTTCAAATTCACCATTAAAATCCATGAAACACAACATCTTGCACCTGTAAATGTGAAATACATGCACAAAAAAACAAATATGGAAGGGAGAGGCACAAAGAAACAACAAAACGATGCAAAGGGTTGAAGAACACCACAAAAACATGTTTTTATTGCTCTAGAAGGTGCACAAACCATTACATTTCTAGAATAGAGGAAAAAATACATTTTCCGGGCATGTGAGAAGGTTTGTTGCTCAAAAATGGTGTCGAGAAACAAATTTGACAGAGTTTCTCTATGCCCAGAATGTCTCTCCTTTTCCAAAATGAGAAGTGTTACAATATATAGAAAGAATAAGAGAGAGAGAGAGGAGGGAAAAATCAAATCTTGCTCCAACCACCATGAGATACGCATCGAATCCTACTTTGAAATTTCAACCATTGAATATCAATGCCTTCTACAAATCTACCCACAATATGTCGCTTCTGGTTCCCAGTGGATCGAATCGAATCGGATTTGGTAGTTGAAGAGCAAGAAGATCCTGCATTAAAGGCCCGAAGACATTTTCTCCATTTTCACCTACCAGGGCCTAAAAATGATTTTTAATCTTTCCATGGTGTAGAAGACGTCGAGACACTTCCAACGGTGTCAAATTTGCAATATTTCGAGCCCTGAGTTAAAAGATATGCCCCTTCAAAGTTTGTATCGAATTCATACAAATGGGTGGGAAAACAATTTAAAAATGGGTCCCCTTTTGATATGGGACATGTGGCACTCTTTGGTTGGCTGGGGAGATGCGCTTCCATCTTTTCCTTTGTGCCCTTTTTGAAAAAAGGAAAATTTTCACCTTTTCCTCCGACTCCCCACTTTGGCTTTGACTCAGCTCAAACACTAACCTTTTCCCTTTTTTATTTTAGAGCCTACCTAAGTCTATTAAATAGATTTAAGACACATGATTCACGCAATAGAGTCATTTCTTCTCTTTCTTTCACTTCGCACAGGTCATTTAAACTTTCGTAGGCCCCGCCATTCCATTAGTAGAGTCCCTCTGTAACTTGTTTGCAAGATTTAAATGTGTTCTCTCTGATTCTTTCCATGTAGGGTCGTGGTTGATCCAATATTTTGCTCGGGGGTGAAATATGGATAACATGTACTTCACCTCCTTCTTCATGAAACCCAAAGTGTCTATCTTACCATTGCCCTTGACTGTTACCATTGAATAAAGTGTTATGAAATAACTTCATCAAGCCCCAATTAAGATTTCACTCTATGAGCTCATCCAAATATCCTGGATCATATACAAGCCCTCATTGAATCTCTCAAGTGTATCCCTACCCTTAACAATGAGGCCCAACCCTTTGTGTCTATTGTTGGAGCACTTCTTTGGTTCCTCCTCCATATCTTTTGACAATACCAAAATTCTTGACATATCACCTGAAGAGCATGACCTTCCCCTTTTTATCATCGCATGTATAAATGATACATTCATTTGTGATTCTATGATAGAAAATGAAGCTAACATAAACATCATCTCATCCCATACCTTCAATCAACTCAAGCTCCCTAATTCCATTATTGCCCAATCACCCATTGTTCTTCACACATTTAATGATGTTGTTGCTTCTAATTTAGGCACAATTATTCTTCCTATTTGTGTTGGTGAAAAACTCCTCCACGAGGTCTTATATATTGTATAAGGGGTTTTCCAATACAATATCCTCCTTGGATGACCATGGATTCACACTATGAGGTGTGCTCCTTCCACCCTTCATCGATGTATCAAGTATGAACATGAGGGGAAAATCCTAACTCTCGCCACAGACACCCCTCCATTTAAATCATGTCACGTGACTTATCAACCTAATGGTGTGCTCATACCCAAATAAGATCCTTCTAAAGCATCCACTAGCTCATCCATCTCCGCATCTAAGCTTCCCAATGATGACTCCTCAGATAAAGTAATGGATCAAATCTCTTTGGGAGTATCGCCTCTACACGCTTAATACTCTTCCCATGTCTCATAGACTCGTCAAACCTAATAAGGGTCCAATATATCAACCCGGCATTGAGGATATCATTCCCTTCAGTTTGTTAGGATATAAGGGATAAAATATGGGAAATAATCCCTCACAAAATTGCAAAAGAGAAACTAATATGCGAAAATATTATAGATCTCAAATAAAATTACAGAATAAAATAACACAACACAAAGAGATAGTATTTAATGTGGTTCACCCAATTTGGGCTATGTCCACCAAGAATCACTTGCTCATATTTTATTACAAGCCACCGCTCTCTCAATACAATACCTAGATCTGTTTGGAGCTATGCTCAACAAACTCTACAAAATTCACACCCGAATTCAAAACACATCTATAATGTTTTAGATTACCTACCATATGCACAAAACCATATTAATAGAAACTACTTAAGTATATTTACAAAACCATGGGTATCAAAACCATGGGCCAAAACCATCCCATAAACCTATGGGTCAAAATCTTTCCATATGAGAAAAGCACGTTTCTTATTATATCGGGCACGTTTTAAGGCCAATTTTTTTTCTCGGGGGCTGCACTCCTCAACCCCTGCTCGGGGGCTGCCACCCCCAAACCCCCGCTCGGGGCCCGTCTCGACCCCTAATCCTAGCGAGATAATTGTGGAAAGTGTACAATACTCTTAGTGTGCAGTCTTCAACACTTTCTCACATGAAAATAGGCTCCACAACCTAACACGATCCACCTCATATTCACATTAACCTCATCTATGATAGAATCGATTGCACTTCCTCTCATGTTGATGCTCAACCGAACACCAAACAATACACCATGACTTTAGGTTTATTGACACGAAATCCTTTGCCTACACTTATCTCCATTGCTGCACCTAGAAAGGATTTGGAATGTGGCACTATGAACAAGGCATGCATGACCTCATCATTGATCAAGATCACAAACCCCATGAAAAGTTTGAATTGGGTTTTAAGGAATAATCTCTCTTGACTCTCTCCTTCTACCTTTAGCTCTCATGGACATTAAACCTCCACCTTATCCATCCCACAAGGTTATGGGTATGGATGACACCGTGTCCATATCATGTGGCTATTTTTAATCTCCACCATTACCTTAGGACCGATCACTTATTAGTGTGAAGGTGAAACTAGGTCCCTCCCACTTTAATTTATGGAAATGATAGAGGAAGATTCCCTACCATTGGCATTCTTTAGTGCACCGATAATGATTCCATCATTTCTTACATGGGGGCGAAGATTCCTATCTTCATAATACCTTACTGCTAGACACATCCACCCTTCTTAACGAGATCCACCATTGATATCATCATTGGGACTCCGTAAGAACCCCACATCCTCAAAGTGGGTCAATCCCTTTATCCTTAGGATCTTGAGTCTTTCACTGCATTTCTTTCTTGACATAGCCAAGCCTTCGCATGGTCATATGACGATATGTCGGGCCTCGACCCTTTCATTGTTGTCTATAACATTGTCACCTTTCCTAATGCTAAGTTTGGTTAAGCGAAGTTTATTTGCATAGTCATGTATCTTATCACAATATGAATGCTTTGTCTATAAATAATATCACTCTTCCTTTTGAGCCCCAATGTGAGCCTTCATCTATAAAGCCTTGTGATATATGTAAGGTACATCCTTACCACATCCCATGTTATTTTTAAACATAATAGTGTTCTCATGGCTACCATTAATGGTAAATAAAACCTTTGAATGATCCCTTAGACGTTTATGTATTCCTCCTTAAGAGATTCTCTCCCTTATGTATATGATAGGTGACTTGCAACATAAATTACATACCTTAACTCTAGAAATTAAAGCCTACCATACTAGCCTCAATTCAAATACCATTTATGGAAATCCCATTCAAGGCGAGATCTTTCAATATCGCTTTCCTAGGGATTTTGTTATGCCTTCATTCAATTATTTAACAACACTTTAGATCCTTATGTGCATCTTAGGTATTATCATAAACTCATGGCTTGAGATAATAATGACCAATTACTTCTTAAAGATTTTCCTAGGAGTATCACGGGTGATGCAAGATATTTGTTCAACTATCTTTCTAGTGGATCCTTGAGCACTTTCCATGAGCTTGAAAAGGTTCTTCCTTCTCATTTAAGCCTTCTTAAAGGCCCTAAAATTATAGATGAGTGTTTACCATCCTTACATCAAAGTGAGATCAAACATGTGGCTGATTATATGTTATGATTTAAAGCAAATATGCACATTTTATTATATCAACCCGTCGATCTAGAAATGCAATACATATTTTTCCATGGTCTTATATTTCCTCTCAAAGAGAAATTACTTTATGATATATGTCCTTCATTCATGGAGCTTTGTCTTCATGTCCTAAATTTAGAGTAATACCTCATTCTAAAAGGAATGATAACCAAATTGTTCCAAGCCATAAAGATCTCAGATGTTAATAGATCATCACATTCAATAACTTGAAAGTAATTTGATAGAATAACCTTACAAATATATTTACAAACAAAGAGAAATAATATCATATATTATATCTCATGGAACTCTATGTAGTATAATGAGAAGGTGCCTTACTTATATAGGAAAGGAAGATCAATCTAAAAACTAGTCAAAGCCATAGATCAAGCCATAAATCAAGGAAAGAACTAGTAAATAACATAGATAAGGAACTATACCTAACAACTAGAAAGAACTAGTCAAGACCATAGATTAAGGAAAGAACTATACCTAACAACTAGATAATATCCTCATAATATCTAAATAAGATAAAAGAAATATCCACACATAAGTGGGTGAGGATAACTAAAATAGAAGGTAAATAAAGTACCTAGGTGAACATGAGCTAAGGTAAACAACCTACTCTAACACTCCCCTCAAGTGAAGCTAGGGGCCCAAAACAAAAATTGGCATATCCATAACATGATTCTTGACACGAAATCATGATCAGGTACCCATGTACAATATATCCATGAAGAAATATCGAACCAAAAGTAGGAAAGAAAATGTTCTTAGAAGGAAAGAGAAAGAAGAAGGAATATGTCCTCACGAACAACCCCTAAGGACAACTTCTGAAACCCTAATCATGTCATGTAATTCAAGGTAGAGAGGTGATGTAAAAGGCTTCATAAAGATATCAACAACCCGCTGCTATGTCAGAATGTATTCAAACAAAGAAATCCATCCTGATTGTGTTAACAAATGATGTGCATGTGAATCTCAATATACTTGGTCCACTAGCGCTCAATAAGGATGCAGGAAATGTGAATTTCAATTTTGTTGTCACAACAAATCATAGTTAGTAAATCTCATGGGAACCTAAACTATACTAATAATTATCGAGCTAAAAGAATCATTGACTTGTTATAACCACTTTGCCATGTACTCTACCTTTGAAGATAAAAGTGCAATAGCTTGTTGCTTATTGTACACCCAAAATGGAGAAGAACCAAGAAAAAAGGTAGACAAAATTGGAATGCTTATCATAAATAAAACTTTCCCAATCTGAATAAGTACATCTAAATAAGCGAGTAGAACTTCGGTGTAGTGTAGTCGAAAGTGGGAAGTACCCTGCGAGATATTGCAAAATCCTTTTCGTAGACTTTGTTAGTGAATTTTGTGAAGAGAATGTGTAAACTGAGATACAAGCCCTATAACAAAGGAATATCAAGGTAAGTATGGGTCAATTACATTAGACTTCCAACCAACTACACTGCATGAGGTAGGATAAAAAGAGGAGTGGTGTAGGTAGAAGTAAGAGTAATCCCAAATTGTAAAGGATACGGACTTTGGTTGTAATCATCCATATCAAAATGTTAAAGAAGATCATGGGTGTACTTTTTTGACTCAAATGAGTCCCAAAATCTGTTTGAGAAATCTATAAACCAAGGAAAAATGTAATAATGAGAGATCCGTAATATCAAATTGTGTGGAAAGAGCCTCTTGAATAGTCTAAATGTGGGAAGAATATTTTCTTGTAAGGAGAAGACCATCAACATACAAGACAAGCATAAAAATATCCTCACCAAAATTTTGGATATATACTATAGGATCTAAGTGGTAATGAAAAAAACTAGTAGATAGAAGAAAATAATCCATATTCTCATACCAAGACCAAGGGTCTTTTTGAGACCGTAAAGAGACCTTCGGAGTTGATAAACAGAGAGAAGAGTTATGAACAAACCTAAAAGGTTGCTCTGTAGATTTCTACTTATGAATCTCCATGTAAGAAGGCACTCTTCACATCCATCGGTATACTGGCCATCCATGTGATCCAACAATAACAAGTACAAGGTGTATTAAATCCATCTTGTACGAGGTGTAAAATTCTCGAGTAATCAATACTTTCAACTTGTGAGAAATCCTTTTGCAACAAGACATGCCTTATACTTTTCAATGTATCCATCATATGTGTATTTGGTTTGATATATCCACTTATACCTAACCATATTTCTTCCCTTAGGAAGAGAGACAAAATCTCAAATATTATTCTTCATCAAAGAAGAATACTCATCTCGCCATCGCACCATCCCACTTTTGTATCTCGATGAGCCTATGAAAATATTGTGGATCCCTATAAACTTCTTAACACAAAATTCCAAAACATATAGAATGTGCATGATGATGCCTACTTTGGGTGGAAGATCATGTATGAAATGTGTTGCCTCGAAATTGTAGTACTGATCCCACTTAGGAATAATGAAAATATAAGAGGGAACATGATTCACATATATATTAGCATCCATATCCTTCTCAGTGTCATCCTTGAATAATCGATCCTCAAGATGAAGTAAAGAAGAAGTAGACATTGAATAATATGAAGAATCATGAGAAGAGAAGTGCTCATCAACTAAACATGTGTTCAAAACAGAACCTCATGAGTATTAGAATCCAAAATTCGATAAGCTCGATATCCTCACAATACCCTACAAAGATCAAGGGTTTTCTCTTCTTATCCAAGGGTTTCCTTTTCTTCTTTGGATTAAAGGCACGAGCATGGCTCACGAAGAATCTAAAAGCTGAGACATTAGGCTTAGTTCTAGACCAATCCTCTTCTAGACTCAAATGCTCAAGTTCTTTATGTGGTGTGTGATTTTGAATGTAGTTAGCACAATTAACTACTTCTACCAAGTATACAAGAGGTATATCCTTAGAATGCATCATGTAGTTAGCCATTTCCTTCAAAGTTCGATTGTTCTGTTATGTTAAGCCATTATGTTGTGGAATATGAAGAACAAAATGTTGGTGAATAATGTCATGAGTTGCTCAAAAATCACAAAAGTCTTTGCTAAATTACTCCCCCCATTATCAATGAAAAGGTTCTTTATGCAACTAGAATTTTATTTCTTGACCAAAGCCTTAAAGAATTTTAAGTGTGAAAAACATCACTTTTATAGAAAATAAATCCAAGTATGCCTCAATAAATTATTAATAAAGTAAGTTCATACTTAGCTCTATTGAAAGAGTGAGTAGGAAAAAACATCAAGTCACTATGCATAAGCTCAAGTGGTGAAGAAGATCTCTTGGACATATTATAAGGCAAGAAACTTGATGAGCCCAAAAATGGCCCATTTTATACAAGATTTGACATTCTTTTTCCTTGCATATATAAAGTGGATCTAAGTGTAATTTCTAAACTTATGGTTTATTTAAGATAAAATAGAGAGTATATATCATGGTTATTTCTTTATAATTCATTTTTATCTTTCTGTTAGCTATTTCTAATGATTATTGGGGAACAAGATGTCAATTTGTGCATATGCAGTCCATACTTTGTTATCATTGTTGAATAAGGGATTTTGAGCACTAAGCACTAGCTACAAACAACCTTGAAGGATCTATAAATTTTCTTATATCATCTCTAGAGACTATTATTTCATCATTTGCATTAGCTCTAAAGGTTCATTATCTCTAGAAATGTTTAGTAGTTCAATGACTCGACTCTTTACACACATGTTTATGAAAAGGTGAATTTTTTAATCAAGAATATGTCCAAATCCAATTTGATTACATATTCAGATTCCTCTTGAAAATTATGCATGTTAAAAAAACCATCTTGATTTGAGTTCATAGTTTTTAGTATTGGTTCGAAGTCTTCCTAGAATGCTTTGGAGTCTTCCAAAACACTTCGAAGTCTATATAACTTAAGTATGAAAAGTTGAATGGATATTCTGAGAGAGGTTTTCAGTTATAATAATGAGTTTAACAAAAACCTCATGTTTTTCTACAACTTTTACCATTTGAAATAAATTTGACTTTTACTTCAGATTTTGTCGGCCTAGCTTCGGAGTCTGCAGTGTAAACACTAAAGGATGCACCTAGGTATATTTCTAGAGTCCTAAATACATGCTAACATTCATATGATTCCTAAGCAAGAAAATGTTGAGTTATGGATCTAAATTACTTCAGATTAGCATGCTATATTAAACTTGTAGGAAAGCGCAATAACCGACATCAGTTATGGAGGAACCGACATCGGTCACCTATGACCAGGCATTGATCGAACAAGAAGGAATCGACATCGGTTAAGGATAACCGACATCGAGTTACCTATGCGGGAGTGTTTTATTTAACTCTCGAGAATTAGATCTAATTTTAGTATTAAAGCAAATCTATTGATTGTAATTGCATAGCCAAATATAAACATGAAAGCTAGAGTTTAGAAGTGAGAGAGGGTTGTGTGTTAATGATTATTGTGAGAATAATTGTGAGAGAGAGAATTCTTAGAGAAGAAGGAGAATCTTGAGAGAAATAAATTATTGTACATTTGAGAGGTGTGGAAGATTGTAGATCTTCAATTGTATATCTTCTGAAAGCTTTGGATAATAGATTGGCTTGTTTCTTGGTGGATGTAGCCCACACTGGGTGAACCATGTTAAATCTAGTGTTGATTTATATATCTTGTTTTATATATTTATTTTGGTAGAATATCTATTTTTATTGCATGTATGTTTAGATCTGATATATAATCTGTACAACCTTGTGCTAACCCCAATAGAAAACTAGTAATTGACGACTTTCTTTGGCCTCTTTCCTTTGCTTCTTTTTTATTTTTGGTCTTTTAAACCATACAACCTCGTTGATATTTTATTGATTTATCTTTTATGGCTCTGACACCACCACCCGGCTAGGACATGAGTGCCAAGGTGCCCCTATCCCCTCTAGGCACCCCTGACCCTTTTCCACCTTACTCACTTCTTTTAGGTATATTTTATCTTTTGGGAATCTTTTCTACTTATGGGTTAACCTTCTAGTTGCCAATTACAAAATTCAAATAAGGGAATCATATAAATACATAACTATTTGTTCAAAATCAAGCAATAAGCACTAAATCTATACTATCATCACCTAAGATTGCATCTAAAGGAACCTAAAGCACTTCAAGGCATCCATTTAAGGGACAAGGGACAAGGGATTGTATTTTCTACATACACAACATAGGAAGGGAAAGTTCTTTATTCCATCCACACATTCTATTACATTATTACATCTAGATACAACCCGCTATCAAGTGTAATCACACAAGGGGCCATCTTAGGGAATGATTCTTACAGGACACTCATTAGAAATACATGGAGTCTGAGATGTAGTGCACTACCCAGTTGAAAGTTCACTCTCGAGGTGACCGTCAGGCTCAGCTTGAATCCCCATATTGCATCTTTTTTTGTATTTGATGTGGAATTTTACATTTTATAGGCGATATCTATTTTTCAAGATTACAGTACCCTCGGAGATCAAAGAGCGACACACATGCAATCAACAGAGGATATTTGCAACACTTATGTGACATTGTTAAAAATTAGATTTTAGTTATTTGCCTAGTCATGGGCAAAAAGTATTAGTCCCCATCACCTAGGCACCCTGCCTAGCCATGGGCACTCATGTCCAACATTATCTCGTGAACTCTATAAATTATTTCGAGTATTGACGACACTTTGTTCACCTCATGTTCAATAGTTTTCTTGGTTAAGAACACTTCAGGATCAAACACAAATCAACTAAGTCATCTTTCTTATATCTCTTGCTTAGGGTTTTGTAATTTACTTGCTTATTACTTTTATCATACTATATTTAGCAGCTACATATCATATTGTACATTTAGTCACTTTTTAATGAGGGTTTAACAAAATAAAATATATTTTTGTTAAATCAACATGTGTAGCTATAAAGTCTTGCATAACTTAAACTAGAAAATTCAAATGGATATTCTAAGAGAGGTTTTTACTCATAATAATGAGTTGAACAAAAAAATCCTTCCATTTTTCTATAGCTTTCACCATTTGGAATAAATTTGACTTTTACTATGTGGCAGTCTAAGAAAAAGTGTATTAGGTCAACACCAAAAGTTGCATAATCAGAGAACAGAAGGTCAAAGGGAAAATCGAGAGAGGTTTTTAGTCATAACAATGTGTTGAACAAAACCTCCTCCCAATTTTCTACATTTATCACTATTTGTGAAAAACGGGTTTTAGTATTGCTTCAGAGTCTTCCTAGATCACTTTTGAGTCTTCGCAGATCGCTTGAAGTTGTTTATTTGAGCTCCATGGATGAATACCAGAGTTAAAAATGTAATAATAACTCTAAGGGTGGAATTATTATCTATTTTTGGAAGTCATTATAAAAATAGATATTTCTATAAGTGTTTTATTATTTGTAAAATAAAGAAGAATCAATATTCATTGATTAAGCTAAATGTGAATTTATGCCTAATCTAATTGTTATTGTAGTAGGTAAGTAAATGTAACATATAAAAATTAACCCAAGCAAACTCATCTAAAATATATAAAACCCCAAGTGCAAAGAGAGGGTAAAAAGTCTTAGCTAATTCACAAAAATCTTGAAGATGTACAAAGCTAGAGAACTGGAAAATATGAAGCACATGACCATCGCACCAAATTTCAACAAATGTAGATCCAAAAAAATAAGCAAGATTGGGGTGCTAGAGAGAGGGACGGGGGCACTGTGGATGCCTTAGGCTTGTTTCTGGGTGCCCGGGTTAACGGAAATGCTTAGAAAACCTCCTCTGAGTGGTCGTTAGTTGTTCATTATCATTCTCCTTTGGTCGATATGAGGTTGTACAATGATCACCGGAGTCGATGGAAACCTTCAACAAATAAATGACCTGCAAAACCCTCAAAGAGACATCATATCCTAAAAAAGAAAGATGTAAAATGAGGGGTTGGTCCTCAGTTGTCATAATGGTGAACTTACGATTGAGTGATGCACTACATCTCAAACCCAATTTAGTTCTCTATGTGCTTGTGTGTGTGAAATTGTGCCCTAGGTGGCTCTTGTGTATGTCACACTTGATAGTGATCAAAGTAGCTAGATGTAAAGAAATGTAATAGATGTGTGCATGGAATATAATTAACTTCCCTCCTATGAAGTGTATGCAAAATAACCAACCCTTGTGGTCCTTTGGATGGTGCTAGATGGATGCAATGAAGCTCTTAGATGCTTGATGGATGCAACCTTAGGTGGTTATAGCTAATTTTTAGTGTTTAATCCCTTTATTATGATCACATTACTTTATATTTATATGATTCCCTTGCTTGAATTTTGTATTTAACCCCAAAAATGCCGAATACCAAAAAGATAAGATGCTCAAATAACTAGAAAGGACCCAAAAGATGTGAACAAAGTATATTGAGGTCAAGGCTCTAGAAGGGATGAGGGCTCCTGACGCTGGCATCCTGGCTAGGCATTGGTGTCTAGGATGATAAATGCCAAAGTTTAAAGAGTTAGACTGAGAAAGTAATGGTATAAGACCAAAAGTGACAACAAAAAGCAAAGAAATGTGGCCAAAGACATGGATTAATTAGTATTTTTCTTACTTATGAATTATATGAATAGTAGTATGCAATCAGGACTAAATAATTACCCAAATTACGTGATTTTGTGTCTACATTTTACCCCCACTTTATGTTGGTAAGTGAAAAGCTTGGTAACATAAAGTAGATATATATGCGTACTTGATAACCATGTAGATTGATGTAGAAAGAGCGTCCCAAGGGACAAGACAAAGTGTGGATGCTAAGGAGGAAAAAGTGCAAAAAGTGGTGATGAAAATGAACCTAGGGAAGAAACGCATGTGTAAATGTTGTGATGTTCATGTTGTTGATGTCGATGTTGTTATTGTTGATGTTGACTACTACTTCCCATATGGATGGACTGTAAAAGAGAAGAATGAACAAGTAGTCAAATACGCATGTATATGATTGAAATGTGTAAGAAAGTATGTAAAGAGAGTGTGCAAAAATGAAAAAAGGAACATGTGCGCATGATGTGCGTGATGAGAAAAAGGGGTAGAAAGGATCTTGAAGATTTTGTAGATGAACAAGTTTTTCAAAGGCGATCTCACGATAGTTGTGTTGGCCGTGATTTTTTGGGAGGATCTCACACCATGTCATAGAAGAAGTGTAGGGAGAAAATTCGGTGTTATCCTCCAACCTTTAACTACTTCCCACAATGTAGGACACCACTACAGATGGTGTGCAAAATGAGAATAATTTGATCCAACGTGGAAATGTGTAGTGCATGCATGCTAAAGTGCTACGGATTATGTGCCCTGTAAAATATCTTTGTGTGGAGTTCTCGTAGACTATTTTGAACTTTTAAAAATGTGTAACTATCCCTTGGTTATATCCATCCAGAAGGGTTGTGTTGTGCTAAGGACCCAAGTCTGATTTTGAGCCCTGAAACTAAAAATGTGTGTTATACCAAGATCTTGTGTTATGTTGTGTAATGATTGTAGACTATTGTATGGGGTGACTGATTCACCAAAATGATGCCCCCTTGTTTGAGGTGCATGTGACATCGTTGAAGGAGTATGTGGACCAAAAGAGGACCGAATGATGTGTTAAAACTGTGCCTTGTAGGGGGAGGGAATGTGCTTAGAAGAAACCAAGTCACACGTAAACAAAGTGGCTAGGAAAAAGTGTTAGTACAAGTAAAGACAAACACACATATAAAAGACAAAATGTAAGCTAAGCATACAATGTGTAAGATAAGATGCAAGAATACAATGTAAACATGCAAGATGACAATGTAGAATGAAAAATGTGGGTTTCAAACATGTGACACCACTCACGATGTCATAAGACAATCAAGGTTGATGAAGCCAAAAGTAAATTGTTTGGACATAAGACAAAGGGAAAAGCCCGCAAATAGTAGTATACAAAGTGAAAAACAATGTAATAAACAACCATGGAAGCAAATAGACCTGCAAGATAAATGTTGCATATGAAGCACCTGCTAGCATGTTAGAAAGATAAAAAGTATGTCAAAGCATGTATAATTTGATAATAAGTGCTATGAAACAAAATGAAATAATAACACCTGTAGTGTACAAAAGTGGATGCCCCAAGAACGTTGTGGGACTGGTAATAGGTACTACACCAAACATCCATGTTGCATGTAATAGATATATAGAATATTTGATCACAACTAGAAAGGAAAGTGAATGCGCATGTGTGTATGATAAAGATAATGACATACAAGATATCTATCTAGCATGTGTAATAAAGTGTGCATGTAACAAGTAAATGTAAGCAAGACTAAGTGTGACCAAGATATGTAGTATGTTATGAATGAGACAAAATGGAATGTGAGTGATAGGAGTAACATGCCCCCGAGTGGATGTGTATGTATGAGATGAGGTTCATTTATTTATGCCCCCTCAGTAATCAAGAATGAACCGTAAATGAGAGTGCGCCATCGAGAAATGGTTTGAATGTGTGTAATAAAAATATGTGATTGTTAAAGTGCAAAGCATAGAGTGTGAGTGTGTGAGTGAGTGATTGAGTGAGTGATTAAACATGTGAGTGTGATGAGGTCCATTTGAGATGTATACCCTCAGCTAGTCAAGTATGGATCATGTGGGACTAGAGTGCATCATAGGGTAATGACCGCAACATGTGAAAGTAGATGTCAAAAAGATATATCATGAATGTGTAGAGTAGAAAGAAGTGTGAGAAGGAGATGAATATGTGATATGCAAAGTGTGTAATTTGATGCATAATATGTATTATGTAGTGTTTTGTGTGTTATGTGTGAATTTCATGTGTATAGGATGCCCTCAACAGTCAAGTGTGAACCAAAACACAAGAGTGCATCATCGGGAAATGATGATACAAGCGTGTATGTTATGTGTAAAAGTGTAGATATGAAATGATGAGACGATAAGACACTTGCTGATGTTAGGGGGAAGAGATAAGTGTGATGCCCCCAAGTATGTGGTGATGAGCGTGCTATTTGATGAATGATGTTTAGCGACAAATGATGAGAGAGTGTATTATATGCACAAATAGATGGTGATAAATGTATGCATGTATGAATGAGTATGTAGTAGATAGATATAATGGGTAGATGAAATGTGTTTTTATTGTAAGATATCCCTCAATAATCATGTAAGAACCACAAGAACATGAGTGTGTTATCAAGGGGTTAAGGTGAGAAAAAACACCTACTAGAGACCAAGCGGGCATGGACCGGTGGAAACATGTGGAATGGAAGCAACATGAGTGTATGAACCAAACTGAATGCCTGATGAAATGGTGCCAATGATAGGAGATAAACTGGTGGGAAGTGTAGATGTTGATGACTTAGGAAACCAATGTGTAGTAGTATCATGATGTAATGGATGAGATGGTGCAACAATGGATGGATGAGATGTAGAGCATACATGAATAATACCCTATGGTGGTGGACAAATAATGACCTTAGAAATATGCGAAGGAGATAAGTTAACTGGAGTAACAACACACTTGCATGGAAGGGGAGACATAGAATACTCACGAGAGTAAGAGCCGAAGGAAATGACACCCTTATCTTCTAGTTGTTGTAATTGATCATGAAGGGTGTAACAATCATTATCGCAATGGCCATTAATACGATGATAGTTATAATGAGGTATATCACGCTAGCATTGTAAACGATGAGGTGGATGATGCTAATTAGAAGGTAAGCAAGTCAAAAGCTTTTCAAGTAAGGCACACAACACATCATGAGGTTTAGCGTGATAAGAAAAGTGTAATGGCTTCGTGAAGGAGATGTAGAAGTCTGAGGTGGATCCCGATGTGGTGGAGGAGATAAAGGATGATTATGCAATGGAGAAGACTGAACTTTCTTGTGAGGTAGAGGAGATGGAGACCTAGGAGGACACTCAATAGATGGAAGTGGAGAAGAACTAGATGGTGCATCAAGTATGAGAACTAGGAGGAAGATCTATGACATGTGCAACAATGAGATCCTGTTCTAGATCGATGACCTTATAACATAAGAGTGTGAATGATTCACATGTGTCATATTACAAGCGTTGTTTTAAAGTAGGAATCAGGCCACAAAAAGATGAATTGATTTTCTAAGTCAATGGGTTGAAATACTAAATGATGCATGTAAACATTGAAGCGTAAAATGCAAATCAATGATAGGTTTTGTTTTGCCTTGATATAAGCTAGGTAAATGGTCATGCGTGACTTTAGGGCCACTATTAAGTATGAAGCAATGAAGAAAAACTTATTCTATCTCATAATAAGCACTAATAGATCCAAAGGGTAAATGTGTGTACCACCAGAGAGTCTCATCGCAAGACGTTGGGTTCACCAAAATGATTAAGCTAAATGTAAATTTATGCCTAATCTAATTGCTATTGTAGTAGTAAGTAAATGAAACAATGAAGTATAGATACTAACCCAAGGAAAATAAGCCAAAATATATGAAAACCTAAGTGCAAATAGAGGGTAAGAAGGCTTAGGTAATTCACAAAAATATCGAGAGGTGTATAAAGTGAGAGAAATTGAAAATACGAAGCACTAATTGTCACACCAAAGCTCAGAAAAATGTAGATATGGAAGAATAAAGCTGGATTGGGATGCTTGGAGAGGGACGGGGGTGCCTACTGGGCGCCCTAGGCCTATTTTGGGCACTTGGCTTTGTGAAAATGCTCGAGAATACCTCCTATGAGTGGTCATTAGTTATTCATTGTTGTTCACCTTTGGTGTCTATGAGGTCACATAATGATCACCAGAGTAACTAGAAAACTGTAATAAATAAATGAACTGCAAAACCCTCAAAGAGACATCAAATCCTAAAAAGAATGATGTAGAATGAGGTGTCGACTATCCTCAACCTGTCACAATGGTGAACTTATGACTGAAATCAGACTACATCTCAAACCCAATGTAGTTCTATGTGTGTGTATGCAAAATTGTGCCCTAGGTGGCTCTTGTGCGTGTCGCACTTGATAGCGAAAAAAGTAGCTAGATGTAAAGAAATGTAATAGATGTGTGCATGGAATAGAATGAACTTCCATCCTATGAAGTGTATGTAGAATAACCAGCCCTTGTGTCCCTTGGATGGTGCTAGATGGATGCAATGGAGCTCTTAGATGCTTGATGGATGCAACCTTAGGTGGTGATAACTAATGTTTAGTTCTTGGTCCCTTTATTATGATCACATAACTTTATATTTATATAATTCCCTTGTTTGAATTTTGTAATCAACCACAAAAAGGATGACTACCTAAAAGATAAGATGCTCAAATGGCTAGAAAGGACCCAAAAGATGTG
Source organism: Taxus wallichiana var. yunnanensis (assembly GCA_018340775.1). Classification (NCBI taxonomy): domain Eukaryota; kingdom Viridiplantae; phylum Streptophyta; class Pinopsida; order Cupressales; family Taxaceae; genus Taxus; species Taxus wallichiana. Next base: position 712,957,476 of record CM031237.1, on the reverse strand, counting down.
AACAAAGTGTACTGAGGTCAGGGGCACCTAGAGGGGATGAGGGAACCTGACGCTGGCATCCTAGTTGGTCACTGGTGTCCAGGATGATAAATGCCGAAGTATAAAGAGGAAAACTGAGCAAATAAGGGTGTAAGACCAAAAGTGGCAACAGAAAGAAAAGAAAGGTGGCCAAAGACATGAGTTAATTAGTACTTTTCTTACTTAGGAATTATATGAATAGTAGTATGTAACCGGGACTAAATAATTACCCAAAGTACGTGATTTTGTGTGTAGATTCATTTTGATTGTCAACAATAAAATATGAGAGTCAGATTGTTAGTTAGCATTAGATAAGCTCTCTCCATATTTTGTGGAGATTGATAATTTTGGATAGATTTAAATATTAGTTAATAAAGATGTATTCCTTAAAATAAGGAGGTGGTTGGGAGCATACAATTATAAATGAAACCTCCTACACTAGTGAATGTAATCTCCATTTTTCTGATCAATTCATTTTGAGTATCTATTAGTCCATTTGTAAATAACATAGATTAAAATCCTCTTATGAGGAATGAGCTAGCCACTCATTCTAAGGAAGATGGATTTATATATTTATTTTTATTTTCCATTATGTAATTATGTTTTGTTGTATTTTTGTATCATGTAATTATTCTTTTTATGTATAATTTATTGTAAACCTACAAGTGCTTTATGTGTTTATTTTCAATTCAAAAATTTATTTTTCTGCAATGTTTGATTTAAATTTCCCATAAGTGTGTTTCCTTTCATGCAAGTACACTTTTTAATTCATGCAATATGTGTTTCCTTTCATGCAAGTGTGTTTACTTTCATGCAATTGTGCTTTTTAATTTCGTAAAGTGTGTTTCTTCATTTATGCAAGTGTGGATTTGGTAGAAGGGACCATTGCCAAATATCTCTTTTTCCTTTTTCATATACCCTTCAGACACTAGCCTTGGATTGAAATTATTAATGTTGATGTTTGACGACCCTCCTAAAAACTCTAGGAATATTATCAACCATACTATGAGTGCTCAACTCCTTCAAATATTTGTAATTGAGATGTCCAAATATTTCATGACAAAGCTTACTCATTGAATCTTCATGAGAAACCAAAGATGTCCCTATTAAGTAAGTGTCTTCAAAAACCTCAAACTAATATAGTATAGAATTATGATCAACGATACCCTAAACAACAAGTGAATGAGGCTTTAACAAGGTTCATACTTTTTCCCATTGTGGTGTAAAAATCATTATCTTGCCTTGACAAGAATGAAAAATTTGATACACATAAATCAAATTTTTAGTGATGTAAGGATCATACGAGTGCATCTTAGATATTGCCAACATTAAGGTGTATATCACCTTTTATCTTAAAGAAAATAAAGGAAGAATCTCCAACCTCGGTTTTGAAGTAGAACTCAAACCTAGAGATACAAAAGTCTCCTTGAAAGAAGACATTATTATAACAAAAAAAGTAACACCCTAGGATTTTCTTGTTACAGATCCCTAATTTTTGCTAACATGGGATGATCTCACAAGTGTGGGACTTAAAAAGTGATATCAACCTCTAGAGAAGGCTGGTTTCTCTACCTAATCCTAATGCTAACACTACTCCTAAGGAAGGAAATACAACTAACTAATCATAATATAAATACTCCAAGGGACCATGGAGATAGAAAAGGCTTAGAAAGATGCACATAAATGAAATCTTAAGCTAAAATATGGTGATAACATTTAGAAAATGGTGAAGACACTCTAATGAGGGAGAAGGGAGAGGCCGAACATAAGTGGCACATACCCAAAATGCATTTTCTATCTACTCTCACATGAAACACAAAAAAATGAACTTACGAAGGATAAATAAATGCACAACAAAATACATCAAGTAAAATAGAGGCAATGTTGCAGATAAACACGAGTCAGGGTTGAGAAAACACCACAAAATAAGCTTTATTGCAATAAAATTATGCACAGACCATTACGTTTCTGAGAGGAAGGCACAAGAACACATTTCCAAACCCAAAATGAAGGTTTGACGGCTCATAGTTGCTCAAGAACCATTTTTACATAATTCCTTTACATTTTAGAACATCCTCCTTTCAAAAATGAAATATTTTACAATATATAGATCAAGGAAGAAATATAAGAGGGAAAAGAGAGGGAAAGAGATTGGATTTGATCTTGTCATTAATGAAAATATTTGTCTTTCCTTGAAACACAAATTTTAAGCTTCAAACACCATTAATCATCATCAAATATACGGGAAATAACATGGGCACTCTTGCAAGACCATTCCCCAATGTCCTTTTACTTCTAGGAGAAGGTAAGAGTCCCATAATCAATTTGGGTGGTTAAGCCATCTATAATTACACATTAATGCCTAAATTGTTTTTCCTATTTTCCTCTAACCAAACACTGCCAATTTTAAAATCAAATAATGGCAAACTGAAGGTCTTGAGGAGACCTTTCCAACAAGATCATTTTTGTGTGATTTGGAGCTCTGGAGTAAAATTTATGGCATTTGAATTTTGCATGTTGGGATGAACAAGATAGTGACATGTGGTAGTGTTTGATTATCTCAAAGATTGCTTATGCCTACATGTTGCTTACTTTTCCTTTACCACATGTTTTCCTTTTATTAGTTGTGGTGTTGAGCCTTATGAAACCTCCATTATCCATCGTGAAGCATAAACCAATGAGAAAGCTCCATGCTCCTCACAATGTCAGACTATTCTTTTACCCTGATTAACAACTATGAAATGTAAGCCAATGAGAAAGGTCCACATATGACACATATTAGATCTGTCTTTGTTTCATGCTTGCCTTTCATTGGTTGTGCCTTCATATCATGATGTATATTTGGGAGGACTTAAAACTTTGGCTCCATAGAATCGCAACCATGTATCCCACGACTCGCTTGCAGGACCACTCCAACTCAAGTTTTTACCAAATTCATTTATTCCGGGGCTTGAGTTTTGCCAAAGTCCATCACCCTAAAGTGTGACAAAATTCTTCCACATATCCACCTCCAAACCCTTTGATTTTTCACCATGTGATGCCATTTAATTTGCACCACCTATCCTGCTTTCCCCACTAATTGTTTAACCCTACCCGAACCCGACGCCCTTTACCAAATTCGGTCATCAAGGGCTTGAGATCCTCTAGAGTTCATCACCCTAAAGTTTGTGAGAATGTTGAAATGTGTCCCATCTTGATCATTTATTTTCTTCCGCATGGCCCCTATCGATGTTTGGCATTGAAATTGACATCTAAATGAACATCACACAACCTTTTAAATATAACCCACTAATGGATTATTTGAGCCTCTCATGGGTTTTTAAATGCCAACAAAGCTAGTGCTTTGGAGAGGTGGAATTTAGTGACCATTTAAACGTATTCAACCCTTTTAAAATGACTAAGTCCATTTTTAACCTTGTTAAAGCCAAAATAACCCTGGGGCTATTTTGGGATAATAGACATGTGATGAGAAACGCTGGAAGCTATAACACAACTATCTATAATTCGACCGAGATCTCCCAACAACATTAAGTGATTTTCCATGCTCATTGAAAGGAGGTGGAGTAGAGATAAATATATTGTGGTTTTTTATTGCATCCTTTAAGGCTTGTATTTTCTTTCAACATCAAGTTTCTACATGACCATTGCAGGTCGGAAAAAGTATGAAAGACTAAACTTATTCTTGTATTTAGAAGACTCCTTAGGTTTAGATTTATTTTCTTTGGGTTTAGGAGCTCTTTGAGATGGAGAAGGAGTGGACATGGATTTACCTATTGGCTTTCCTTTACCCTTAGGATTAGATGATACTAATGCCTTTTGATAGGTGGAAGACTCAAGCTTAGAAATTTTGGATTCTTCCCTAGTAATTATTTCACAAAATTTTTCTAATGTAGGAATTTTGAATGTGTCACCTAATGCATCCATATTAGAGAAAAAGTTAGAAGAAAAGATTTAGAATGAACCTCTCAACTTGGACAGAATTAGGTAAACACACTCTTCATATTTCTTATCTCTTCCACTCCCCTTCAACTGTGTCAACAATTGTTATAACTTAGAGAGATAGTTTATACTTAATGGAAAATTTTCGGAGACAAAGAGAAGTGATCTCAATTTGAAGTTGCACAACTCTCATGTGATCTACCTTACCAAATAACTCAATTAATTTCTCCCATATTTTGAAAGGAGAGTAACATCCTTCCAAATGAAACAAAAGACTATCACTTACATATGTTTCTATCAAACCCATACACTCATTAAATTTGATTTGATACTAAAATTTCTCATATTCTATAGTGAAACCTTTGGTTGTTTTGTATAAGTTAAAGCCCATAATCCTTTGTGTTTCTTGATTGTTTCCATTCTTGGTCCCCACGTGAGGTAATTACGTGTTGTTAATGAATCAAGTTGGTCTAATGTAGAAAAAGATAAAAACATCATTCTCAAAAATCACCAAAGAATAAAAGAATTTTGTGTGCAAAAAGAACTTTATTAAGTGTTTTCTTAAAATAAATAGTTTGTAATATTTATTTTAGTTTACACCGTTGTAATAAAAATTAAAAATGTTTTCTATCTTCAAAAATTGATAAGGGAGCTACAATTAAGCACTTACTAGTAGGAATCCCAACTTTAAGCCCTCATATGACCATACCATATGACCGAGGGGATTTTTATGGGAAAATAACAAAGCCACACAACAATACACGGATCTGCACCCACATGCATCCCGATCCGAATAGGAAAAAAAAAGTATATATTGCAGAAAGCCCAAAACCATTTTCTTGGGCCACTTGTCATGACTGCGCAAAATTATGTGTGAATTATCATGCACACATGTAGTTCTACAAAACCAAAAACAATTCTAAATCATCTCGCCCCCACTAATGGTCGAGTTTACAATCGATCTTGTGGTTTTTCCACCTTCCATATCCAATAGTGCACTTCATTTTGCATAGAAATGCATGTTGCAAAATAATAATAATAAATTCTAAACACATGAAAATAAATAAGCCATCACTTGTAAGATGTCCTGCAACATCTATCAATTTGATACCATAAAAGGAACGATAACTTGATTTCTCCAAGCCACAAAGATCTCAAATGTTAATAGATCATCATATTTAATAACTTGAAAGTAATTCGACATAATAACCTTAAAAATAGATTTGTAAACAAAGAGAAAAAATATCAATCTAAGAACTAGTCAAGGTCATAGATAAATGAAAAAACTAGTCAAGACCATAGATTAAGAACTATACCTAACAACTACAAAGAATTAGTCTATACCATATATCAAGAAAAGAACTATACATAACAACTAGATAATATCCTCATAATATCTAAATAAGATAAAAGAAATATCCACACATAAGTACATGAGGATAACTAAAATGTAAATAAAGTACCTAGGTGAACATGAGCTAGAGTAAACAACCTACTTTAACACCTTCTCCCATAACTACCCACACATGACGATAACGATATTTTAGTTGCTTCTATTATACATGATTATGATATGGATCCAAATTTACCACTTAAGGAAGATAAATTTAAAGTCCTACATTATGGTAACACTTTTTATCACCCCAAACCTAAACCCACTATTCAAGTTTTGGTACAAGCCATTATATTTTGACAAATATAGCAATCGACCACATGATATTATACTTATTTTTAGTTTAAGAGGCTAATTAGATACCTTCGATGATGATCACCCTTTTCAATGACTTAAATTTCAAAAGGTTTGACCTTTTATAACTTCCATCATATCAATGGACACTATGACAATGATTATTATGCATTGGATCGAAGCTTAAGTTTGTTGGGGGTGTTTTATACACACTTGGAAAACACTCAGTAAAAGTGTAGACACCAATTTTTGGTGTCGCTACCCCTCATCCCACATTCGATCCCCTTCGTCGTCATTTTCTACATACATACCTCTTTTCCCATTCAAATCCCCCTTTCCCTCTTAAAATCTGTTTATCCATTTGATGGGTGTTTTTGCCTCAATATCATCTTAATCACACCCTTATTTAATTTATCCTAATCATCCCTAATCATCTTTAATTAAATATAAACCTTCATATAATTCATTTATTCTCCCTAAATCCTCCATTTTATCCTTCTTAGGCCCTCATTTAATAATTTCACCTCCCCTTTTCCTTTATTTAATATTTTCCACCTCCCACCTACCCATTTATCCATCCTAAGTAACCCTAACTCATCCTTACCTCTCAAAACCCTAATCTCACCTCATAAGGGCTCATTTCCTTAAGCTTGTCACCCTTCTAACACTTAAATGAATGGGCCTTCGTAATTAGAGGTGACTCATCCAGTCACCATCGACCCTATAAATATGCCTTTACTCCCTCCTTACAAATAGATGGAATTTTGGGTATCCTTCAGATTTAGCTTTGTTTTTGTAGGTTTCGTCGCTTCTCACCAACAATTGTTGTCATCTTAGATTTTCCTTTTAAAGACCCCTTTCATCATTATGGAGATTTGAAGATACTTTGAGCTTATGTGGATCCCCCTTTGTCTTTCCTTTTCTCTTGTGCTTCAACCTCACGGGATCGCATCACCTTGGAACCATATCATTTCCTCATCCTTCATTTAGGCTTCTTCATCCTTTGTTTTCATCCATCTTGACATTATCAAATATTAGAGCTATCCCGGTCACCATCAAATTACCACGATCACCGTTGAACAACTCTATAATTCTCTTATTTATAGATTTTCCCCTTTTTGGCCTCTCTATCTAATCTCTCTAGATCTCATATCCTTTAATATTTCCATTCTGAAAACCTGCAGCTTCAGATCTAGACTTCATCTGATTGGGTTGTGCCCAACCCGATTCAATCACCATTGATCATGTTGAGCATTTCGATATCTCATTAATTTTCTTAGATCCTTTTCATCCGATTCAAGTTTAGATCTTCTTGTAGTGCCCATGTTTTAGTTCAACATCATCCTCAATTTAGATTAGCTTCAAATTAGGCTTCGGGAAACCCCTACAGGTCAATTTTCTACATTTTATTCTTACACGCCCTCAATTGTGCTTTGTAGCCTTCGGTCACTGTCGACCCACCTAGTTTTGATTTAGTTTACATAGTAGACATAAAATCAAAAACTTGGGTACATTTCTAGGTCCTAATCACATACTTACATTCATATGATTCCTAAGTGAGAAAAGTACTAATTGATCACTATCTTTGGTCTTTTTTGTTTTCTTTCTGGTTTCCTTCTTGGGCTCGCACACCTTATACCCAATATGAATTTCATTACTTCAGATTTTCGGCTTTAGACACCGGTGCCGGCCCGGGACACCAAAACCCGGGCGCCCCGTCCCTCTAGGTGCCCCCCGTCCTGTTTGTATCTTAATCATTTCTCTTGGGTCCTTTCTAGATGTTGGGTGTCTTTATTTCTTGGTGGTTAGCCTTTTAATGGTTAATTATGAAATTCAAACAAGGGAATTATATAAATACAATGCTATGTGATCAAATTAAGGGACCAAGCTCTAAGCATCTACTACCATTACCTAAGGTTACATCCAAAGGCATTATAAGAGCATCAAAACATCCATCTAGCTTCACTTAAGGGAAAAGGGACTACTAATTATACATAAGTGCATAAGAGGGAAGTTAATTTTTCTATGTAGACATCTATTTACATCTTCTACGTATAGCTATTGCTTGCTATCAACTACATTCATGCATAAGAGTTTCCTAGGAGCGATTTCCATACACACTCACTAGAACTACACAAAGTTTGAAATGTAGTGCAACGCCAAGATCATAAGTTCACTCGGTCGGATGACCGTGGAGTCGGTTTGAATCCCCATTTTCATATTTTTTAAAAAGTTGATGTGTTTTGGGGTTTTGTAGGACATCTATTTCATTACGAGGTTATAGGTGACATTAACGAACTTAGTGCGAAACACAAGCGATCAAAGGTGAAGGTCGGTAAATATCTAGCAACCTTGCAAAAACCAGTTTTTGAGGTTTACGTAGACTCTGGCACCTAGTTAGGGTCTCGGCACCTAAGCGCCCTAGTACAGTACATACGCACCTTGGTCCTACCTTCTACTTGCACTTTTATAATTTTACGGGTTTAGATGCAACACTTTGTGTTCCATATCCAACAGATTTTCTAGCTTCACACACCTTAGGATTTATTGCAAATTAGCTAAGTCTTTTATCCCATTTCTTGCACTTAAGGTTTTAGATTATCTTACTTATTGCTTGTGTCACATTCTATACTTTATTACTATATTATTGCATATGAATTTGAAATATCCTATCTAGGATTTTTTTAAAATCATTTGGTGAACTCGTCTCATTCGAATACTCTTGGATCCTTATTTTTCTTCTTTCATGGCTTTTAAGCTTCTCAAGTATTCTTGCATCAATTGCTTCGAATGCACCCATCTTGCAAAGATGTTCTTCTAAAATCCCTAAACACTATGTATCTTCCTAGCGATACACCACCTGCTTAAGTCAATGCTATCTTTGATCATCTTTCTGATGACTCTCTTGGTTCTAATTCCAATCAATCTATTTGTAAATCAATTCAAGATTTACATTCTTTATTTCAAGATAAATTTCAGGCTATGGAATCCACGATTACATCTCTTAAATATGAAATTAAAAATCTTAAGGACGCTTCTTAGGATCATGCTAGTTCTTCTTCTCATCCTCATCCTATGTCTTCTACATGTGCTCATATTAGTGAACCTCAAGTCTTACCATTACCGGAGCCTCTCACGTTTGATCACAATGCTAAAAAAATGATATTATTATTGATATCCTTAGTCATCAATGGATCGATTTTCCATCTACTTATGGCTATCCTCTTTATCACCTTGAAAAATATCAAGGTTGTCCAAATTACAATTATCATCGAATCAATGGACATAATGAAAATGATTGCTATGTTTTACAATGAAGAATCAAGAATCTTGAGTGTCAAGGCTTTATCTCATTCATGCACAATTTTTTTGCATTACCATCTACAAATGCTACATCCAAATGGGCTCCTAAATCTTATCCTTCTATGTCTAATGAGCATCATGCCACCACTTTTAATGTGCCTTCTTTGGTCAGTCAAGTACCACCTATTCAACCCATTCCAACTAAGCAATCACCTCTCAAGGTTCGTCTTCCATCACCTCCTCCTACTAAGTCATCTACAACATTACCAAGTCAAACTAAGAAACCTCCTCTAAATATTGGTACAAATCCTCCACCTCTCAAGTCTTCTATGGCGTTACCAATTCCAAATAAGCAACCACCCACTATGCAAGACCAACAAAATCTAGTTGGCCTCTTTTGACTTCCACCACTCAAGGCCCCTTCACCATCACCACTTTAGCGTCCAATCACTTTTGTCAAGGAAACTACTCCTTACATTGATCCACTTAGCATCATCAACTAGATCTCCATCACTTACATACTTGGGGGCATCATAGCTTCTCCCCTTGCATTGTTATCAAATGTCTCTATCATCCCATGCACTTGACGCTCTACGCTTAATGTCTAATATCTCCTAAGCATCAATACAAACCACTTGATACACTTGTATCATCATTACCCGATGACACACTCTTGTGTTATGGTTCACACTTGACTGTTGAGTGCTCACTACATTCATGAACTTCACAGACTACATAATTTCTCTTGAATTTTTCTAACATATTCTTCTAGTGCACCATGTTATCTCGATTCTATAATCTATGCTTCATCTTTATAGTAAAAATATCATTCACACCACTATCCTATGATGCACTTTAGTCTCATGGTTCATACTCGACTACGGTGGGTCTAAATCTAAATTCAACCTCACCACATTCACATCATTCTACACTTTACACTTTGTGCTTCATGATCAGTCTTTCTAGCATCTCATTCCCTGCTTTGTGCTTCGTAATTCATCTTTATATCATTTCATTCAATATTTTTGGCATCTTCTTTTTACGCATCATATGACACTATTCTATGATCTACACTTTACACTCTATTACTAAATATTTCTAGCATACACATCATTCAAACCATTTCCCAATGACACACTCTTGTTCTATGGTTCATTCTTGATTATTGAGGGGTCATTTATAAATGAACTTCACTCTACTCATACACACATACATTCACTCAAGGGGCACACTTGATCCTATCACACTCACTTTGCATTCCATTCCATTCAAACTCACAACATCTGTGTATCTTGGAGGTGTTGGTACCCAAATTTACTCTCCTTCAAAGGCCGAGCAACATCATGGATTTGACAAGACACTCAAAGGTAGATAGATGATTATGTATGTCATTTTGTAGTTAGGGAAGCAATCTATCTGACTTTTTAGCACTCAGGCTTTGAAGAAGTGGGTAGCACCTTAAAAGGATTTGATCTTATCCTAACTATTTTAGGTTGTGCCTTTCAACCAAGGTAAGAGAACCTATTTTGTAACCTCTGTTATTGAAGGAGATGTAGATACCTTTCTTTTGCACAACTTTTATAAAGAAATCCTTGGGAAAATATGATCAACACACCGAAATCTGACTCTCACGAGTTGTCACTTCCAGATTATGGAGATATTTTCAATACAAGGCAAAGTTTACTAAAGACATTTAGAATTATGATTGTTCTACATATTTTTGCAAGTAGATTTTGTTCCTTTGTTGATACACAGGGAAAACAAGGGTAATTCGGGGTGGATCAATGGTTTGTAAATGATTTTGGTGGGATATGAAGCGGGATAAAGTTGATTATCTTTGGATCTTTGGAGGGACTTCACAATGATGAACAACTTCACAATAGAAAACTTCAGAATAGTCAAGACATTCCTTCAACCAAAAGGTTTTCTTAAATGGAGGCCCCGATCAACACGTTTTCACACAATCTTTGAGACTCCAACATGAAGGTTCGAATTGGAAAATCAATTAAACACTAAAGTTTCGATTAATCATGCCTAAGGTACACCGAAGACTTATAGAAAAACTTTATCAACAAATGATAGTAAATTGATTTTAAATTTTTACCTCATCCAAGATGAAGGCTCTTCTTGAAATGAAATTACAAATACCATTAGGGTATCGAGAGGACGAGATCCTATGTGATTTCACAAAAATTTCAAGTATAATATTGCAATAGAAGCGAAAGAAACTATTTTGAGACATTTTGAAAATAAAGCAAACACAAAATTGTTAGAGATTAGACATAAATTAATTCCAATATTTCTTAGATTCATCAACACGGGAAAGCTTCCAGAGAAATATCAGAGCTTGTCAATGGTTATACATCTACAACCAACTTGACACGATAGAAAATCTAACACAGAAGAAAATAATAGGTAATCTCTGCTTTGATCTCTTGAGAAGATGACTTTCTCAATTTTTTTCTCAAGAATTCATACTTGACCATTTTCAAGAGTAATCTCATTGCATTTATAATACACCCTTTACATCCAATTTCTCCCCTAAAAGAGGAATATTTGAAGCACCTTTTTTGCACATATCGGATCATGATTTGCAGAAAGTGACATTCAATGATTCACAAAAAAGTTACCAGGTGTTTTCAAAAAAGGTGAATCATTGCAAATATTTGCATCATTGTTCTAACTGGAGGCATATTCTTCACCCTTAGCGCCTGCAACACCTTTTCCCCTCAAAAGAGAAGAATATTCAAGGGACCTTTGCTTGTTACCAATTTGTTTTAGACAGAGACATTTAACAAATTCAGATCCAAAATCTTCCAGGTGGACCAATTATGAACTGATCACGTCTCTGGGACCCTCGAATAATGACTAGGATGCCATGCCATAAATTTTCAGGATTCCTTCTAATCATTCTAATTCTATCATGCAAGAAATCCCTCCTTTAATCATTTTTCAGAGCCTCTGCATAGTTGGACTTGACAGGTCATCCCTTTTTGCTTTTGAGGCAATGCCTTTTTAACCTTTTGCGCTGCACTTTCATCATTTCATCCTTTTTCCCTCTGAAATTTTACTCTGCACTTTCTGGATCTGGCATTTTCCATTTTTACACGAGCCCGAGAAAAAATCCACTTCAAAATTACTTCAGATTTACAAATTGAGCTCCCAAATTGATTCAATTGAACTTTGCAGACCAAAATGACACAATTTTGCCAAAAATTTGATGAAGAATGATGCAAAAATGCATCTCCGAACATCTTAGAGCTTCAATGGCAGAAAAATCAAATGATATGCACAGCAACTACCATTGATCCTGCCTTTCAAATTTTAATCGAGCCCTCCACATGGCAAAATGTGATTGGAAACAGGTATGGGAGCACCTTTTGACATTTGATAATTTTCCAAAAGGAAAAAAGTTCCACATTTTCCCTGCGGGCCCGCACCTCCATTTTTGACTACTCAACACTAGCATTTTTTTCCTGTCGAGGCCGTGCTTCAACTTACAATTTTATCCCTTTTTACAAAAGGAAAAAAACCTTAAATGACCCCAAAGCTCCGTTTCTCCATTTCCCGCCTACTACGTGTCTCAATGGCGCATTTTGAGATGGTCTCGAAAAGTAGAGACCCCAAACATGTGTGGTCCCTCCACATGTCCCAGGCCCTTTAGGAAGTTGCTTGAAAAGTCTAAGTACGAAAGGCATGTGAAGCCTCCACGTGTCTTGGCGACGCAACTTCAAGATGGTCCCCAAGAGCGAGACCCTGAGCAAGCGTGGGCTCACCACATGGACATGTTTTGGGTTGAAGTGAGCCTTAGAATTTTTAAAGTGCCCTGTAGAGCTGCATCTAACTAGAAAGGGCCACGTTTCAACTAATGTCGAGAAGTAATTTTGACCGGGAAACTACACCCGTCAAACCATAAAATGCAGGAGAACCACCATTTGAGCCGGGGAGACAGAAAACATAATAGAGGCCACAAACTGAAGAATTTCAATGACAAATGGGGCGAGACTAATTTGAGCACCAACACAGGCTCGACTCGGGGATGGGAACTCCTTGTGAGTGCCACAATAACAAATAGCAAACCAAGTGCCAAGAACAAACCATGTGCCGAAAACATACCATTGGGTAACAAAGTCAAAGAAAAATCTTGCAGAGTAGAACAACCATAAGCATCCTCCAAAAAATGAACTCGAGAAACTAGCAAAACCAGGTCACCAAGGACCAGAACAAACAAAAACACAAAAGCAGATGAGAACAAAGAACTATACACTGTACAAATGGAGAGCATCCTGATTCAAAGAAAACAATAAAGGAAAAACTTCAAGTTCCTACCATTCTAGATATGACCATGCTAAGCATTTCTGATATGTTTTTAATAGATGGTCATATGATTGCCTCTCTTTTCCATCCAAGTCACTATCTAGCCACATTTCTTCAAGCTTATATTTTGTGCCTGGGTCAATTTTTCTAACATCTTTTGAGGTTACATCAAACATCAAAGTATTGAGAAAATCATCCTACTCATGATACCTGCATTGATCAATTTCATATTCCTTGAAAGCAACATAACTCATAGAGTTATCAATATCAATATCTACATGCAATACTTCATAAGAAGCATTGTTGGGGTCCTCAATAAGATATAACATCTTCTTTTCACTAGGTAACTTCACAAGGTTTCCCTTAATTGGTATGGTGGCATAAGACATGTCCATATGAACATTTCCACCAACACTTGCAGCCCACTTTCTTGATAACAGCATGCCCCATTTGGCAGGGCAATCAATGACAACAACATCAAGTTTCAAGTTCTTACGGATAAGCTGCAAGTTATACCACCAAACCTTTTACACATCCTACAATAGGCACCTCTCTAGAATCCATTATAGTACACTTGCCATAAGTTCTTTGTCACTTTAATGTTCAATTCATTCATGACTTCCAGAGGCATAACATTGCATGATGCTTGAGAATCAAACATACAAGCTGTTTATCAGTCTATCTTTAATAATCAATGTTGTAAAAACTGGATCAACATTTAATTGAGACTCAACCAAAGATGTTCCCAAGTAAACTTTAGGTGGTTCACTGGTTCCTCCAGTGCTTGGGGTTTTTTCAACTCTGAAATGGTAGGAGGAGTCTCAACATTTCTACCTTGGGTGAATTTTTCTTCTCTAAACCCCAAATATTTGAATGCTCTGTTCCTATGCTTAAGGATTCTAAGAAATTCAACAATAGGAACATAAATCTTGATCTGACTCAAGATTTGGGCTATGTCACAAGGAACATATTTGGGTAATGCAGTGTTAGGAGGAAGGTTTACAAATTCATCCGATGGCACATAATTTTTATAGTATGAGCATAGGGAGGGACATAAGTTCTACTTGAGACAACAAGGCCTTTGCTGATATATCTTTCTTTGGAGTCTCTTTTGGGATCTTGGTAAGTAACCTTTGGAATGTTTGGTTTGGCCTGAGGCCCTACCCCTTTGGTAACCCTACTCCTGGTATTATATTCTTTTTCATGGCCAACCAAAACATTCATTAACAACTGCTATCCTCCTCAGAAGGTATCCTTCCATCATACTTCTAAATCATTAGAGCTCTTAGGTACTCAAAATCATTATTAGGAAGTTCAAAATATTGCACCATATAAATTTCAGAAGTATGAGTAGGAAGAAGAGGTAATACAGTGAATGAAATCACGAAATCTTTAGCAATTCTAGAAATGATCAGCTCAGTTGAGGTTGCTCCCTTTTGTGAACTCATAGAGGAATCCACCATGCATGCATCATCATCAGTGTTGTCATCGTCATCAAATTCTTCAACTTGTTGATCTTCTTCACATGATAGATGGGGTAAGAAGCATTTGTCACACCAATCCATTTGATTTGTTTCTTATTAATATAGAACTCGGGCGGTCAGAGGATTAGGCACCATTCTAATTTCACGTGCTTAGGGATTTCTATTTATAGATCCCATGGGTCCTTTACCTTTGTCATCTGACCTTTGATCACCCCTAGGATGATTGCTAAATTTGTCATGATTTTGTGCCTTTTGCTGACCTTGTGAACTCTGCCCAATTCCTTTCTTTGCCTCCAAGCTAGTTTGTAGGAGATTTCTTTGACAGCCCCTACCAAAGTTTTAACAACCTCCTCAAGATCCACACTCTTGCTTGCTTGAGGTTTTTCTGGGTTTATTAGTTTAACACCTTCCCTCTTAGGAGGTTTTCTAATGGCCTTGATGTTGTTCTCAATTTATAGAGCCATAGTAAAGGCCTACCTCAAAGTGTCAGGGTTTTTATCCCTCAAATAGTATGCAACCTTCTTGTCAAATGCATCAACATACTTTATAAGACAAGATTCATCACACGACCTCAAATTCACAGGAAATATTCTCAATGTATTATTGAATCTCGTATTAAAGTCATGCATTGATTCATTAGGATTATTTTTAATATTCTCAAATTTTGACAAAAGAAACCTAGGGTCTGTTTTGTCACCATACTGCAATCTAAATGCATTCCTCATTTCAGTCTAAGAATCAATAGAGTTATCAGGAAGAGCTTTATACCAGTCCCTTGCATCCTCTTCTAGAGTATGAATAAATAATTTAATGTATACATCTTCAAACCCTATTTGAAATCCTCCATCATATTAACAAAGATTTTCAAGTGCGATAATCGGTTATTGCATTATTTCCTTGAAACTTAGGCAATTTGTTTCTTAATTTCTATGACACAACATTCCAATAGCAATCCATACCTATAAAGCTGATGGGATATCGACATTAAAATTTTCCTCTGTAATTTCTATTTTATTAATGTATGTATTAGGAATAGGATGTTGCTAAGTATAATTAGTAGTAGCGTCGATAAAAGATAGATCTTTACCGGTATGACACCGCCAATAATGTATAGTATGGTAATAGTCAAAAGTACAATAGGAATGTTGTGGTAAAAAGTAAATATTTTTCGTAAGTGGTTCGGTAATGTTAAAATGTCAAAGTTAGGGTAAGTAGAGAAGTAGGGTCTACATGATTAGGAATTAGAAATATTATATTGGTAATAAGGACAAGGAGTGAGGTCATAAATATTTTGTGTATTTTATTTGTAAAAAGTCTAAAAATGTGGAACCCATGTGAAATGATAAGGTTTATCTTATCTTAAAAGATAAGCTTACATGTACAAATAAGAGTTAAGGTATGGAATATGATTCATTAGAGTAGATTTCTTATCCTATCTTAGAGATAAGATGGATAAGCCTGGAAGTTCTATAAATAGAGAGGCCACCCCCCTCATTTAGCATAGAAGGAAGTAGTGAGAAATATTGTATGAGTAAGTGTGTAAAGGAAGCCATCATTTTGAAGGTGTGTTAAAGAAGCCATTAAGAGGTGTAATTGTGAAGTTTCTCCCATAGTTATTGTTGGAAGGCAAGTGAAGTCAGTAACACTTGAAGTACCTCATGGGTGAGATTGTAACAATTTCATGTTGATATTATAATTTACACTTATATTTCAGATTTATCATCATTCCTTCTTATCATAGTCTATGGTATTCTTGTGTTATGTTTGTTGTTGTGTTTCCAGATTCCATCCACCAAACTAAAAGCTGTGCATTAGTAAATAATCATAGCACGAGGAGTTCCCGGTAAAGAATTATCATAGTGCCGGATTGGTGATGACAAGATCAAAAGTATTAATGAAAAATGGAGGTCTGGGTGGAGGTGAGCCATGTTATTCTAAGGAGGTGATCTTACAGGAGAAACAAAGTGATGAGGAGTGAGGGGTTTGCGCGGTACAGGGATAAAATTTTGAATGACTATCCCCTAATGGCTCTTTTTCACATCGACACTATCACGTTTGGAAAATACGGGGGTAGAAAGAGAGGAAAATCTTTCAAATACGGGGTAGAATGATAAGACCCTCTCTCCGGATGGAGAATTTAGATTTACAAAGAAACTACCCGATTTAGATGTAGTTGAGGAAGCATTGTAATCTTCAATCACGTGCCGATCAGTTTCACCAATGGAGATCTATTTTCTTGATGCTTGATCTCCAACAACCTTCCAAATTCTTCCTCCTTCTAAATTAGACTTTCCAAACTTTGGAAACAACCTTCTACTAGGGTCTGTGATGAAGAAATATCTTCTTCCTTCCAGCTTTGCAAAGATTGGTAACAAATTTACATTGACTGAGGTTAAGACATTGTCATTTACCAAAAACAAATCAACACAAAGTTGCCACTAAGTATTTTCACTCTAGTTGTGCAAATGCACTAAAATAATCTGTCAAATGTCTATCAGCACTAAAAATCATGTAAATCTTTACAAATCAGACCTTCCTTCACCCAAATTTATCAATGGTGAGGCAAACTTAGTACAATAACTGCTGGAAAAATTAGATAGACAACACGTAGAACTTATAACTTTGTTCAATTCTTAAATATTTGATCAGAGAATGATGTTTACAAAACGTATTTGTACACAAAACTACAATAAACATTACTAGGGTCTGTATGCGTACACCTTTGTTCAAATACTTCAAAATTCTGATAGCGACACCAAAAGCATGGTTGACGGGCCAAATGGATAAAAGCGGAAATAAATCAACAAATCGGTCTTGGTAATGGAAATTAGTCCTGGAAATGGCACAAGAAGCGTGTTAGTACTGGATTTACTCTCCTTCAAAGCCAGAGCAACATCATGGATTTGAAAAGACACTCAGAGGTAGATAGATGATTATGTATGTCATTTTGTATCTCGGGAAGCAATCTATTTGACTTTTTAGCACTCAAGCTTTAAAGAAGTGGGTTGCACCTTAAAAGGATTTGATCTTATCCTAACTATTTTAGGTTGTGCCTTTCAACCAAGGTAAGAGAACCTATTTTGTAACCTCTTTTATTGAAGGAGACACATATACCTTTCTTTTGCACAACTTTTATAAAGAAAACCTTCGGAAAATATGATCAACACACCAAATCTGACTCTCATGAGTTGTCACTTCCAGATTATGGAGATATTTTCAATACAAGGCAAAGGTTACTAAAGACATTTGGATTTCTAATTGGTTTGCATATTTTGTAAGTAGATTTTGTTCCTTTGTTGATACACGGGCAAACGGGGGTAGTTCAAGGTGGATCAATGGTTTTTAAATAATTTTGGCGGGAGATGAAGTAGGATAAAGTTGATTATCTTTGGATCTTTGGAGGGACTTCACAATGATGAACAACTTCACAATAGAAAGCTTCAGAATAGTCAAGCGTTCTTTCAACCAAAAGGTGTGCTTGATGGAGGCCCGGATCATCACGTTTTCACACAATATTTGAGACTCCAACACGAAGGCTTGAATTGGAAAACTCAATTAAACACTAAAGTTTCGATTAATCATGCCTAAGGTACACCTGAAGACTTATAGACAAACTTTATCAACAAATGACATTAAATTGATTTTAATTTTTTTTATCTCATCTAAGATGAAGGCTCTTCTTGAAATGAAATTGCAAATACCATTAGACTATCATAGGGACGAGATCTGTGTGGTTTGACAAAAATTTCAAGTATAAGATTGCAATAGGAATGAAAGAAACTATTTGCAGACATTTTGAAAATAAAGCAGACACAAAATTGTTAGAGATTAGACACAAATTAATTCCAACATTTCTTAGATTCATCAACAGGGGAAAGCTTTCAGAGAAATCTCGAGTTTGTCAATGGCTATACATTTGCAACCAAATTGACATGACATAAAATCTAACATAGAAGAAAATAACGAGTAATCTCTCGCTTTGATCTCCCGGGAAGACTTTCTCAAATTTTTTCTCAAGAATTCATACTCGACCATTTGCAAGAGCAATCTCATTACATTTATAATACACCCTTTACATCCAATTTTCCCCCAAAATAGGAATATTTGAAGCACCTTTTACGCATATCGGATCATGATTTGCAGAAAGTGACATTCAACATATTCACGAAAAGAAAAGTTGTCGGTGTTTTCAAAAAAGGTGACTCATTACAAATATTTGAATCATTATTATAAGTGGAGGCATATTCTTCACTCTTAGCAACTGTAGCACCTTTTCCCCTCAAAAGAGAAGAATATTCAAGGGACTTTTACTTGTTACCAATTTGTTTTAGACAGAGACATTTAACAAATTCAGATCCGAAATCTACAGGTGGACCAATTATGAACTGATCATGTCTTTGGGACCCTCGAATAATGACTAGGATGCCATGCCACAACTTTTCGGGAGTCCTTTTAATCATTCTAATTCTGTCATGTGAGAAATCCCTCCTTTAATCATTTTTCAGAGCCTTTGCATAGCTGGACTTGATATGTCATCCCTTTTTGCTTTCGAGGCAATGCCTTTTTAACCTTTTGCACATGCACTTTCATCATTTCATCCCTTTTCCCTCTAAAATTTGACTCTACACTTTCTGGATTTGGCATTTTCCGTTTTACATGGGTTCGAGAAAAATCCACTTCAAAAGTACTTCAGATTTACAAATTAAGCTCCCAAATTGATTCAATTGAACTTTGCGAGACCAAAACGACACAATTTTGCCAAAAATTTGATGAGAATGATGCAAAAATGCATCTCAAACATCTTAGAGCTTAAATGGTAGAAAAGTCAAATGATATGCACAGCTACCGTTGATCCTGCCTTTCAACTTTTAATCTGAGCCCTCCACATGGCAAAATGTGATTGGAAACGGGTATGGGAGCACCTTTTGACATTTGATAATTTTCCAAAAAGGAAAAAGGTTCCACATTTTCCCCGCAGGCCCACACCTTTGTTTTTGACTACTCAGCGTTGGCATTTTTTTCCAGTCGAGGTCGTGCTTCAACTTACAATTTTATCCCTTTTTTACAAAAGGCAAAAATCTTAAATGACCCGAAGCTCTGTTTCTCCATTTCCCCCTGCTACGTGTCTCAATGGCACATTTTGAGATGGTCCCAAAAAGTAGAGACCCCAAACATGTGCGGTCCCTCCATGTGTCCCAGGCCCTTTAGGAAGTTGCTTGAAAAGTCTAAGTATAGGAAGGCCCGATGGAAGCCTCCATGTGTCTTTATGGCGCAACTTCAAGATGGTCCCCAAGAGTAGAGACCTTGAGCAAGCGCGGGCTCACCATGTGGACATGTTTTGGGTTGAAGTGAGCCTTAGAATTTTTAAAGTGCCCAGAGCCGCATCCAACCAGAAAGGGCTATATTTCAACTAATGCCAAGAAGTAATTTTGACCAGGAAACTACACCCATCAAACCGTAAAATGTAGGAGAACCACCATTTGAGCTCGGGAGACAGAAAACATAACAGAGGCCACAAAATGAAGAATTTCAATGACAAATGGGGCGAGACTAATTTGAGCACCAATAGGTAGCACTTACTCTTGTTTGTTTATACTTGCATGTTACACCTTGCTTACTATGTTAGACAAATACTTTGTATGTCATATGCACACATGCGTTCACTTGCCTTCTACGGTTGTGAATGTAGATTTTACACAAATCGTTACACGCAACACGGATGCTTGGCACAATACCTCTCACCGATTGTAAACACAAAATCATGCACTTTACGCATTATTTAGCCCGATTTTATACTACTATTTATAAGGTTCTCAAGTGAATAAAGTACTAATTAATCCCACCTTTTGGCCATCTTTTTCTTATATTTTATTTCGTCATTCCCACATATTTTTCTATACTTATCCACTTGTTTTGCAACTACCCCATCATTCTAGCTTGAAATCAGGGCACCTGTGGGCTTGTATTGGGGTGCCTTGATTTATGTTTCTCTTTCTCACTTATTTTTAAGGCCTTTCTAGCCATTTTTCATCCTTATCCTTTTCCCAGTCGGCCATGTCGGGGTTAATTATGAAATTAAGCTTGAGAACCCTATAAATATAAAGTTATAAGACCATAATGAGGGTCCTAACGTCACATACTACTATCACTCCATCTAGAGTTGCATCCACATAGTGTCATGCATCAAGGCTAGGAGATCTGCATCAACACACACACCATAGGGGGAGAGATTCTATTCTATTCCATACACACATGCTATTACATTTTCTATAGTTACTATTACTTGCTATTTCACAAAGTACAACTAGCACAAGAACACCGAGGGAATGCCACGAACACACTCACCAAAACTATATCCATGTCTGAAATGTAGTGCAATGCTCAGTGATAAGACCACTAGTTTGGTAGCTGAGGTCAGTCCGACCCAGTCATTCTACATGTTTTTTTTCTTAGGGTTTGATTCTTCCTTTCCTCTTACAGGTCATCATTTGAATATTCACCACATTCGGCACAACACAATGAATCTAGTATGATAGACATATATTGTTTGGAGATACCTTATGGCCCTGTAAAATTCATATTTTGTGCATTTATAGAGATCGGGTCACTCAATCTATAGACCTGGGGTACCTCAGGGTGCTCCAATACCTTCCCAAGTGCCCCTGTCGGTTCGGATCTTACAGATCTGGTCTTGCAGGATTTCTAAGTGATCATTGGCACTTCGCATTATGTTTTCGGCCTACTGACAACTTGCAATAGTCTCTTGAATTAGCTAAGCCATTTCTCTTCCTTATCTTACATAATTATGGTTTTATTTCACTTATAATAATTATTTACTATTGTTTCCATCTTGCTTTTAGTTTCATTTATACAACGTTTTAGTCCTAATTAAATTAACATTATTGGCTATACTTCCATAGTTTAGTTTCCATTTTTAAGTTAATCATTTTTGTGAACCCCACGTTTCTTCACAACTCCTTCCGGGTTTTTCATTCACTTTTAGTCATCATGAATATTTCCGTCAATGAATATCTCGCTTAACCATCCTAGTTTGATTCATCGATTTCAAACCCTCTTTGCTACTACCCATGTTTATGTTGACATGCATCCATATTCCATGTATGACACATTTTTGATGCCTTTTCCTAACACATAACATTCGGGCCAATCCTCCTACTAACATTCACCCTTTGACAATGACCCACCACTTTACATCATGTCTCACATCTACAATGTTTTTGTCAAGTGCACTCTTATTGATAATGGCTCTGAGATTAATTTGTTCCCTATGTCCTTTTTCCGGACCTTAGGTTTTCAACTCATGACATCATCCCTTCTTCTATCTCACTCTGTTATTATGATGGTACTATCCATCTATGTCTAGGCCACATTACCTTTCCTTTCACTATAGGTCCTAAGACTCTCCCTACCGTCTTCTTTGTCATTGATTTTCCTATCTCATATAATTGCTTGCTTAGTAGGCCATGGCTTCATGCCATGCAAGCTACCACTTCTATGGTCCATCGTTGTGTAAAATTCTTATGTGAGCATTTTGAGTATACTATCTTCCGAGATTACGATCTATTCCAATATTGTGTTCATGACCCTCACACTAGTCTTCCTATCCCTCACATTGATACTACAGATGAACCTCATCCTATGGATGATCTCGCCTCATTTACCACCTTGCTTGAGGGTGCTATTTGTTTACTAGATGTTATCCCTTCTACACTACCTCCTACTACAACTATTATTCCACATCAGCCACCTGTTCCATCCATGCATGATATCATCCCATCTTCATCTTCATAATTAGCTCATACCCCCTTTACATGTACACTCTTCATACATGGCTCATATTGGGAACATGTCCCATTCAATCCTACCTATGATGTAACCATATGTTCCCACCATGCTGGCTTCTGCTCATCTTGGTTTCAATTTTGAGGACCTTCAACCTTCTACTCATGCTCCTCATCTCTACTATGGCTTTGTCACTATAATTTTGCTTATGGTTTCCATGTTTTTCATCTTCTAGTCTATTTACTGCATGTACCCCTTGTTCCTCTCCACTCACATTAGGGGTTCTTGGCTTACTTACATTGGTGGCACATTAGACCCTAGTCACACCGACATTTCATTTCCTATGCCGTTCATTTGTGTCCTCATCTGCAATAGTTCCTTTCTTGGCTACTCACATAACTACACTCGATGGTATGCCCACGGTTTCCCATAACCCCCATTTACTGATGAAGAGTATGCTATGGGCATGTATAATATACGCCTCACAAGATCCTTGCATGATCAACTAGATTATATTGCTTACCAAGTCACTAATACTTGTCCATATGACTTTGACCCGAGGATGACAATCTTATCAATGAATTTACATGATTTTTGGCCACATTTGCTTAGGGGGCATATACATTACACAATCCCCCTTCATCATATTAGCATAGTTGCATATCTCATCTTTACATTCTCACTCATTCATTCATATAGGCATACTTATCACATGTCCTCACACCCTCGTTACCCGATGACACACTCTTGTGCTTTGGTTCACACTTGATTGTTGAGGGATTACCATTACATTGAACCCCACACACTACACTATAGGTTCTACACATTTACATTCTACCACATACATCCCACATCCTACACATTATCCTATACATACCTCATATATTATTCATTTATACATCATCTATCTCATACATGCTACACTAGTCATCATCTCATTTGCGTCTAGTTTTGCATCTCTTTCTTACATTCTATATTTACTCTAGGTTACATTATTTATGGGTCTAACTTTACATTTTCTCACTACATATTCTATTTTTCTATTTACCCTTATCACCGCATCTTACATAATCTACACATCCTACCTTTCCTACATTATATGATTCACATAGTGCATCTATCCATCATATACATTCTACATACTACACTAGATTCCATTACACATGGATCTAGTTCTACTTATCATCATTACATATTCCATTTCTATATACACCTATTATTGCATTTCACACCTTACATATTCACACTACACATCCTATATTGCATTGATCCACACACATGCATATTTACATCCCATATTCATCACTTGGTCATTTACACTACGTTGTCTTCTACGCGCTACACTCACCACCCTATGACACACTTTAGTTCCTCGGTCCATACTTGACTGCCGAGGGTTTACCAATCAAATGGACCTTACATTCATCATGCGACATTTTCCTCATGTGACATTTCCAACGTTAGTGACATACACCTTAGGTTAAATAGTCACCTCTTCTATCATCTTGTAGTGGTATACACCTTAGGTTAAATCACCACTCCTTTATTATTATTCATCTCCTAGTGACATACACTTTAGGCTAAATCACCACCCCATTATCATCTTGTAGTGGCATACACCTTAGGGTACATCACCACTCCCTTCTTATTTATCCCATAGTGACATACACTTTAGGCTAAATCATCACCCATCTTCATCCTTTCATACTATAGTGATATATGCTTAGGGCTAAATCATCACTCATACATTCAACAAGTCATGGTATATGCTTAGGCTATAGGGTCCACACACATATTTCCATATGTCTCATCCCCATACACTCATTCTATAGTGATATATGCTTAGGGATAAATCATCACTCCTCCATTCCACAAGTCGTGATATATGCTTCGGCTATAGGGTTCACATACATCTCTCTACATGTCACATTTCATCACCATTACATATACACACTCATCACAATGTGCTAGACACAACCAACACTACTCGACCATTTCCCTGATGACACACTCTCATTTACGGTTCATTATTGATTATTGAGGGGGAAAAAAAATGAACCTCATTGCATACACTTCCATCCACTGGTGGGCACATTGCTCCTATCATTCCATCTTACATTCCATTCCATCCATCCACAACATACTGCATTGTCTTGGGGGAATTTACTCTTGTTTACTAGTGTTTTGCATGATCACTTTACTACACATGTTAGATTGCTTTCTTATATGTCATTATCATATACACACATGCACATTCACACCTTTGTTTATGTGATCGCAAATATACATGATTCTACACGCAACATGGATGCTCACCTTCTACCCTTCCTATATTGGCATTGGGGGCATCCACATTCATCTTATCTAGGTGTTATTGTTTCATTTTGTACTTAGCATCTTATACTACTTTTTCATACATGCTTTGACATATTGGTTATCACTCTAACATGCTAGTTGGTGTTCCATGTGCAACACTTGTTTTGCAAGATTACATGTTTCCATGACTACTTGTTTGTTTCTACTTGTCTACTTTGTTTTCCATTATATGTGGGCTTTTCCTTTTCTTGTGTGCACACTTGTCTGTTGTTTGTGGCCATGATGGCCTTGAGTGTCTTGCGACATGTGAGTGATGTCCCATGTTTGAAACCCACTTTGTGTGGTCTACTTGTTTTCTTGCATGTTTACACTAATTTTTTTGGTAGTTACTACATTGTTTGCGTATTTTACACTTGTCTTATTGCATGCATGTGTTTTCAGACTAACACTTGTTTTGGCTAGCCATCCCCTTTTTGCATGCCTTAATATATACTAAGCACTTTCCCTTCCCCCTACAGGGTAGATTTCTATAGGTCAGAGTGTGGTTGGTCCTCTTTTGGGACCGCATTCTCCTTTTAACGATGTCACATGTACCCCCAAAGAGGGGGCATCATTGAGGGTTTCTACTAACACAATGTATTTACACCGGTTCACACACAACAAGTGAGTTTAGACTAGTCTACGAACTCCATACACAATGGCCTCTATAGGACATGGTGTCCTTTGACAAATTTATGGAGTAGTTACAGGATTGGGGTTACAATGGGTGTGCCTCTCTACACTAAACCATCCAATGACACCGGATTGCCCAAAAACTAGGACAATACAAAGATATCTTCACACATTTCAGCAAAAGTAGTTAAAGGTTGGAGGATACAACACATTTTGTCCCTATACTTCTTTAAAGCCTGTGGTGGCATGAGATTTCCTAAAAACTCTCGATAGTATAAGATATTCTTCTACACTTTTTCTCGACATGGATCAGGTGCACATGTTCCATTTACACTTTTATTCTAGCATATTTTACATTTGTGTACTTTACACATTTTTATACACATGCGTATTTTACACAACATTTTTTTACATATATACATATTTGACTACTTGATCATTTTCTCCTTGTAGGTCTAGTTGTATGAGAAATAAATAGTCAAATTGGGGGAAACAAAAAAAAACAACAACAATGACGACAATGACAACACATTGCTACAAGCACTTGCCTTTACTAACCATGCATGTACACTACACACATCAACAAACTACACACGTGTTCCACCCTAGGTTCACTCTCATCACTTTTATGCACATTTTTCATCTTTAGAATCCACGCTCCTCCACTTTTTTTTTTTATCATTCCACACTTGAGTCTAGTCCATCAACACGTCTTCTTCTACACTCTACATGGATATCAAGTACACATCTCTATCTACTTTATGTTACCAAGCATTCGCTCACCAACATAAAGTGGGGGCAAAATGTACACAAAATCATGCACTTTAGGCATTATTTAGCCTAGTCTTATACTACTATTTAGAAGGTTATCAAGTGAATAAAGTACTAATTAATCCCACATTTTGGCCATATTTTTCTTATATTTTATTTCATCATTCCCACATATATTTTTCTATACTTATCCACTTGTTTTGCAATTGCCCCATCATTCTAGCCTAAAATCAGGGCACCAGGCCTGTATTGGGGTGCCCTAGTCCCACCTTGGGTGCCCCGATCTATGTTTCTCTTTCCCACTTATTTTTGGGGCCTTTTTAGCCATTTTTCATCCTTATCCTTTTCTCATCTAGATATGTCGGGGTTAATTACGAAATTAAGCTTGAGAGCCCTATAAATATAAAGTTATAACACCATAATGAGGGTCTTAGTGTCACATACTACTATCACTCCATCTAGAGTTACATCTATTGCATCACTTGCATCCACACAATACCATGCTTCAAGGCTAAGAGATCTGCATCAACATACACATCATAGGGGGAGGGATTCTATTATATTCCATGCAAATATGCTATTACATTTTCTATAGTTACTATTGATCACTACTTAACAAAGTGTAATTGACACAAGAGCACCTAGGGCATGACATGTACACACTCAAAGAAAATCCATTTGAGTTTGAAATGTAGTGCAACACTCAGTGATAAGACCACTAGTTTAGCGGTGAGGTTAGTTTGAACCATTCATTCTACATTTTTATTTTTCTTAGGGTTTGATACTTCCTTTCCTCTTACAGGTCATCATTTGAATATTCACCACATTTGGTGCAACAAAGTGAATCTAGTGTGACAGATAGAAAATTTCTGGAGATACCTTACGACCATACGTAAAATATAGATTCTAAGCATTTACAAAGATCAGGATGCCCAATCTGTAGACCAAGACCAGGAGCCTCAGAGTGCCCTAGTACCTTCCTAAGTGCTCTAGTTAGTTTAGATCTTCCAGATCTAGTCTTCACAGGATTTTTGAGTGATCGTTGCACTTCTAGATTCTATTTTTAGACATGCGAAAATTTCTTGAATTAGCTAAGCCATTTCTCTTCCTTCTCTTACATACTTAGGGTTTTATTTCACTTAGAATAATTATTTACTATTGTTTCCATAGCACTTTTAGTTTCATTTATACAACGTTTTAGTCCTCCTAATTAGATTAACATTAGTGGCTATACTTCCATAGTTTAGTTTCCATTTTTGATTAATCACCGGTCCCATATTGGATCATAGGGAATCTACTTTCGTACACATCACATGTGCTATTGTTTCAATTGATACTATTTCCTATTCATACTAGCACACTACTCTATATTGGATCATACATGCTTTGACATACTTTTTATCTTTCTAACATGCTAATGGGTGCTTCATGTGCAACATTTATACTGCAACAACTATTTTCCATCATGGTTTTCTACTTTACTCTTTATTTGTCACCGCTTTGTTTGTCATTATTTTCCACTGTATGCCATTTTTTGCGGGATTTGCCCCTTTGTCTTGTGTGTACCCCATATGCTTTTGGCTGCTTCATCCTTGATTGTCTTGTGACATCATGGGTGATGTCCATGTTCTGCAACCCAATTTTCATGCTTTACATTTTCTTCTTGCTTTATCTTACATAATTCTATATGCATGCTTATCTTGTTTGCACTAACACATTTCCTAGCCATTGTTTGCATGTGCCTTGGTTTTTACCAAACACATTCCCTCCTACATACTAGTATCATTTCAACATCGGGTACTCTTTTGGGACGCATCCTCTGAAGTGACGTCACATGCACCTCAAATGAGGGGGAATCAATTAGGTGAATCGATCACCGTATACAAGAAAGAAAAAGTTACAATACAAGACAATTCAACACACAAATAGAGCTCAAACATAGTCACAATATGACCCAAATTCTGACTTGGGTCTTTGATTCAACACAAACACTAGTGCCCAAAATACAGACATGGGCGCCTAGTGCTTCGACCCTTTTCAGGCACCTATGACTAGAGGGAAGATACACATCTTTTCTCCGATCAACAAAATTTTAAGTAGTTTTCGAGAGAAGTTTCACAGATCACGGTGCACAATCCTCCAACAATTAGGATGCATTTTATCTTCTTTTTCTATTCACATTAGACCGAAATGGATCAAAATGGATTGAGCTTGAGAAAGATAGGATCACACCATCTGCAGTGGTGTATAAATTTTGGGAAACATTCAAAGGATGGAGAATAACACTAGATATTTCTCCTTGCATTTCTTTTGTTGTGGCATGTGATTTCCCTAAAAACTCACACTTGATATGAGATCACCCAAAAATTCTCTCTTCATCAAAGCATTTCAGTACATTTTTCTATCTTTTTCACTCTTCACAGATTAGGTGCACATGTTCCTTTTTCTACTTTTTACATTTTTACACACTCTTACATACTTTTTACATGCATTTCACACATTTGGATCAAATTTTTTCTATACATGTATTTGACTACTTCTTCACTCTTATTTTGTAGGTTTATCCTTAATACGCAACAAGAAGCAACCTTACACCGACATCGAGCATGACAACAACAATAGGTACAACATGACACATCACATACGCTTCACCCCTAGGGTCATTTCCACTTCCCCCTTCCTCTAGCTTCCATGCTTCTTGTTATTCACTCCATGTTTTTTCTTGTCTCCTTGGCACACTTTTGCCATCAATCTACATGGTTATCATGTACACATATCTTATATACTTTATGTTATGTAGATTTCCCTCAATAACATAAAGTCGTGGAAAATGTAGACACAAAATCACGAGTTGGGTACATTTCTAGGTCCTAATTACATACTTAAATTCATATGATTCCTAAGTGAGAAAAGCACTAATTGATCACTGTATTTGGCCTTTTTGTTTTCTTTTTGGTTTCCTCCTGGCCTTTCACACCCTATTTCCCGGTTTGAATTTCGTTACTTCACCTTTTTTAGCTCTAGACACCATCACCTAGCTAGGACGCCATCGCCTGTGTGCCCCTGGTCCCTCTCGGGTGCCCCCATCCTCTTTGTATCTTGCTTGCATATTTTGGGTCCTTTCTAGCTATTGGGAATCTTTATTTCTTGGTGGTTAGTCTTTTAGTGGTTAATTACAAAATTCAAACAAGGGATTATATAAATATAATACTATGTGATCAAGTTAAGGGACCAAGCTCTAAGCATCTACTACCATCACTTAATGTTGCATCCAAAGGAATTATAAGAGCATGGAAGCATCCATATAGCTTCAATCAAGGGAAAGGGACTCACTCTCTATCAAGTGCATTAAGCACAAGAG
Source organism: Taxus wallichiana var. yunnanensis (assembly GCA_018340775.1). Classification (NCBI taxonomy): domain Eukaryota; kingdom Viridiplantae; phylum Streptophyta; class Pinopsida; order Cupressales; family Taxaceae; genus Taxus; species Taxus wallichiana. The sequence continues at coordinate 712,927,805 of CM031237.1, read as the reverse complement.
CTTCCCAGGGCATGATTTCCACACACTCACTAGAACTACATGGAGTCTCGAAATGTATTACAACACTTGAATTGTAAGTTCACTCGGTTAGGTGAGCATCGAGGTTAGTTTGACTCCTCATTTGCACCTTTTCTTTTTTAGGATTTGATATGTTTTGTGATTTTGTAAGATATCTCTTTCATTGTAGGTTACATGTGACATCAACGAACTTAGTGCAACACATAGGTGATCAAAGGTGAAGGTCAACAAATATCTAACGACTCTGTGAAAACCGGTTTCCAAGTTTTTTCTCAGACTATGGTGCCCGGATTAGGGTCTCTAACACCTAGGCACCCCATTGCATCTAAGCACCTTCAAGGTCCCGCCTTCTGTCACACTTATACAATTTTCTATGTTGGTTGCGACACCATGTGTTCTAGCTCCAATAGTTTTCTAGCTTTACACACCTCTAGATTTATTATGAATTTAGCTAAGTCTTTTATCCCCTTTCTTGCACTTATGGTTTTAGATTATCTTTCTTATTGCTTATGTCACATTTTATACTTAATTGCTATATTATTACATGTGAATCTGAAATATCCTATTAGGTTTTACAAAAAATTATTTTTGTTAAATCACGCATCTATTTAGATCATATATGTATCTTTAGTTTATCTAGTACATTTCATGTTTTTGTTTCAATTCATTTATCTGCTACATCCAATTTATCAATTGATTTTACTTATCTTCATCAAAACGTGGGTTGACATCCATCCTAGGAAGTTTTCACTTCCCAAGACTGACATTTTAGGAAACCCACCCATCTATCTACTAATGCATTTTCTGTTGAGTTTCTCTTTGTTATGTAAGTTACAAAGCTTGGTGCAAAGAGGAGTTCTCTTTACGACCGTATATATTATCATCCTATTAAGAGGTACCTTAAACCCTATCATACTTGAGGTTACCCATTTTCTAGTCATCATTTCACTATTCAGAAACATGTACGAGGAAATTTGTTTAACAAAAAGTTGAATTGATCTCGATCATTTTATAACCTAGATAGAATTATGGTTCTAGGTATGGAATACTCGAGACATATAACTTATTATTGATTATGTGGCCTAATGTTAACTTCCATAAGGATGGCTTGTTTAGGAAAACCACCATTTAGATTGTTTATTTTAGATTTGAGTGACTTTGATCAATGTTAAGTTTAACCCTAATTATATTCACAATGATTCAATGGAGTGGATATTCATCAAAGTAAACTCAAAAGATGGAAATGGAAGGTAGAAAAGAGAACCAAATTATCTTTTCCAGTCACTAAGCATAATGAGAATCTTAAAAGCAATTAAATCTCACAAAACCAAATCTAGCAAGAAATAGTTTAAATCATTCATATATCAACTCTAGGAAACAGTCTAAGTAAATTCAAAACCAAGAATACAAAGAAATTATTCATGACCATTATCTCTAAACACTTTGATAACTAAGATTGCATCAAGACATCTAAAAGACCAAGTATTAAGAAATAATAGCTCATGAGTATATAATAGATTTACTCAATCTACTCACTCTGCAAATTTAAACCAAAAATAAAGTTGCAAACTCTACTTAATAGTTAAAATTGATCTATAGCTTAGGCATCAAGACAAAATCAAACATTGAGACAATTTAAACATATATAGCTCCAAATCTCCTCTTAACATTGATTTATTGTTGTCAAGATGAAACTTACAATGCAAATTGAGGTATTTATAGGAAAATAAAGCCTTGATATGCTTTGGAGTTCCCAATTTACAAAAGAGTAGGAAAATAAACCTCCACAACTGCCAAGAATTACGGTTGGGGCCTCTAAAGCATCCATGGAGGCATATTCTAGAGCTTTAGCTAGAGAAATGATGATTCATCAATATGGGAAAGAAAGTGTTTATTAGAGAGTTGATCCATGTTTAGGACACGATTATCCACTAATATTAAGAAATTATATGGATTTGGGTTGCCACTTCTCATAAGATTTATTTTGCCATTTGAATTTGTTCTTTTTCTTGTTTATTTCCCTCTTTTTTAATGTTTGAATCTGTCATAAAAATATCAAAAATATATTCATCATTTTGTCTCAAACTTATCTTTATGTGTAGATCGATAAATTATAGTCCTGATGAAACAAGTATCAAGTCAAATGGATGCTCTAGCTGAAAGATATGAGCAAAAACCATGTTCCTTTCGTGCCTCTTTTTTAACTCGGTCTATTGATGTGTTTAACTAACTTAAAAACTTTAACCATTTATTTTAACATATGAATCTCCTCTACATGTCTCCATTTGATTAGACACAATATTAGTAGAATTTGGGGAATTCTCCATTACTATAACACCACCTAATCTATCTACGCTTAATTGCATGTATTAGAACCCTAAATTTTGTGGATCATTGACATGTGTAGACCATCGGTCTCATCATGTCCTTCAAACCAGATCAAGATTTAAGCATTTAGGAGGCCATATCCGCCACTATACTAATATGAGACATGCATATCCCATCAGTCTCACCATGCTCCTTAGGTTTTTCTATCTTTGGCATCGGTCTACATGTCTTTGTGGTCACCGATGTTTGATACTTCATCACACATTGGTGTCACTTATTTATTTTGAGCTCTTCCTTATGTCATATCATTGGTGTACTAATAGATTTCATGTGGTGATCATTAATACCTTGTATCCCTACCATGGTTTTCCTTGATGTGCCACTAATAATTGACACTTGTCACACATCGGTGTAACCAAGTCCTATGAACTCCCACTCACCTGGTTGATGTATCCTAGATCCACCGATGCTTAACACTTGGACGCCATCAATGCTTCCATGCTTTATAAAGATTTTTTCTCGAAAAATCTTGTACAATTTGGCCACTGATTGATGAGGCTTGGCATGCATTGATATTTAGTATCTTCTCTCACTCAATCTTGCTTTGCCAATGGGGACACTTGTCTCCCATTAACATCTTTGAGCTCTACAAAATGTAGTCACTTTGGATCTCGCCAAGACTCATGAATATCGATTAAGGGTAGTGTCCTTAGGGATAATTATTTTTAATCTATACCTCCATGTACTCGCCACAAAATAAATGTAGCGAGGTTAAATTTTACATTTGGAAGCTAATGTGAAACTTAAGATAAAACCATCAAATGTATGTTTTAAGCCCTTTTCATTCTAAAAGAAATAATTAAGTCATGGAATTTGATTCCTCATTCATATGCACTGATGATAAACATTCAAACCACCCAAGGGAACATCTTAAAATTCATAAAATGATGATTTGAAGGTGTTAAAGCTATAAACAAGATTGTTTTGAGCACTCAAAGGTTATAAAAAAATACTACTTTTTTCCTTAGTAGTTTAAAGATAAAAGGGCCAAGTTAAATTTTTTTATAACTTTTTCAAAGGTGATATTTCATTTGTTTTAAAGCTAGAGAGAATCAACCAACTTCAAGAGTTATCTATAATAATTTTAAAGCTAAAAAACTAGTTTTACACTTATTTTACAAGGGGGCTAAATTTTATTTTTAAAAGGGAATGAGGTGCATTGGGTACCAACACCAACCTTCACATATAAAAAATTATGAGACTCAAGAGAAATTTACTCCAAAAGAGGTCTAAATGGTGAAAGTTTAGCCCTTTAGGGCTAAAAATTCCTAATAGGTGGTCATATGGTGAGCTAGGGGGTGAGTGCAGGTTGCGGGGGGGGCTATATAGTGGTCATATGGGTGAGAAAGGATTGATTGTGTGCAATGTAGACACCCAAATCTACACAAAATCATTATTACATCATGATTTTGTTAGTTTGTTATGTACACAATTTTTGAACAATGAAATAAGATCTTAGTGGTATCAATCTTATTTTGTATTACTCTTTGTGACTTGATTGAACCCTATTTCTTACTATTTTATCTCTTTGATTTGATTTTGAATATTTTTTATAGATATCTCTGGCACCTTGCTTTTACTATTTACTTTTATCTAAGTTTGATCCAAGACCATACAACAGGTCAATACGTACATACGGTCTTGAATATTGTGTATGGTCTTGGACCTTTTGATTTTCACTTATTTTCTCTTCATTGAATCATTTGTCATTCCTTTATATTTCAAATTATATCTTTTGGGTTGGCCTTTCCCACCACTAAGGTCCTAACTTAAAAGTAAGAACTCATATATACACAAGTCTAACCTAAGATTTTATTATCTAGAAATCATCTATCTTTTGTCACGTATTGAACTAAGAAAAGTAAGGGCTGCATTTTCATGATGCATAAACACATTTGAGGGAATAATTATGAAGTTTTCATCTACACATAAGGGTTTCTATAGGTATGAAGTGACATAACCCACTATCGGTGTTAAGGCACAAGGGCCAACCTAAGTCAAGGGATAGTTGTATGGAATTTTACATGAAGCACTAGGAGAACTAATTTAAGTCTAAAATGTGCTCAGTGATTCACAAATGGGGTGACCATCGAGGTCAGTCCAACTCAAGACATTGCATCTTTATTTCTAGAGCTAATGATTGATTGAGTGTGTTGGAGGATAGCTAGGGTTTGTTTTGTAGGTTTCATGTGTGACATTTAGGGTTTCATGTGAAGTTAAAGATACCAAAGAGTGATAAACAATGACACATAGTGACACTAAAAGTTGTAGATCCTATCTGCCTAAAGGTGAAAGAATGTGTGGTTTGGTTAAGACCATACAATCACATCTTGACCTCTTTGTATGATCCTAACCTAGTGGTTCTACAACACCAGATAATGATTATTTCAGGTTTCAAATGTTTCCCTTACCTAAATCAATCATTGACACATCTTGATTATGTTATGAACCAACTAAGTGTCTCTTTCCATTTTGTTTATGCTTCAAATTGTATGTGTTTGATTGTATGATTGATTTCTATGATATAAGGTGTAAATTTAAGTTTTCGGTAGTGTAATCTATGTTATATTATTGCAGATAAAACCTAATTAAATTAACCTAAAATTACATGTATGACTAAAGAATTCAAGAGCCAACTATGTAAATTCATTAACCCTTTAATTATTATTCAAACCAGCTAATTGTACACACCAAATCAACTTTCTAAATCAAGAAATTGCATTCATTAACCTCTACAACCTTTTCAAAGCTTGATCCACGATCATGGTCTCTCTTCAACTATAAATAAGATGCGCTTTCCTTAAAAAATCATCTCTTGGAATATTTAGGCATTTACAACAATACTTTTCACATTTTCTATTAGAATTTGTACTTCGTAATATACCCATTTGATCATCCATTGTTCGTAGAACATCCTTCTTCCATTTGGAACCAAGTTTGGAGCATTCACAATCAAACCATTCAAAGATATACAATAAATGTGGTACTCCATTCCAAAATTAAACTATCTCATATGATGTTGCAAAATAACTTGAAGAAAGGTTTGCATTGCATGGTTATTGTTGTTTTCTTTCATTTGTTTCAATTTTCCTTATATACATTCTGACACCTTTAGGTGGGACACCTTCACATTTTTTTTATCATTTCTAACTCATTTTTTTGTCAATCTAACTTTTTTTTTGTTTTCTTTGTCTAGTTTAATGCATACTGACAATGTTTTAAGACATTTTGTGGAGTAATCTGAGGGAAATTCCAAAAAATAGTCATTCTATCATTTTCCTTCATTTTTTGTGCATATACAGGTTCTCTACGGTACTATAATTTGACTTGCACTACCATAGCCTCGTAAAGTGTGCTAATGTAACCTAACCTGCACTACCATATAAAAATTGATCTAGAAAAATACTTTATCATGCTAGTGTACCTTCTTACGTGTGTTAGCATTAAAGTGTCATGCTACCACACCTAGTTGCATGCACTAGTGTTAAAGTGTCACGTTAGTGCACCTAGTTATGCATGCTAGCATTAAAGTGTCATGTTAGCGCACCTAATTACACACACTAGCATTAAAGTGTCATGCTAGTGCACTTAGTTGTGTGCACTAATGTTAAAGTGTCACACCGACACACCTAGTTGTGCACATTAGTGTTAAAGTGTCACACTAGTGCACCTAGTTATGTGCACTAGCGTTTTGTGTATTTATTTTACTATTTTTTATAATTTTTCAGTGTGTTAGCTAACTTTTGTTTACTATTTAAGAAATGTTTTTCTAACCATTTTAAGAATGTTTTCATTAAAAAATCTAACGTTTAATTATTTATAACCTTTGCATTATCTAATCTAATCAAACAAACTGTGTATGCTCTTCTCTCACACCCTCTTGGGTGATCTTGAGAATTAGAAATGGTGAAGTTTGTTTCATTATTTTACATTATGTTTTTATTTGTAGGAAAATTACTAATCATTTGTGTGTAGGACCATTGCGAACTTGGAAAATTTCATCAATAAAATCAAGCAACAAACTACTGACAAATTTGCATGTAGGTTTCCTTGGCCAAAGACCATTGCAAATTATTAAAATAATCTAAAAACACATTGTCATTGTAGGTTCGGATAAGGATTAACACCCATCTTCTTAATCTGTGGGAAGTACTTGGGCATAACCCTAAAACTCATTATGAGGAGTACCACAAGAACCCCAAAGTAGTTGGTACATTGAGAGGACTATCCAATGAAATGAGTAACACCCCATTTCTTGATTGAATAGTATTACCCATAAGGAAAACCATAAGTTTTCTATAGTGATGTCCATGTTCTTAATTGATTAAGGGGTATAGTCTGTAACTAAAAGTTTTCTAGTGCGTGTACTCATTCAAACAACATCGAGAGAGAATCTCCCTAACCCTAGGAAGCTTGATAAGCTAGGGCCAACTAATTCTATCTTGTTCCAAAAATTTTCAAAATAAAATCCAATTATTCATTTAGCCTTAGTCTTTTGATTCACCAAAAATCCTATACTTAAGAAAAATCAAATCATCTCGTGATTTAAGCCTTTTTCATTGGGTATTCACTTTATCCATTGTTTAAGCACATCTGATATCAAACAAACTCCCCTTATATTTTGAATATTCACTTTATTCACGTATTAAAATATATATCAAATCGAACTCGATTAAGAGCCTTATATATCGAATCTTTACTTTATTCACTTATTAGAAATCCATAAGCAATCGAGATCACAAATCAAATCCAAGCCTTATACGTTGAATATTCACTTTATTCACATATTAAAAAAATCAAACCAACATCCAAACTTTGTACGTTGAATATTCAATTTATTCATGTATTAAGTAAAACTCAATCCAATTTGATCAAATCAATTTTCAATCGCAAAATTATGTTTTTATTGTGTCCATTTTGTCACGTAAAGCTAAAACAATCACTCTTATCCATCTTTTTAGCTCAAAATTTGTCAAAACTTCTACAAAATCTCAAAATCACTATTCACTTAGGTATTTACCTATAAAACAATAATGTTTACATGTAGCAAGAACACTAGTGCCCATGAGGAGTGTGAAAGATTTAATCCTTTTGATCATAATGTTTTTGAAGATGAAGAAGACATTGGAAAACAACCTAGACTATCGTAAAAAAAAAAGAAGCTATTGATCACCTCATAATATAAAATAAAAAACCAATATTTGTTTCACCTCTTAGAAATGGGGAAAAAGTTACCCTCCAATTTTGGGCATGAGCACTTAAAAGACTTAATAAACAAATCTGAGTCTAGTAATACAAATACAAAATCAACTACTATGTCCAATTCATCAAAAGAGGACTTGATATCAAAAATTCTAAAAAGAGGAAGAATGCAAATCAATGCATGAAAATGATGTAACCATGGAAATTTCTCAAGATAACTGCCCATTTGCAAAAGAGTGGAGCATGAAAGAAACCTTAATGGGACTTCAAAAGCATACAAAACAATTTAATTTTGATGAACTATGTCCTTACCCATTTGATAGGGACATGTTAAGTGTACCTTTCCCTAAATCCTTTGAAATGCCCAAATTTGATAAATATAAGGGAAAACATGATCCAAGAGAACATATAAAATAATTCATGGCATGTCAAGAAGTGACATACAATGACATCTTTCTCTTGTGCCTATTTCTTAAGATTTTAGGAGGGAAATCTTTGGATTTGTTCTTACACCTTCCAAAGGGATCCATCACAAAATTCACGGACCTTTCTAAGAAGTTTGTCAAACATTTCTCATTCAATCTAGATTCTAAAATTAAAATGATGGACCTTTGCAACACAAAGCAAAGGAATAATGAAACTTTTGCATCATTTCTTTAACGTTGGTAAGGAATCACAAGCCGATTCCCTTACTCTATACCGAAAAATAATTAGTTAGCATATTCATTCCAAATCTAAATTTAGAACTATCATTTCAAATGCAAATGCATTATTTGACTAACTTTGAAGAAGTAATAGAAAAAGGAAAACATATTGAGAGGGATCTTATCACTAAGGGCCTAATCAAGACACCTTCCAAAGATCAACCTAATAATCACAACAACAACAATCAAAATCATGATAAATCTAAATTTATCAACCGAAATTGAAATGTTGTCAACGAAAAAATCACTAATTCTCTTCATGTCTAAAATATATAAAATCCAACTTCTCAATGATCTAGTAAATCTAAAAAATCTAAACAATGTCTAATCCTATATAGTGAAGAAACTTCTTCATGTGAGGAAAAATATGATAATCTACACCTCTTGAAAAAGCCTTACAAGTGTCCTCCATCAGCTATCAAGTGATATTAACTCATATCTACAATCTTGATAAGTTTGTATGATAAAGGTTTAGCTATCTTGACAAAGAACACATTCCAAGTTCTTCAGGATCTTGGCTATATGATGATGGATTTGATTCTTGCTATGAATCATATGAATATACTAAAGCGTACAAAATCATGAAAAATATGTAGTGGAAAGGTAAAGGACTTGGGAAAAATGAACAAGGATATCTTGATCCAATACCTTACACAAAAACATTTATTGTTATGGTCTTGGTTTCCGTACATTCGAACATTCACCATTTCTGGTTGATGTATTACTAGTGGTGAGGACACCGGTTACGATGATGAGAGAATTTCCACACATAACCTCTTTGATAACCTTGTTGAAACAAACCTTTTTATTAAAAACCTCTCCATCAAGTACCATTGAATTCCAACTCGTTTATCTTACATTGATCAATTAAGATAAACTAAATCATGTCTCTATGGACCTCTTTCAAAATGATGATGCCATTGGACATCAAGAAGATTATAAATAGGAGTTAATATCCTCTTGGAACACATTAGAGGTATAGTTAATTGTCGTTATTTATAGTTGTGTTGTATTGTTGTTATCCTTTCTTGACCAATTACAAGTATTTCATCATCATCTTGGTTCATTTATTGTCATAGTGCATATTTTTATTGTGTATATTGAGATTGCTTTGATTTTTATCTTTTGTTTTCTTTGGACCAATTACAAGTATTTTGTTACCATATTGGTTCATTTATAGCCACGATGTATACATTTACTCTATATATTAAGTTTGTTTTACGTTTTGTCTTTTGTTTATTGTGTGTGTGTGTTTGTTTACACACATAATGGGTTAAACATCACGATTCTTTCATAATCATGGTGCCAACTCTATTATACAACAAAAAATATGGCCACTCTAAAATACAATATCTACATAGAAGCTCAAGCTAAGAGTACAACCACCCTCATCATTCTTTTAATCATTCTCGATTCATCTGCCTTCTCTTTCCTCATATCAAGTGGTTGTCCACCACTTTGTTGCATCACCCATTCACTTGAGGGGGAAATCCTTGGCATTATCCATACTTTCTAGGGCATCTAAATGATTCACCAAGGTAAATCAAGTATCCATTCTCACTGGGAATCCAAATGCTTCACTATGGCAAGTCAAGCAGCGGTTCCACCACACTTACTCGTCATCGATAATTGATCTACATGTGTGATATCTAAGCCTAAGGTCCAAAGAGGATATTACCATCTTATTGTAAAGTATCAAAGATGATTTCTTGTTAGATATTGGACATATGGAATCTCCGGTTGATGCATATGCAAAATTTCAAACTATGCATGAGGGTAGCCACATCTCTAGAATAATTAAGTTAATCATGGAATCGTTTACAACCCCAATGAAAGCTGATGAAAAGGTTATTAATTATATAACTAAATTAAGGATATTAGAGCTGAATTAGATGGATGTAATTGTGAATTGTTTCATGATAAGTTACTTTAATTTATTATTCAAATTAACATTCATGAAAAGTTTAGAAACTTCATCTCTATTCTAAATTCTAAATATCAAAATGAAGATGATCTACCTAATTTAGACACACTGTCTTCTTTCCTTATTCAAGAAAAAGTGTCATGAAGAAATTTGATTTAAAATAGAATGCCTCTAAGGAATTGTTCTCTCAAATTCAGAAGTCTTCTAAAAATCAAGTATATCAGTAATACAAATCAACAATCAAACTTTAGATCCAAGTTTAAACACAATATGAATAATCAAAAGTTTAAAGTAAAGTTTAATGGTACTTGTAACAATTGTGGTAAATTTGGTCATAAAACAACTAATTTTCATGCTCACTTGTCTCGTAAAAACCTAAGAATAATAACAACAATACAGTAAAAGGAAGAATGAAGATAAAAATAAGATTCATAATAATAACCAAACCATTGATGCTGAGCATTCTATTTCTCTTTATACTAGCCTTTTATCCTCTAATGATAGTGAATGGATCCTAGATAGTGGTGCATCTAGACACATGACATATATGCATAATATCCTTCATGATATTGTTGAGTGTCATGAAAACATTTATCTAGGAGATAACTTTGTCATCAAGTCTAAATGTTGTGGCAATATTAAGTTTGCAAATGGAATCATTAGGAATGTGTTATTTGTTCCTAACTTAAAGAAGAACCTTTTATCTTGTTCATAATTAACTAAAGATGATTGTAAAGTTGTGTTATTACAAGATAAATGATATGTTAAAAATAAGCTTGGTAAAGTAATTGTTGTTGGTTTACAAAATAATGGATTATAATTTTTGATGGATTTGTTGTTGAATCTTGTTTTTCCCCTTCTTCTTGTAATGTTGTTCAATTTTGACATGAAAGGCTTGGGCATGTAAACTTTAAAAGTTTGTATGAGATGTCCCGCCTTAACCTTTACATAGTTATTCCTAAGATAAAATCATATTATGAATCTTATGAAAATTTCTTGAATGATAAGCAACATGTACAACCATTTCAAAAACATCATGAGTTTAATTCCTCCCAGGTTACTTTAGTTAATTCATAGTGATGTTAGAGGTCCTTTAGAAGTACCTTCTCTTGGTGGTGCTTTTATATGCCGTAAGTTTTATTGATAATTTCTCAAGAATGATGTGGTATTATTACATTAGGAAAATCCCGATGTCTTATCTAAGTATCAAGAATTTAAAGCCCTTGCTGAAAATATGGATAGTCGAAAATTAAAAGTGTAGCCTCGTTTACCTTCTCCTTAAAATCCCAAGTGCAGGCCTATCACCCAACAACGGTTGGGCACTCACCGAGGTGCATGTGGGTACCAAGCTCCTCCTTTATTTAAGCTTTGTAAGAATACTTCCCCTTTAATGGAGGAATGTTCTTTGAACAAAAATACAAATATTTACTCTAATAGTTCTAAGCATAAATGCACCACGATATAAATGTAAAAATTGCAACAACATAAGAGAACCAGATCGTACCACGAGTAATATGAAATACAATAGGGTTTGAACCCATGAACATAGATATTTAGAAAAACCCTTCATATATTGATTAAAAAGTGTTTACTGATAGCCATATTACATCAAATAGGTCATATAACAAACCGAATAGACCAAGATAATAACACCCTATAACTAGAAACCCTATGTCAACCCTCGAACTATTACACATTTATCACCACAAATACACCATTGCATACACACTCATCCTCTACACATACCCTCTAATATATAACTCTATATTAGTAATCCATAGTCGAATAAGAATCCCATTTTCTAGATCCGAATGCCTTCTTAAATATGATAGGAGCTTGTCTAACCATCATTATTCAAGTAGAACCACATGCCAAATGTAATCATATCCTATATACTCGAAAGTGCCCAAGACATATAGATGCTATCTAGCCATAAAAACCTCCACTTTCCAGCCAGTAACCATAAAGATTATGTGGAATATTATTTTCTTGAGCATCAAGTCTCCATGTAACATCCTTGTCATCATTACGTTTATCCACAACTTCACGTGTTTTGCATGTGATACCCTTTAACTAAAACATGGATAAGTCCTTAAACCCTTAAACTCTTTTCCTTGTCCCACACCCCAACCTACCTCTCCTGTGTGCTTTCATCCATGCACTTTCCTCCACAAGTACCTTCAACACACGCTCATCTTTTGCTTTAGGACTTAATCATTTTCCAGGTTTAACATCACCCTACACTAAGCATGTTGTCCATCCTCAGAAACAATCTATCTTACAAAAATCAAAGAATAAAGAATGGAAGGAAAGAATAATATGTACCGGCTTGTGCAAAGAACAAAAGAATTTTACTACTACTTTTGCACAAATATTGGGAAGTCTTTGTTGAGGGATGCTTCAATTTTATTCCAGGCATCCACCTCACTCTATGCTTGTTGAAATAAATCCCCTATTAGTGTGTTGACTTCATCAAATGATAAATCTTCACCCTTATCCTTCAATGTATCAACAATGTTCTCTATCTACTTGCTAAGGCCACTCAACGCATCCATCCTTCGCATGACCTGGGGCTATAATTCATTTATTTTTAATTGAGACCCTTAGGCCTTCAATCACCTCTGACTTCTTCTCGACTTCCACTATGATTTTTTCCTACTCTGCCTTGTTACCCTTGTTCTACTCCTGGAACTCCTCCAAGTTTGCCTCATGGGTAGAAACCAATATACCTTCCACCCTATCCATGTCTCCAGAGTTGTCATAGACAACTTCGGCCATGTATAATGCGGTTTTAACTAAGGCAAGGAGCTCAGAGTACTAAGTTATGGTCTCTTCAATCTTAGATTTATCCTGGCCCCTCTGTTGTGCTAGAAATTTTTCTACCGACTCTGAAGACAAGCAGGTTTCTTCTCCATTGTGATCAAGCGCGTCAAATCCTCCAGGAAGAGAAAAGTTGACTCATACTTTTTCTCAAGAGGGGCCAAATCTAGGCATGCTAGAATGATGGAGTCTGAGATAGTCTCCACCTTCTTGTATGCCTCACACACTTTTTCCTTCTCCTCTCTCAACTCAGCCTTCAACTGCATAATTATGGACTCCTTCCCTTTTATCTCCATGTCTCTCTCTATTATCTCCTTATTCTTTTCCTCCAATTCTTCCTCTAGGGATTTGATTATGTTATTCCTCCCAAATAACCATGCCTCCACTCCCACCGACACCTTGTTAAGAATGTTATAAACCTGTTCATTAGTTAACTATTGAGTATCCACGATGGGATTCACATAATTGGGGTTATACATCTCTATTATTGCAGATCTCGTGCCAACTTTGAACTTGGGCTCATCAACATGGGAATAAAAAGTCCATGACAAAATCTTCTTTATGCATGTGTATGGACTATATTTCTCAAAATATGACTAACAAAAGAGTTGTTCTATGGGCACTGTGCTTTGGAACCATGCGAGCAAGACCTTATTAGGGTCATTGACATAAGTCGTGTCCTTACACCGATGTTGCACATTTGCCACCGGTGCGCACTATTTTTGGGAAGTTGACCGCTAGACTCTTCTCCTTTTCTATGCTCTCTTCCACCTCTCTCAATATCTCTTCAGCGTTGTGCTCGACAAGTTCTAAATGATGTCTGCCACTTCCCTTTCCACAATGTCTTCCAACTGTCCTCTCCGGCTAGGTGTAGGGTCTTTTACATATTTTCTCCTAATTCTTCCTCACTTCCTCCTACATTATGAGTGCCCTCCTCATAATCATTCTGCTCCTCATCAGAGTCATGTATATCATGCACAAGGGGAATCTTTCCTTCCTTGCACTCTTCATTCTCCTCCTCGGAGTCATCATTCTTCATGCTTTCCATCTCCTTAGAGTTTGAACTTTGTGCCATCTTTTGTTTCTTCTTCACTGGTGACTCCTCTATCATAGAGGACATTTCCTTCTTAGGTGACTTCTCCTTCATGGGGATTTCTTCCTCCGAGTGCAAGTACTTGTGCCCATACCTCCGACTATTGTGCTTTTGTGGTCCGAATCATGCACGCACACTTGATGCCATGCTTACTCGGATTTTCTTCTCTTTCCCTCTTCTTCGACACCACCTTCTTTCTTAGGTGGGGTCCTCTGGGATGGATACATCATCCTCAACATACATGCCCTTTTCGAACTTGGGCCTTAGGTGTACATAGACCCTTGTTGTTGTCTTGTCCTGCAATATGTATTGACATAGATTTTACCATATGTACATTATGAGAGACATACTTCTCCACATATGTGGGCTTATTATGATATACTAAGGTTCGACGCAATGCATGGTGATCTCCGATCTACCTCATTTAGATCAAATCTAAAATTTTTGTCCTCCTTGAACTCAGTTAACCATGCTTTGAAAGTATTGCACTATGAAAACAAAGGGTAGTTTACACCATGGATTTTTGTGCCATTAGTTAAAGTGAATATGCCTGTGTAGAAGTGCTAGTATACTACGAATTCAACCTCACCATCCACCAAGGCTGAAAATTTCTTAGGTATTCTCCATTCTACCCGAATGCATCACACATTTTCTTGTACCACTTCTTCAAACACACTTTATATGGATAAATCATTGTATCACAAGTGTATGATTCAAACCTCTTAGTGGGGGAAGGGTTTTCATTAGGGTATTCCCATATGTAGCTATTCAGCCCTTGGGCACTCCAATATCATAAAACACAATGGTAAGAAGGACATTACCATACATGATCTTATCCCCATCACGCGTGACATCTATGATTTCCTCCACAATGAAGGCCAAGAGGTTATATATTGTTCCTTCTAAAATTTTCTTGCAAATGTACAACCACCTCTTGTCCACTTGTGTCCACCGCTCTTGTCCATTCAACTTGGTGAGTAGGTGTGTGACCATCTTCATTACTAGGTTAGTGATCTTGGTGATATCAAAGTAGCATGAACCCTTCTTGTATTCATATTCCACAATTATTTCCTTAATGTTGTCCTTGTCACCTAATTCATCCTCCAGTGCAGATAAGCCCAATGTATATGGAGATCAACTAAATAGTTAAGCACATTCTCATTCATGTGAAGTAAAAATAGTCCTCATGCATGCGTGACATCAACCACTGGTATAACCTTTCAGGTTTTCTGAAATATGGAAACTAATAGAGTTGTAAAATTCCAACCTTCTCCAATGTAATCTTCACAGAATCATCATACACAAGTTTGTCATCCTGTGTTCTTTCTCCAGTTGGATGAACTAGCTCCAACGCCATATCCTTCTCTGTGGTATCTTTCCTATGGTTATAATCATTGATAACCATCTTATGCATGTGAGAAACTCATTCCATCCCCATAAAAACACCATATGGGTAGTACATCTCCAGTATAACTCCTCATTAAAACTCCTCGATACGATGGGTTTTCCTTTTCCCTTGACCTTGCCCTTCTTTGGTGAAACATTTAATCCCTTCCTTGGTGCTATTTTTCTTGTTAGTTCCTTGTAAATTCTTCCTTATGCCATGATTTGATCCATCCATCGGCTCCACTCCTTCTAAAAATTTCTTCAAAACCCGCACCCTAACTCTGCAAACCCTAACCTAAAAAATTCTCCTTCCATAAGACAACGTAAAACTTCACAGAATCCAACAAAAACCTCCTCCGCACACATCCATGAACTCTATTCCACTCACGGTTAACAAATCCACCAACTTCTCCACTTCGTACGTAACTCTTCGCAGATTCTTCACAAGGATTCCCTAGTTTTTAGGAGCTCTTAAAAAAATGCAAGGTAAAAAGAATAACTCTCATTGACCTTCTATTTATAGCTTTTTTATTTTTCCCACATTAACTCCCATGCCACCTACCACCATACAACCACATTAAATTTGGATTTTTCCAATGTTATCCTCACATGCATTTTGTCTAGCGCTTTTCCTTCATGAGCCAACCTTGTGTGAAAATCCCACAACCTTCTGGCATGTAAAACTTCATCAACCATAGATTCTTACACACTCTCATAGTGCTAAAGTCAATTTTCCTCTGCGTCTTAAGACAATTTCTTGTTCCCTCCTACCTTAGTTTTCTCTACACTTTTATCCTTGTATGTGGTTTTTATAAAGCTTTTGACACTAATCTTCTCCCATGATCACCTCTGCATGCACTCTCCTCCGAACCCACATGCTTCGACTTTCTCATCCGAGATTTCAATCAACACTCTCAACACTTACTTCTTACCACACTATTCATTGAAACTCTTCTTGACACTCTCTACCCCACACTAAATGGATGCACGGTCCTCTGTGCATAAAAACCCTTTAGATCAAATGGCTGGCATGAAGCACAAACATGCCCACAACAAACAACCGAAAAGATAAAGAAAAGTGACGATGAAAGGAAACACATATAAAGGAAAATGCATTAAGGGAAATCCTAAGCTAACTAGAAATACTACCTTATTTACAAACACACATAAGACTTATTTATAGTAGGGCTTCAACCTACTCCCGTTAAAGAAATCAAGTAACCATGTGCCATCCAGTGCTTATAACTGACAAGCACCTAAATCAAGTATGTAAGTGATAGTATATGGTCCCAACCAATGCATCTTGAGCTTCCTTGGATGGTGCGAAACTTTGAATTATACAAAAGAACCATCTACCCAACCTCAAGCTTCTTTTTTAATATGATGATCATGCCTTGCCTTTTACCATGCTTTTTTGTCTTCTCGAATCCATCCGACAATGGCACGCCTCTCATCCAACTCCATGAGTTTATCAATGCAATCCTCTAATGCTTATTCATTAGTCAATCCTCCTGCATGCACAATACATAGAGATGGCAACATAAATTCAATGGGTAGAACAAATTCCATGTAAAACACCAATTGAAAGGGTGTGGCCTTGTTCAATCGTTTATAAGTTGTTCTATATGCTCATAGCACTACAGAGACTTTATCATCCTAGTCTCTTCTTTTGACATCACAAATATTTGTTAATGTGTGGCTTAATATCTTGTTAAATGCCTTAGCAGTTCCATTAGCCTAAGGGTGATAGGGCGTAGTTTTGTGATGCGCCACCATAAATTTTGCCAACAAGATTCAAACAGTCTCATTTAAGAAATGTGTACCCTATCACTTGTTAAGCTCAATGGGCATCCATACTTGCTGATTATATTCTCCCATAAGAACCTAGCTGTTGTAGCCACCATGCAATCCTTTGTAGGCACCGCTTCTACCCACCTTGTAAGATAATATGTGCAAGTGATAATGTAGTGTGAACCTTTTTGACACACATTTGGGAAATAGGGCCCACAAAGTCAATTACCCATTTTTCAAATAGCTCTGCACTAGCAATAGGTCTTAATGGCATTTCATCTCTTTGTCTGGCTTACCAAGGTGTTGACAATGATCATAGGCCTTGCAATATTCAATACAATCCTTATAAACTATCTCCCACCAAAGGCTTTCCAACATGATCTTACACGTGGTTGCATTCCCTTCATAGTGAACTCTGCAATGCTAAGATGGGCTTCCTCCATAATTTTAGTACGCTCATGTTCCAACACACACCAATACAAAACCTCATCTCATCCTAGCTTATACAGGTCTCCACCAATCAACATATAGGGTGCAATGCATATGGCCAACTGCTTCTTCTCCAAGGCCTTCATTCCTTTTGATGCCACACTCATTTATAAGAAAACAACAATTTCCTCCAAGTCGAGGGTGCATGTTGTAATCTAAACAACTATGCATCTAGCATTATGTCCTTAATGCTCTGTGTGTCCTCACTTGAGTTAATTCGTGATAGATGGCTAGGTCCCAAATTGCTCTTCCCTAGTTTCACCACAATCGTAAACTCAAATTCCTAAGAAAAGAAGACCCATCAACATATGTTCCCTCACAAGATAGGAATTTGAGTGCCATGTGATCTGTGTAGAAAATAAAAGGCATTACTAACAAATATTGGCTAAATTTGTGCAACACGTAGATCATTGACAATGCCTCGTGCTCTGTGGTAGTATAATTCTATTCTACTGGAGTTAACTTCCTACTAGCAAAACACAAGGGATGGTCAATAATTACCTCTCTAGGTTGTGCTAAGACCACTCTAATCACCATCTCTTGATGCATCTATGTGCACATGAAAGGGCTTATCCCAAGAGGGAAAGTGCAAGATGGGCATAGTGGTAATTCTATCCTTTAGTGTGTCAAAATCCATTTGCCATGGCTCTCCCTAATGGAATTTATCTTTATGTTTCAACAACTGATCCAATCATGTGACAATCTTGGCATAACATTTGATAAATTTCCGTGATATCTTGTATGCCCTAATAATCGCACACTCCACTCGACCTGGTAGGCTCCTCTAAACCCAAGATAACAACCACTTTTGCAGGGTCTACCAATAAGCCTTCCTTGCATATGATGTGACCTAGTAAAGTGCCAAATGGGGTACAAAGACACATTTCTTAATGTTAAGCGAGATACTCAACTACTGCATCTCTCAAACATCAACCTTAGATTGTCACAATGGTCTCTTACTAACCCATACATCATCCAATCATCCAGGTAAACTTGTAGAAATTTATGGATGAAGTCTTGAAAGGCCTATACTACAATACACAAAAACACATCATAAGTGTTCTTCAACACAAAAGGAATGACTGTATAAGAAAAAATTCCCCATTCAATGATGAAAGTAGTCTTCTCTTGGTCTTCCTTCACAATTATCCCCTGGTGATAACCTGAAAATCCATCTATAAAAGAATGGATCTCTACCCTGCTAATCCTTCCAATATTTCCTCAAGTAAATGGGCTTAGAAAAGGATCTATGACACACACAACATTCAAGTCCCTATAGTCAAGACAAATACTTATCCTTCCATTCTTTTTAATAATAATTATTATCGGGCTCACCCACTCAAATTCCTCAATTGCCTCAATGATACCGGATTATATCATCTTATTAATCTCCTCTTTAACCTTAATGCATAGATTATGATTCATCCTTTAAGGTCTCTTCGAATCTGGGACACACCCTATTTTAAATTAATCCTCATTTCCCCGAGTGAGTGGTGAACTCCCTTAAGCTCATGGTACCTACGTGGAAACAAATCTTGGAATTCACACAACAAATCAATGATCTTCGACACTTCTTGTTCTCGGCCCAATAATCTCCAATAATAACTTCCTTTAGCTCTATATCTCCGTACTCAATGCTAATTTTTTTTTAGGGGTTCATGGCAAGCGTGTGCTTTCTCATGTCCAATATTTTTCACATACCTTTTTTATGGTTAACATCTAAGTTTTCCACTTCCTCATCATCTATCAAATAAACTAACTTTCCTTTTTCTTTCTCTAGGAAGGCGCGCTCAAGTTGTACCTCCTCCATCTCTTCTTTTGGTTCTTCTTCGCAAAGTGTGCCACCAACTTAGGTTATCCTAATAACTCCAGGATTCGTCTTCATCCATGGAATTATCTCCCATAGTAAGGCGCTTGACTACCTGCAATGCCTCATTCATTGATGGCTTTGAACTTTGATACCCAAAAGTTTGAATAATATCTGTGTTAGTTCTGTCGGTTTCTCATCGACGACACATCTCTAAATGAATATACCACACATGTGCACAATATTATGGGTGGAATAGAACTTATGCACCCATAATGAAGGAGGTAAGGCTTCCACACCCATCATCCAGGTTCTCTCACACTCTTGGACATGGAATGAGGAAGAATCCTTCCCATGATAGTTGTGTATTGCAAAGGGTAAATTGCTCTATGAAACCTAAAAAGAGCATGATTATCACTTCACGCCACTCTAGAAGGTTGTCTCGATGGGTCACCCACCAATGCACTACCATCCCATGCAAGGTATAAGTAAGCATATTACTCCTTTCTATTTGTGAGTCCAATGTGCCTCCATCGCATGTGGAAAGACGTCAAGGTTACCCTCTCTAGTGTATCTAGGTAACTATTTTCCTCCCAGGTGCCTAGCCAAGTGTGCCTTAGTGATGCGAGTCATGGTGCCCTTCAATTGTCTCCCCATCAACTCATAGGTCTCGTGCGCCCAATTGTCACATACAACGCTAGTTATATCACTCATAGAATGAAAATATTCCCATTGAATGACTCCTTCTCTTGATGGATAAACAATCTCGGGGTCTCTAATGGTGCACACATAGATTTTATCCAAGTCCTCTTCTCCTAAGGTTTCCACATAAGGTACAAACCTTCCATCCATTAGTGGAATAATGATGCGCTCCTATTTGTTCTCAAAACTTATGTACCCTTTGTTAAAGTGTAAATCAACATTATTCTTATAGCACCAGGGGCATCCAAGTAGGGTTGGAAAGTTATCTGCCTTAGCAAGTGCTAAGACTTCAAAGTCTCCAGTAAACTTTTCCCCTTGGATGGTTATGGATGCATCCTTCAATACTTTGATGGGCATAACCTTCATCCTATTTTCCATATACAACACATTTGAAGATGGATGTAATGGGGTCTTCCCATTTGATTCCATGCATCTAAAGTGAGAACATTGACCTCAACACCTGTGTCAATTAGAATGTTTCTCAAGAGCCATCCATCCAAAAATACATTCAATGTGATTTCCTTGTCATAATCAATACTGTGAGGGGAAAATTAGCATGCAAGACCCGCCTCTCATGCTCACCTCCAACGTGTAGTAATTTTTCTCTTAGCCACTCTCCTAACAGAGGGATAATATTCTCTTGGTGCAACATCTTACACACTTCTCTAACCTCATCCATGTCCTTCTGAGGGACCTCAACACTTTTCTTTCTCCAACTTCCGTGATTTCCCTTTCAAACACTTGAATCTCCCCTTGTAGGTTTCTAATCACCTCCATGGTCTCTTGGTAAAACTCCTTCTGATGAGTTAGATTAGGATACTTCCCATGTAATACTTATTCTCTGGTAATGAGAGTTATTTGCTTCATTTCCTCCTTGGTGCACGTAGCTTCTACCTACGTAGTCACTAAGACAAGTTCTAACTCATGAGTCATGTGCTACCCTAGGCATCCATAGTGGATCAGCTCACTAAACACTCACCATTCCCATGCCCCTGTCCTTCTTCAGTTCGGCTCATGTGCTCACACAACTCAAGGGACTCCTCATAATTATGCTTCTTTACGCACCATGAGCATTGTAACAAATCGGGCACTCACGCTTGTAGTGTTCAAGAGATCCACAATTGTCACGGGTTCTATGGGGAATTCACTTCTTCCTCCTTGAGCACCATGGCCTCTAAATCCTCCATGAAAGAGTCTTCCTTGACCACCTCCATCTGCGTGCCCTTCAAACCGATTTGACCTTCATTCTTAGAATTTTTCTCAATGTTGGTCCGGCACACATGAATATCAATGAAATTATGGATTTAGTCTATCAATTGGTAGTCCTTTGTATCGTGAGTTGTAGATGAGAAAATATTACAATAAGAGGACATATTTTTGTGGAGCACGCATTGCAACAATGGGCATTTACTTGGATCATGATCTTCATGATAGATCTCACAATCTAATGACACGGTGCACACCATCTTTCGTGGATAACTATATTTTGTGTGTCCTTCTACCTCACAATCTGTGCACCATAGTACATTGTGAGTCTCATGAGCTGAGTTTGTAGATAATTTCTCAAGCTGCTTTTCCATGATAGTGATTTGTGCTTCAAAAAATGGGCTTACCCTAGTGTCAATGCTTCTGATTGCCTTAGCGTGCAAAGCAGCCTCCAAGGCCTCGTGTGGATCCATGAAAGTCTTATGGGAAAGTGCTTATCTAAAAGGTGTGATCAATCCCCCAATGAACCATTGAACATGTTGAGATGGCTAGATGTCATAAGAAAATTTTGACGGAAGGGTTTTAAAATGCACATCATACTCCCACACACTCTCTGTCATACCTTTTTGAATATCCTTTAACGTGGTGATGCTATTTTTCTCAAACTTAGGAATTTTGAATTCCACCAAGAAGTCATCCTGCAACATAGTATAATCCATAACCATCTGATGGGGGTCATACTTCCAGTACCAAATATGCACGCACCCTTGTAATGTAGTTGCAAACTGGCTTACTTTTCGCTCTGGGTAGTGATACATTTATTGTGCCATAGAAATTCACATTTTTGTACATACTCTATGGCATCTTCAACATCCTTGTAATCAGAAAAATGCAAAGGCATCTTGTAAAACACATGTTGATGGTGTTGTGGTCCTTGTCCACTAGATCCAGGACCTTGATTCCCTCTTGTAATGCCTCCACCACTAGATCCACTAGAACCAATATCTCCTATTCCTTTGGATCCACTAGATCCTCCTCCCATAATAGGTAAGGGACCTAACATAGATGCACTTTTCTTACCCACCATTGCACTAAATTACACATCGACAGTATGTGATGTAGAACCACTTCTAGATGTGATACCCAAACTTTGTGAACCCACACCTTGTCTAAATGATTTGCCGGAAAAAATACCTACAAACATGAGAAATGTCTACGTGGCCATAGATGGGTGTAATGTAAAATGATATCTACACGATGCTTTACTTGCTCACTAACACACACCGAACTAGAAATTCTTGTCTCGAGATCTTGGAAAACTACGTACGGGATTTGGTCACTAGGTGGGCTAATATGTGTACCCATGACTTTCCTTTCTTCATATGACAATATCTCACCAAAATCCAAGGGGGTTTCTCTCTCGTGCTTGCCAAAATGGGGTAACACATATGGCTTAGATACCACACCCTCTCGTGAGAACCTCAAATCCTCCTTGCAACATTTACCTCCATAAATCCATCACTTTAGCAACTTTATGTTGTCTCACCAACTCACTTGCTCATGCTTCATTATACTTGATTCACCTCTCTTATCTCTCTGCTCCCACCGTAGGATTCACCATCTCTTAGTACACCAAATTTTGTGCCCCGTGCCTAGTGGGAAGTTAGCTAGCCATAGGAAATGCCTCTATAATTAGAGTGATGGCTAGGATATTAATGGCTTATAGCATATCATGCAAAAATGATCCTCTTATCTCCCAAAAGAACTCAAACCCAACAACCTCTCGGGAAAGAATATGTAGAAAGTGCGCATTCCAAGGTTTAGCTAGTCAACACACCTCTTCACCAATGATCAACAACATAATTCCAGGTCAGATCAACATCATGTAACCTCTGATACTCTTATTGCATCCAAACACGAGGTCTATAATACCAGCTCTTCCTTGATGCATATACTGATAGCCATTCATATGACTTTATTGGAAAACAACAAAAAAATGTCTTATAGAGTGATGGTACAGTGCTTCTTTACCCATTTACGTGCATCAAACTCGGGTATAGTGTTAAATCACTGAGAAAACTCATCCTCCATGATTTTAAGCCAAGTATCGACACTATCCAAGGTCAAGAATTATGTCATCACACACCATTCTTATAATAGCTTAAAAAGAAGTCCCATCAATGGAACCAAGATGTAGGCTCGTTTATCTTCTCCCTTAAAATCCCAAGTGAGTCGACCTATCACCCAACAATAGTTGGCGCTCACCCAAGGTGTGCATAGGTCTTTGAGCCCCTCCTTTATGTGAGCTTCGTAAGAATGTTTCACCATTAATGGAGGAATGTTGTAGAACAAAAATACAAACATTTACTCTACTAGTTCTAAGCATAAATGCACCATGATATAAATGTAAACATTGCAACAACATAAGAGAACCATATCTGTACCATGAGTACTATGAAATACACTAGGATTTGAACCCATGAGCATATATATTATGAAAAACCCTTCATATATTGATTAACAAATGTTTATAGTAGCCATATTAGATTAAAAAGGTGATAATAAACCAAATAGACCAAGATAATAACACCGTATAACTAGAAACCCTATATCACCCCTAGAACCATTACATATTTACCACCAAAATCCACTATTGCATACACATGTGGTCTCTACACACACCCTCTAATCTCTATGTCTCTATTACTAATCCATAGTCAGACTAAGAATCCCCTTTTCTAGATCCGAATGCCTCCTTAAATAGGATAGGATCTCACCTAGCCATCATTCCAGAAGCAAGTCCGCATGCCAAATGTCATCATATCCTATATGCTCAAGTGCCCAAGCCATGCAAATACCAGCTAGCCATAAAAACCTCCACTTTATAGCACGTAACCATAAATATTCCTGGAATATTCTTTTCTTGAGCCTCAAGTCTCCATGTAACAACCTTGTCATCATTAAGCTTATTTGCAACTTCATGTGTTTTGCATGTGATGCCCTTTAACTAAAATACAGACAAGTCATTAAACCCTTAAACCCTTTTCCTTCTCTCACATGCCAACCTACCTCTCCTTGTGTGCTTTCACCCATGTGCTTTCCTCAAAAGTACCTTCGCCGCACACTCATCCTTTGCTTTAGGACTTAGTCATTTTCCAGGTTCAACAAAAAGAATCAGAATTGATAATGGGGATGAGTATGTTAGTAAGAAGTTTGATGTGTTTTGTTTATCTTTTGGAATTCAAAGGGAGTTAACAAATCCCTATTGTCCTCAACAAATTGGCATAACTGAAAGAAAGAGTAGAACATTCTTAGAAATGTCTAGGACCATGTTTCATGCTTCTAAGGTGCCTAAATTTCTTTGGACTAAAACTATGAACATTGTTGTTCACATACTTAATAGAGTTCCCACAAAAGTGTTACATCAAACCACACCTCATGAATTTTGGAATAAGAAAAACCCTGATATCTCTTATTTAAAGATATTTGACAACCCTATTTCTCTTCTTATTCCTAAAGTTAAAACAAAAGCTTGATCCTACCTCTTACTCTTGCATTTTTGTTGGGTATGGAATTCAAACAAAAGGATTAAGATTCTATGATCCAATTAAGCATGTGATTGTAGAAAATAGGAATGTGCATGTTCTTGAGAAACCTTTTTGTAAATCTGTCTCTCTTCCCTCTTTTGAGTTTCCTAAGTCTGAAAATGATTTTCTAAATGATAGTATTGATTAGAGAATATAGAAACTAGTTTTTAAGAGACTAATCATCCTTATTTTGATATGATGGATGTATACATTGAGGGGGAGTATTCTCAATCTAGGATTCCTAAATGGGCCAAAAATCTAGTTTCAAACTCTCAACCTAATGATTTGAGAAATATGACCTATAGTCAACATTCTTATCATGCCTTGTCAACTATTTATGAGGTTGAAGCTCAATATTTTGAAGAATCTAGTCTAGATGAAAACGGGTTGTTGCTATGGAAGCTAAGTACAATGCTCTAATCCTGAATAAAACTTGAGAATTAGTCTCTCTTCCTCCTAAAAGAAGTATTATAGGCTCTAGATAGTTGTATAAAATCAAATATAAATCTGTTGGTAAGGTTGATAAATTTAAGGCAAGATTAGTTGCTAGAGGGTTTAATAAAAAAATTGGTTTGGATTATATTGAAACCTTTGCTCCTGTTGCCAAAATGAGCACTGTTAGAATTCTTCTAGCTTTAGTTGCTCAACGTGGTTGGGAGATTCACCAAATGGATGTTAAGAATGAATTTTTAAATGGCGAATTTAAAGAAGAAATTTATATGCATTAACTCAAAGGTTTTGAAGAACCCAAAAAAGAATTATATGTGTGTAAACTTAAGAAATCTTTGTATGGTTTTAAATAAGATCATAGAGCTTGGTATGTTATGATAAATAATTTCTTTCATGAGCTTGGTTTCTCTAATTTTTTTACTGATAATGATTTATTTGTCAAGTATGAAAATAGTCATGTTATCATTATTGTATTATATGTTGACAATCTCTTGATTACTAGTAGTGATAAGAATCTAATTCTTATAATCAAAGAGAAGTTAAGACAATGTTTTGAAATGACTAATTTATGATTGTTAAATCATTTTCTAGGCATGGTTATTTGTCAAAATCACAAATCTATTATTGCATCTCAATCACAATATGATACTAACATTCTTAAAATATTTAATATGATTGATTCTAAGCCCGTCTCTATTCCTATGGAAGTTGGTGTTAAATTATAAAACCTTCTTATGATACTTTATATAGATAGCTGGTTGGTAGTTTGATTTATTTAACTATCACTAGGCTTGATATTTCCTATGCAATTGGAATTATTTCTAGATTCATGTAGGATCCTTATAAGGACCATTGGAAAATGGTAAAAATGATTTTTAGGTATATCAAAGGTACAATCAATTATAGCTTATGATAATGCAATTCTATTTGGTTATTGTGATTCGGACCATCTTTGGTAATATTGTGGATATAATATCTACTTACTGGATATATTTTCAAGTTTGATATAGGTGTAATAACTTGGAGTAGCAAGAAACAACCAAGAATATCAATCTCTTCTCTTTGAAGCAGAGTATATAAGTGTTATGGAAATAGAAAAAGAAGCCATGTGACTCAAATGACTATGGGAATAACTTCATATGGGTGTCAAATAAATCACTCTACTTCTAAGTGAAAACCAAAGTCATATTGCTCTTGCAAACAATCCATTCTAGCATCAAATAACCAAGCATATTTAGATTCATATACACTTCCTCTGGGAAAAGTTCTCAATGGTGATATAGATCTCAAATTTTGTTCCACTGATGAGCGGAGTTGTAGAAAGTTTTTACTAAACCCTTGGGTGTTATAAAGTTCTACAAATTTCATGCTATGTTGGGAATTTCAGATATTAGCTCTTATGATCATGTGGATGATGTTGATTTCCACCTCTGAATCAGTTGAGCATATGTTGTGTAACTCTTATGATCATGTGAATGATGTCTATCTTCACCTTTCAATCATACGAGTTTTGTCCTTTTAGAGCTTCCCTTGAGGAAGGAATAAGAAATGGGCATATGACATGTTTTTTCTTATGCGATTCCATCTCTTAATGGCTTGAATGTGTCAACGTGGATACTACGAGACTATTTTTATGTTGTTTAAGTAAATTTTCATGTATGTGAAGTTTACTTGTAATCCCCAACAAAGAATTAAATATGAAGAATTTATTAACTCCACGAGTCTTATGTAAGGCTTCATCCTTAATCAATTTATCTTGAGAATTTTTATGTTCCTTTGTATTGTAGTTTTTATGGAATTCATGGAACATTGATTTGAACCATGACAAAACAATGTCTTGCATTTTCTCTAAAATCCACAATGCATGTAGAGTTGTTTGTGGCTTGTATAATTCTACGAGGATACTATGGTAGTATATCATAGAGTTGAAACAAAATTGTGGGACAACTGCTTTGTAGTGCACGCAGAAGCTGTAAAATCGTATAACAAGTGTTTTTGGATGTTAGCCTAAATCACGCGTTGATTTATGGATTGTAATTCCTTTTGTACCAAAAGGTGACTTGGCATGAGGAACAAACTTTGACATGTGAAAGAAATTTTACGCATTTCCCTACTTAACATTAAGGGGGAGTGTTGGGTTTATAATATTAAGCAAGAAATTACTTATTTTAGAAACCCGCCAAAGATTGTATGTTTTTGGTTTATAGCTTATATTTAAAATATAAGCATGACAGATCCATTATTTTTGTTGGTAATGTTTTAAAATATAATAGCAACATGAAACATGTCACCCACATTATATAAAACAAGGTGATCTCATTAGAGATCGATTCTGTTGATGATATGAAAAATATTAAGTGTAACATATGAATGTGAGCAATATGTGTGAGCCACTCAAATATAAATGATGCAAATGATGTAAAACTCATGAGCATATGTATGAGGTGGTTTGTAATCCCTTCTTGAAGGTGTAATTACAAGTGGATTTGTGAAATAGTGGGAGTGTTGGGTGAAAGTTTATTCTCAATAAAGATAAGTGATTTTTCAAATTGGTTTTTTACCTTCCAAGATTTTCCCACTTATATCTTATGTCACTGTGTTCATTTAATTTTTGGTCATGACATTTACATTCTATAATATACATTATAAACATCTAAATATATGGTTTGATTACTTCACTTTATAAACTACAATCTTAATAATTTATAACGTGGATTTATAATTTGTAACATTAGCCATCTCGTGAATTTTCTAACAAATAACAAGAAGCTAAAACCCAATATGTGGAACCAAATATATAAACCCAATAATCAAAAACACAAAAATATGTGAATAAAAATCTAGTTTATTTTGTAATAAATGATTATAATAATCCTAACGAGTCATTTAGGTTATTACCACATTATCAACATACAAACACAATATGGTAAACACTAATGCCTTTTTACACATGATACAAAGTAAAAACTAAAACTTACGAGTCTAGTGATCACTAGGCTATTAGCCCAATAGATAAAAAAGAAAAATGATAGGGTGAACAATAATTCCTTTTATTACATATGATATGAATATGATAAGCCTAGTGATCGCTAGGCTATCACCAAAATAATAATTAGATGCAAAAATAAATATACACATATGTATTCATACATAAAATTTATGATGCTAACAATCTCCAAAAACAATAATAAAAATAGTAATCCCTTATATTGTGCATGATGTGATTATAACAATCTTAGTGGTCACTAGGCTATTCTTTGAAATGACAAGAAGTTGAAAACACAAACTACACACACACACACACACACACACACACACACACACACACACACACACACACACACACACACACACATCCACCATAAAACTTATGAGGTTAGTTGTCACTAGGATATTATCCCAATATATAACAACCTAAAAACATGATATTGTGAAAACTAATTCCTTTTATTATGCAATAAAATGACAATGATCACCCTAGTGGTTCTTTAGGCTATTACCATAATAACAATAAGGTATAAACCCCATGCATTGAACACAAGATGCATACACAATATTACACATATTCATGCATAAAACTAGTCAAGAAAGCATTCACCGAGGCTATTATCCAAATGGCTAATAACCTACAAACATAATATGGTGAACACTAATCCCTTTTATTGTGTCGGATATGAATATCACAACTCTCGTCCATCACTAGACTATTACCATAATAAAAAAATTGCAAAAAGAATATAATGCATATGTATTCATATATAAACCTATAAAGAAATCTATGTTAGTGCTAACATTATGTTAGTGGGATGATTACGGATATAAATGTAAATATAAATGTGTGGGTAAGTTATTAGTAATAACCACCCACGTAAGTTGTTTTGTGAGATTTGGTTGTTAAACCAAACTCACATATTTAGGGAGAATGGTTGTAGGAGGTTTCCTATTTTATAGGAAACATCCTCCTATATAAATGTATTGTTTGAATGATACTTCAATTATATTCATGTTAAAATATGGTCTTGCTCTTTTATTTGGAATAAGAGTTATGAAGGATTCTCAAGGAAGAAGTTGGTGAAGAATGTTGCAGCCCTCTAATCTACCCAAACACAATATTTTTTTCTATCAACAACTTTGGAGAACATAAGCATGTGGTAGATATGGTTTTGGAAGAAAGGAAAAGGCAATTTTGGTAAGAACAAAAAAGAGAAACATTAATGTAGAAAAGTATCATTGTATTTATTCCATTTAAAAGTCATATGTTTTCAAGCACTCTTCATGTTTTACGGTCTTGATTGTCACCGCCCATTCCTTTTCTATCAAAATTGTACTTGAAAACTGTGTAACCAAACCCCATCTCTCTTTGCATCCGACATGCATTGCTAAGTAAAGTTTCTTAGAGTTAATCATGATAGCTGCACTGAAATTAAAAAGAAAACTATGTGTCATGCCAAATCATCCAGTAGAGTTTTCGGTGTAATGAAGTTACAATCCTGTGCATTATTTGTCAATGATCTACTATATAGTGGTCCACTAGAGCGTGTTATTTGAGTTGTTAGTTTATCACTAAGTCTTGTTTGGATATTTATTGTTTGTGTTTATGTGGAAGAATTATTGTGCTAATCCAGAACCAAACATGTACTCCACGTCCTCGCATATCTTGTTCCCCATAATTTTTTTGCCTTCCACACAACTATTTATGATTGGCTATTTTTTTTTTTCAAAACTATAGTTTTAAAAATTTAATTTTTCTATAGTTTTTGCTTAAATAATTGCATTTTGAGGGCAATTAATGCATTTTGGCCAAATTAATACTTTTTGGTGCCAATTCTTGGGCCATTGACATTTTTGGAATCTTCATTTCCTCCTAGTTCTAATGAGTGGTCACATAATAAATTTTCTCTCCATCTTGAGAAAGTTTTTAATTGTTGAGCCAATTTTAATTAAATTGGGCCTTTTTTATGGGAAATTAAAACCTTAATAATTTTGCACAATAACTCGAAATTGAGTGCCATTTTTTGCAAAAGTGCTTATTTTTCATCCCCATCACATTGGTTCTAATTTTGTTGAAAAATACCAAGTTTGAAAAATACCCTCTTTTTTGGCCATCATGTGGGCATCTCCTTGTTTTGGGCTTGTGTATACTTTTGGAGATTTTTGCAGCCCCTTTGAGCCTCATTGAGTCATTAATGCCAAAATTCAAAATTTTAAAGGATGCACTATCACTTGTACATGACGTTCAATTTGTGGAGGGGTGTTTTTTTGAGCTTCATGATTACATCGGACTGAACTAGTAACATGACTATGGAGGATGGAGGCATTAGAGGCTGGAGGTAAATCATTGACCTCTTGTCAGTTACCAATGACGAGGCCACATATCAGTTATGTTGGTAAAATTTTTGGCACGAGTATTTGTGTTCTAGTTATGTAATTTATTTAAGTTATTTCAACTTTTCAGTGTGGTGTGTGGATGCTGGAAAATAATTATATTGGAGAGCATATGACTGCAAAGATCCTATGACTACAGAGATCATCTAAATTATGTACTTCATTGGAATATGATTAGTGAATGCATATGTTCATTGGAAATGGTGATCATATGTAGCAAGATCCGAGTAATAAGATCCAATTAGTAGTATGCAGTTTGATACTGTTTTATTTTCAATGTTCATAGTTGGAAATTTCACATTGTGGGGGAACATGACACCAAATTTCCATTTCTATTCCATGCCAAACTGACTAAAATCAAGGGTAGCTTCCAGATTAGGGGTGACAATTTCCTTTTTGTTAGAGATTGAGTGGCAATGATAAAAAATAATGGCTATAATTAAGAATGTTTCATTCTTATGGATGTAATGTGAAATATTTTCTAGTGTGAGTATTCTTGTTCAAATTGGTAATAAGTGAGTAGTAATTCCTATGTACTTTCTTAATACAAAAATGTTGTAGAGAATAAAAACACCAAAGTAAGGTAGTTCATGGATCTTGAAAAGGTTTGTGGGAGATCCAAAAAACCACACCAGGTGGATAGTTGATGGGACCTTGTGGTAACTCCGTTTAAAACCATAGAAGCAGAGAGCCTTTGATTTGTATCAAGGTAATGAGTCAAATAGTAGGACATGATTCATAGGGATGAGCATACTATAGTTGAGAGTGTGAATTCTTTTCTACCATGTTCGTACTTAACATTATATTAGTGGGATAATTATAAATGTAAATATAAATGTAAATGTCTGGGTAAGTTATTAGTAATAACCACCCACATAATTTGTATTGTGAAATTTGGTTGCTAAACCAAGCTCACATATTTAGGGGGAAAGATTGTAGGAGGTTTCCTATTTTATAGGAAACATCCTCCTATATAAATGTATTGTTTGAATGATAGAAATAGTCAATTATATCCGTGTTAAAATCTTCTCCCATTCTTTCAAGAAATTATGAGACTAGTGGTTGTTAGGTTATTATCCAAATAGATAACATCCTCTAAAAAAATTATAGTGAACTCCAATCCCTTATATTGTGTATGTGTAGACACTAAAAATTCACCTTGTTCATAGTGTCCCTTATTCGAAAACACAAAAACTTTATAAAACACAAAAAGAAAAAAATCACAAAACTCCACTAAATAGGGATAAAAAACACCTCACTACTCATTTACTAACCCTCACCCACTCACATTTAATTCTATCCCATCACACCTACCCATTTGCATGCCCAATGCACTATGGACCCTATCATTGCACCCATGTGTGTCCCACTCCCCTATGCACTCAAAATCTATAAAATCACCTTCTCACACATCATTTCAATCTCTCTTAGCAACTCTTGACATCCTATACTTGAGTTTTCTTGCTCTCTTGCTCACATATCTTAGTTTTTTAGGTCTTAAAAAAGTGAAAGTGAAGCAAAAAGGATAGATATAACTTGTCACACTGTTCTAGAAAAATTTCACACGGTGGGAATTGTAATTCTACGATTGGATTGCAATCTCCGTGTGATTTTCGGTGAATCATAATTGCAATTGTCTGCGATATGAGTTAGATATAATTTTCATTTCATTTACTATTTTTTCATTTTACATCAATAAAATGTATTTTTTCTCCTTAAAATGGCTAGGGATCTAACCGAGGTAGGTCCCTTAACTACCAAAACAACTAACATTTTTGAAGTGTGCTTGTGTGCAGGTTTAGATTCAAACCTGGAGAGTTTCACCCACTTTATTTAATGAAAGAAACAACAATTTTCCCTCTCTTTACAATGGAATCATAAGACCATTTTGTTATAGCAACATTGATTTAGATTTTTCATATTAACTAATACATCTTGTAGGTGATCGAAACCTAGGCATACATTTTGGTGACCATAGTGGGACCATTTTTGGTTGTGGGTAATTCTTTTTGTTTTCTGAATCTAACATTGCTTTGTTTAGGGTTTTACTTTGTCTTTTCAGTTTGTTTTTGTTTTCCTAACGTTTTTATTGCAGATCTAACACCTTGTCTTACAAGTCTCCTAAAAATCAAAAAAAAAAAAAGCGAGTTACAAAGCTAATAACAACTGCAAGTAGGTGTGATTTTTCGACACAAAAAAATCTTAAAATACTGTTGTAGGGATGTCACAACTATGTTTGTGTAGTAACTTTGTTCTATAAAAAAACTTTAAAACACCTTTTTTTTTTCTTAAGGAAATGAATCATGAATAAAAAACACATTTTATCATAGGTCTAGATAAGGGTAAATACCCATCCACATAACTATGGGAAGTGCTTGGGCATAAGCCCTAAAACTCATTATGAGGAGTACCATGGGAACACCAAATTACTTAGCACATTGAGGGAATTGGCCAATGAAATGGGTACCCCCACCTACCTAACTAGTACACATGTGAAGTTAGAACCACGACCATCCTTAGTGAAGGTTCTGGGTTTGATTGATTGAGTGGAATAAAATCTAGCTTGGTTAATCAACGGTGCAAAGTAAAGCCGACGACTAGAAATTTTATAATGTTCCACACTTGTTCGGGTAACTATTGGTATTTTGGGAGATAACCTTTTGTAGGAATCCAAACAGACCAAGCCCCTTTATTTCACCTTAAGATAAAAAAATAATTATTTTTCTCGAGTCACACATTCGATTGTTTATGTTCTTCTGAGCACTTTATCACATTTCCATATTAGTTTTTTTCATAAACTTTGACTTCGATTTTACCGAGTCTTAGTCAGAATCGTGAATGTGCTACAATTTTTCTACTCCATATTTTTCCCGAGCTAGTTGTAACTATGAATGACTTATATCCTTCCAAATAATTCATTTTGCAATTTTTTCGAATCCTAATTTTCCTAGAGCTATTCGCAACTATGTATACCTGTAATTTTTATGGTCTTACCATCTTGTTGACTTGTTCCACTCATGTTTCAAATTCCTAGTCACTTTCATTCCCATGGCTTCTAGTCATTTTAATTTTTATTCTCACCCTAATTTACTTTATCAAAACCTTATTGATTTCATTATTAAGGTTAAGTCCCAAAATTTACTGGGGACTTTTCCACACACCTACTTAGTATTCCATTTGTAACAAGCCTATCCACCCCATGGTACTGCATCATCCCTATCTACCACATTTCAAATTGCCTACTTTTGAAAATTTTTATGGCACCAAGGACCCTCAACACCACTTACATCTCTTCCACTACACTTTCCATCTTATCCAACATGATGATGCTCTCCTCCTATGCAATTTCTCACTTTCACTTATTGGTCATGCAATTTAGTACTAATGCCCCCCACAACATAGCATTTATACATTCACAAAACTTGTAGATACCTAGTAATATCACTTCTCCATCTATATCACACCTAAAGAAAATCTATTTGACCTTCACATGCTTCACCAATCCCATATTGAGTCTATCATTGAATTTTTGCACGTTGGTGTGATGTCATTCATTTCCTTTCATTCCCATCCCAAAATCCATGCTCAATGAACTCTTTTCCAAAAATCATGTTCCTCACATATCACACCATTTATAAATTCATATGTTACACACATTTGATGAGGTCGTACACATGACAAACTTCCTTGAGGATGTTCATCTTGGTCATCCTCCTTCCTTACCACATGTTTAATTTGTTTCTCCTCTTGTTACACCTTTACACTTTGTTGTCGTACTCAAAATTCCCCTCTTTTAAAGTCAAGTTTCAAAATTTTGAGTCTGTTCCTTGGAGTATTGGATCATGTTGAGCCTGGAATTATTTGTAGTTTTCCCATTCATGGAGAAAAATTTGAAATTCGGGTGTAATGGTGAAGTTTCTTTCCTTCTTTTTAATTTTCTTCCCGTAGTCAAGAATGACAGGCATATCTTCCCCATTATTTTTCCCCATAATCCATGGGTAGTACATGGGCATCTCTGATTGGATGTAGTTTTTCCATGTTTCAAGTGTCAGTGGAAGCCTCCACACATCCAAATGATACAACTCTAGGGGCAGGGTCCAAGGGACAATCCTCAAATAAGCGCAGGCTTTCCGCGTGTCCCAAGTTCAAAATGAAGGTAAAACAAGCTCAAATCGGCTAAGTATGGAAGGTTCAGTGGATGGTGCCATGTGCCTCATTGGAATATATTTAAGATTCAAAGACAAGGAAGTTATAAAACTTGTGCTACTCCTCCATGTGTCCTGTGTCCAAAAATATAAAGATCCGATCATTAAAATTGGCTAAGTATGGGTGGGTTGGTAGAACTCTCCATGTGCCTTAACGGAAGAAGTCTCCATGTGCCTTAACTAGTGGAGCTCTCCACGTGTCACTTAGCGTAGCTTCAAAGGAAAAAAATGTAAAAGGCATCTGTAGGCACGCTCCAATAAATTCCTTCCACGTGGGAGGCCAAAATTTAAAGTTGTAGAAGCAAATTGAATGACCCATGTTTTAAACTAGAAAAATAATGTAATGACTGTATATTTAAAAACCTTTTTTTCCACCATTAACGTTTCTTTGTAAATCGATAATTCAAAAGGGCATGGATGATTGGAATAAGTTGTAACTATTTATTTCTTACTCGAGGAAGTTGTAACTGTCTCTTGTGAGATATATCATGGGCTTTCAAATCCATTGTACGGGTTGGAATTTTGATATTTCGGAACTATAATTTCTAATTGGAAGAAATCAATACAATGGTTTTCCTCTTTTCCTCTACTTTCTCTTGCCTTCTTGCTCTTATATGTGAGTCATTTAATTCTTGCATGCTTGTAAACTTTGTGCTTTAGTTTATACAATTCTAATAACTTTGAGTTTGTTGATTGTGTCCATTATATACATGAATGGTTTTACTCTATATCTCATTTTATCAATACATATAGGGTTTTCTTTGCCATTTATTTTCCCGAAAGTATTGTCTTCTTCGCCTCCCTCCTCTCTTCAATGTCTTCTATCCTCATGTATTGATAAATTTCTAGGCATAAAACACATTTCAATATATCGGAAACCACCACCTTTGAATGAAAGATTGTGTATTTGTACATAGGTTTTGCATACCTTTGCTTTCAATAAGGGAACCTCTACCATTAAAGAGGAGGGACTTGCTTGTCCCACGACTATGGTCTCATTCCAAGTGCAAATCTGAAACCCAACACACTCCCATGTTCATAATGTGACCCACTCGGATCCTCTTCACACTTCATCAAATTATACACCCATATCTTTACATTCATTATGTTCTCCTAGATTTTAGATCTTTATGCAACCCCCTAATAAATTCACCCCATTGGTGATGCACTTTCCTCTATTATTGAAAAGTTACTTGACACCTATCTCATCAATCTCCCTCCCAAACTGTCCCCATAATTTTGGTGTTACTCCCATGACACATGTGTTTAAAATCATATCGATGTTCATTCCAACGAATTGTGTCCCTAACTCCACAATATCCTTCAAAACCTTCTTGACAAGGGGGACATTGTAGTTGAACCTCCATCTCCTCTAATTTCATCTACGAATGCCCATCCAATCACTTCACACTATCCTATTCCCACTTCTCCTCCACGTGTCATATCTCACTCATCCAATCCATCATTCCCCAATACATCACAATCATCATGCACACTTAGTGTCTCATCATCTAAATCAAACAATTCACAATCCACTCCATTACATGCTTCCACCTTAGACTCAACACCATCGTTCTCACCTAATCACTCATTATCTACATCATCCTTGTATCCATCTCCACTATCATGTACTTCCACTATGGTCATGGTTACATTCTCATCCTTTATATATTATTCCACACTATCACCACCTATATCTAGCTCCCAAACATCTATATCATCATGTGATCCCATATTACTGACCATGACCCATACTTCTTCATTTGATTCACTCACATGCACTCTACTTATCACATTGCCAATTACCACACATAAATTTTGTTCTTCATCACATATGGTTCCATGCCACTTCTTGTACCTTACTAACCTCTTCTACATATGTCTCATTTCCTTCCTCACCACTCATCCAAACTCCATTCTTGCTTGCAGGATCTCCATTACATCCTACACCATCTATTAAGGTTATTTACATCCCTCTTGCATCTATGCCTCGTCACTTGTATACACTTATTCTTCTATCTCTTCCTCACAAATAACCTCCATGTACTCCCATTTTTGTACCCCCTTTGGAGCTTTCTTTCACATTCACCTTCTTGTCTCTATCATCACTTGTTCAAGCACCATTTTTATTATC
Organism: Taxus wallichiana var. yunnanensis; assembly: GCA_018340775.1. Lineage (NCBI taxonomy): Eukaryota > Viridiplantae > Streptophyta > Pinopsida > Cupressales > Taxaceae > Taxus > Taxus wallichiana. The sequence goes on along the minus strand of CM031237.1, from coordinate 712,890,514 downwards.
AATTCCCTCTTTTGCATTCACATCATCATTCACACACACACCACCATTTGTTCTTACCAATGTGCCTTGCAAGCCTCCTCCACATACAATTACGCTTCCACATTCTTTTAATTTTCTCCCACATTATATTTTCTTTGAAATTCCTTCTTACTTACCACTTCCTATTTCATGTCATCATCCCATTATTACACCAATTCATCATAAGATAACACCCTCGACCCTCACAATTACTCCAAAGATCACTCCTCATCCACATGACATCATCACTAACACCATGCTTCATATAGCTACACATTATCCCATTGATTTATACTCATGTCTTGAGCCACCATACACCCTCACACATCCACCACATTTATCACATTTATTGTGTGTTTTAACCCAACATTCACATCCTTCATTTTCCACCATTATATGGATTCTATTTGGCATTCTTTCTTCACTTTTCATCAACCTCACACCCACCACTCCAATCATTATCTCATCTATCACTTAATTTTATACATCATGTATCTCACTCACCCAGGTCTTCTATGGACTAGGGGAATTTAATTTTTCACTACCGCATTCTCGCACACTCCTTACATTCCATTTCTCTTCATTTATCCTAGATTTTAAACACAACTTGATTATCCACAGATCCTACACTATGATCATTAACACACACACACACACACACACACACACACACACACACACACACACACACACACACACACACACACACACACACACACACACACACACACACACACACACACACACACACACACACACACACCTTCACACAACTAAACATATTTCAAAATCCAAAAATATATATATTTTGAAAATTGTAATAAACAACACTTTCTCATGGATGTTCTTCCCTACCTTTGCTCCATTATTTCATATTTCATTCCAATTCTCATTCATTGCTACACATTTCATTTATAATTCTTTTACATTCCATGTTATGGTTTGTTTCAAAAATTTTGGTTCACACTTTGATCATGTTATTGTCATGTTTTGTGAGTCAATAGTCTCGACTACTGATTGTTTGAGCTTAGTTTCTCCCCACTTGGTGAATTAAGAATGACTATCCTCTTTAAGATCCATACACACTTAATAACTTGCCTTGAAGACCCCAAGGTATTATTTTTGATGTTTTTCAATGTCATCTCGACCATCACTTCCACTCCATCCACCAAGACACTCATGGTTTTAAACATATTGGAAAACCAAGAGAGTCAAATATCACGTGAAAACATACCAAAAAAGAAAAAGAAAAAGTCAAAATTTAAAAGAAGAAAAAGTAAAAGCAACATCAAACACTCTCTCATGAGTCTTTGTAGTATCTCTACCAGGGATATGGATGCCTGGCTGGTAATAGAGCAATGTTGTAACTAGAATCAAATGTATCTTTCAGGGCTATTGACGCATGATTGAAAGTGGAGAAATGTACAAATTATAATTACCCTCCATTTCATTAATCATAACTTTACCATTTTAGTCACACCTACACGTTGGCTTATGTTTTCACTCATTGTCTCACGAGTCTTCACTTCAAGTAGTAATTAACTCTCACGTGCACACATAGGATATCCATGAGTCGTAGGGATAATATGTCACCTTGTACACTTTAAACCTTGTTCAATATTCCATATTCACTCCTCATTATCTCATGTTTTGTGTCTTTGAGTTCATCAGGTGTTCACCACCTCACTTGTCACATAGCCATGTTCATATGCCAAAAAACATAACACTTGTACTTCATCATCAAAATCGGGTCATGGTGTGTTTTTTAAATTCGCCTCAGTTGGAATGAACATCCTTAGGAATCTACTACCTTCTCGCACAATTTTTGCATTACATCACTCTGTATGGCCTCATTACATCATTTTCATCACTTTACATTTTCCATTTTTAAATGTCATTTACATTTTAAAACATATATATTTTTCACATTGTCTTCCCCACCAAGATACCCACTTCTATTCCTCACCTCACACCTACTTTATCGCTTTTTAAAATACCAAAAAAAGTTCAAAAAATTAAAAAATAAACAAGTAAAAAAATCAAAATCATCATAAAACAACACCCTATGCCAACCCTCACTATCACCCCTCACCTCCTAATTCACTCGTCCAAGTCATTGTAATGACTAGGCCCTTATCCTAACTTACTTATGAGTCACCCCACCCCACACCTTGGCTAGCACGGTCAAGATGGCTTACCCCCACCTCGATGATACCTACCCGGTTGAGTTGAACCCACAACTTGGCTCTCCTGAGCTCCCTATACCCATCGCCGCATTCAACCCTTCTAACAGATCCCTAGCTTGGTCACATTTGTAACCAAGATCGCCGAGACATATCACCACTACATTCTCCCACACACACCTATATCTATTCATCCTTCTGAGTTATAAGGGAAAATATCTACCCAACTCGGTGTTTCATCCCCCGCCCACATCATGTTTACTTGTTCCTCCACTTCCCATCTCTTCCCTATCCCTTCGAGTGTCCCTGTAACTCATCGCCCAACTCGCCTTACCCTTTACCTACCAACCTACCCCAAATATACATAGAAATTTGTGATAGTGACTCGTCCCACATCCCGAGTGCCTCGTACTTTCTCCCCACCCCAACTTGGAGAGTCACTACGATGAATCACCACAAATAATTTTCCTCCCACCTAATCCATCCACATCCCATGAACTCCTCCTTCCTAGATCATCAAGATCCCTTCCCAAATCACCGAGCTCTCCCTCCCCTAACTCGCCCAAGTCTACCTTAGCTCGCCATGTTACGCTCACTTCACCCTAACTTGTCCTATGGCTCCTTTAGCTCACCGCATCGCTTGAATCCTATATCTCACCACATTGCTTGCTTCACTCACACCACCTAACCGACTTGTGGCACTCACCCACTCACCCTTCCCCATCTAGCTCACCGAGCCACCCCATCTAACTTCCCCACTTGATCAACTCCCCATCTCAGCCGACTTGACTGGATCACTCCCATTTTACTCGCTCACTTTGCCTAGTTTTTGTGTTCCTCAACCAACTCGTCATGCCACTCCTCTTACCCACCACATCATTGTCTTGTTCACATTTCCCACCTTATCACCCGCACTACTCGTTCCAACTTGTCGTATTACCTGTTTCGATCACATTTCCTACAAAATCACACATCGCTCACTAAGCTCATCACTTCTCCTTTACTACGAGCCCGATGAATCACCCATGTTTCTCACCCATCTCACAGGTGTCACTTCGCCATCTATGCCATGTTACTCATCACCTCGCTTACCTAATACCATTCATCACCAATTTTCAATCACTCAATTTGTCAATTTAAAATCTTTACCCTATGAATTCTCAACACTTCCATTACACCTTTATACATATCCATCATCATTTTTTCACACACACATGACTGGAAAACACTTTGTCATGGTTATCACTCATCATGTCTTTACCTTGGATCATTTTCTACCTCATCTTCAATCACATTACTTTTTCGTCCCGCGTTCATAATGGGAAATCTCTGTTTTGAAAAATTGTCACTTGAGGGGGAATCATACACAAATCTTGTTGTCTAATTCTATGAAAAATAATCAATATTCATCAGTCAACTGACTCTATAGTATTTTCCTCACAAAATTAACCTATCGAACCATTCATAGAATTTAGTTGAAGCTTCCTTTGATCACATTTCTAGGTTCCTATCTATCTAGTTAACCACCTAAGGTTGTGACTTTGACAACCAACGTCATAAGGCTAGATGACCCCCATCTCATCTTCAGATTTTATGATGCATCTTGTTTTCTACAACATACAACCTAAAATGGGGAAAAATGTAGACACTAAAAAATGGACCTTGCACATAAGGTTCCTTATTCAAAAAAACAAAAAAATTATAAAACACAAAAATACCAAAAAATCATAAAACCCCATAAAATGGGGATATAAGACACCACACTACTCATTTACCAACCCTTACTCACATTAAATTATGTCTCATCACACTTATCCATGTGCATGCCTAATGCACTATGGAACCTATCATTATACCCATGCATGTCCCACTCCCATATGCACTCCAAATCTACAAAATCATTCTCACACATTATTTCAATCTCTCTTAACAAATCTTGACATCCTATACTTGAGTTTTCTTGCTCTCTTGCTTGCATATATCAATTTTGTAGGTCTTGAAGAAGTGAAAGTGAAACACAAAGGATAGATACAACTTGCGGAAAAATTGTTCTAGAAAAATTTCAATATAGGTGGGAATAACAATTATGATTAGCTTGCCATCTCTGTGTGATTTTTGGTGAATCACAATTACTATTTTCTCGACAATCTGATTTAGGTATACTTATTATTTAATTTACTATTTTCTCATTTTACATCAATAAAATTTCTTTAATCTCCTTAAAAGGGTTAGGGATCTAACCGAGGTAGCCCCCTAACCACTAATACAATTAACATTTTTCAAGTGTGCTTATGTGCATGTTTAAATTTAGATCTAAAGAGTTTTACCCACTTTATTCAATGAATGAATCACAATTTTCCCTCTCTTCACAATAACAACATACACCCATTTTGTTTTAGTAGAATTGATTTGGAGTTTTCATATTAAGTAACCCACCTTGTAGGTGATCAAAATCTAGGCATAAAATATGATATGATTATAACAAGCCTAGTTGTCACTAGCCTCTTAATGAAATGAGAAGAAGTTGTAAACACAAACTACATTTATATGTATCCTTACATAAAACTTATGAGGCCGTGATCACTAGGATATTATCCCAATAGATAAAAATTAAAAAAATGAAAGGATGAACACTAATACTTCAAGATATGATTATAACAAGCTTAGTGGTCGCTCAATTATTGACACAATAACAAGTTGTAAAACCCACATGTTGAACACAAACTACATACAAAAAACACATATATGTATCATAAATAAAACTAACATGAAATAATTCACCAGGATATTATCTAAATAGATAATAACCTAAAAACACAATATAGTGAACACTATTCCCTTTTATTGTGGAGGATATAATTATCACAAGCCAAGTGGTAGCTAGGATATTACCACATTAAAAATAAGATGTAAAATCAAAATACACATACATGTATTCATGCATAAAACTTATGAAGCTAGTGGTCATTTGGGTTATTATCCCAATATCTAATAGCATCCAAAAATAATATGATGAACTCTAATCCCTTCTATTGCACATGATACAATTATAATAAGCCTATTCTCCGTCGACAATTACCAAAATGACAAGAAGTTGTAAAAAAAACTACACATATGTGTATCCATACAAAAATCTTATGAGGCTAGTAGTTCTTAGGATATTATCCAAATATCTAACAACCTATAAATAGGATAGTTTGAACACTAATTAATTTTATTATGTAGGATATGAATATAATAATCTTAGCAATGTAGGATATTAACACACTAACTACAAGCTAAAAACCCCATATGTTGAATATAAGTTGCATATAAACAATACACAAAAATAAACATGAAAACATTCATTAGAATATTATCTAAATAGATCATAACATATAGACTCAATATGGTGAACACTAATCCCTTTGATTTTCCAGGATATGATCATCATAAGCCTAGTGGTCACTAGGATATTACCACAATAAAAACATAAGTTTCAAAATAAAATACACATGTATGTATTCAAACATAAAACTTATGAGGCTAGCGGTAGCAAGACTATCATCCCAATAACTAACATCTCCAAACAAAATTAGTGAACATTAATCCCTTTTATTGTGCATAATATGATTATATTGTAATCATAGCCATCGTTAGGCTATTATGAAAATAATAAGAAGATCAAACACAAACCACACATATATGTATTCATACATAAAACTTATGAGGCTAATAGTCTCTAGGCTATTATCCCAATATATAACAACCTAAAAACCATGAAAGGGTTGTAGACACCCAAAATTGGGTCGCAACCCTCTAAGCCCCTTTAATTAATTAATTCGACACATCCCCCGATCATGGCCCCTTCCACACATTATAATTAATTTAATCACTTATATTAAATTAATTATTACCTCACATCATTATTAATTTAATTACCTAAATTAAATTAATTTCTACCTCACCTAGCCACCTCACCTCTCCACCTCACCTCTCCACCTCACCTTGGACCCATTCCCAAACCCTAACCACCTAACCCTAACTTAACAACTTTCCTTAACTAGCCATAACTCATTCTAAACCTAACTAAGACTTATTCTAGACCTTTCATTAATGACTAACCACTTTCTCCTATCAAAATCCCACCACTATAAGCAAGAATCAGTCTTCTTGACCTAGACCATTCTCAATCACATTAGAAAAGGGAAAGAATTAACTGTTTTTAGAAAAAAACAACCATCTTTCCCTGGCTGATGCTGGTTTTCCCTTAGCTGGTGCCGGTCATGGAACCACTTTGTCAATTCCGTTATGTAGAAAATTATAACTCATTCACCCAGTTTGGAATCTACCCTCGGGATTTTGGGAATTCTTACATTGGTATTCTCGAGCATCCAAGTGACCTCATGACAAACCAAAGATCATTCCAAGCATTCACAACCTCCACCAAGCATCAACAATGTGTTCCAGAGCATTAGATCACTCACAGGGAAATCCAAATATTCTGCTACTAATGTATGGGATCGAGACTTGTCTCTCCTTCAACCACAATTATTCTTTCTACAACCAACTTCCAATCTGTAAGTAAGTGATTTCTACCTTGTCATTTCTTTCAATATTTTGGTTATTAATCATTTATCTACTTTCTTTCACCTTCTACCCTTCCCGGATCTCTTCTGTCTCACCTCCACCCAACCACTTTCCCATTTGACCTTTGTACCCATCCCAAATGCCTATTTCTTCATCTCGAGTCTTTAATAAAATCCTACCACCTTACCTAAGCCTCCCCAACTCTTTGTGCAATCACATAGAGCTCAAAACCACCTCATTTTAATCTTTGCACCCAATTTTCTACAAAATCAATCACCCAACCGATGTCGGCTATTACTAGGTACCAACATCGGTCGCCCAACCAATACCTGGTCTCTATGACTGGTGATTTATCTTAGACCAGCAAGCTCCTAACTTACCCAAAATCTTCCCAAACCTCACCCAATGTCTCACTCAGACCCTCCTAAACACCTCTACCACACCGTCACCTTGAAAACACCTTTCCTTCTCTAGATTTAGTTATATATTCAATATTTATCTTAAATCTAGTCTATTGTTAGCATATGAGATACCTAAATCGTATCGTTACAATAGGACCTTTCTTTCTTTCACGTCATTTCTTTACATTAAGTTGTTTTTAAATAGTGGATTGACAACCTTTCTAGGAAGTATCACACTTCTCGGATCTAACATACACTAGGCAGTCCACTGTCATATGCTATTTAACTCTATTTGGTGGTATTGTTGTGCTTCTACATGTAGTCCTTCCTAGCCAAAAAGGATCTCTTCATGATCAAGCCTGGTCTTCTCAACGATGCGCAACCTTCTTCGACTTCACAAGTATTCCTCCTCACCTCACCTTTACCTTATTTTTTTATATGCAACATTGTGGTGAAATATTTTGGCACACCGGTGGGACCCTCATTTTGGGTTCTTTTCTATTCATATAGGTTGCATCTTATGTGTTTCCTTTCTAAATCGTTATTCACTAAATCTTCTTCTCTGGTAATCTGCTCCTTCTTTCTAATTGCTCTAAATGAAACACTTATTTTGGTGCATTTAAAAAGAATCCTTCTTCTTTTCTTCCAAGTTTGCATTAGTGAAATTCATCCTTCTTCCTATTCACTCTTGTTTACATCGAATATCATATTTTTATTTGGGTTTAAAAATCATGCATGGCATCCCTGCCTTTCTGCATATTTAGCTCACATAGTTTTAATTAGTAATCCAATATAATGGAGGTCATGACCAGTTGAGGATTGATTAGATAAAGTGTAGTCTACTCTATTGCACACACTCCTTTTCCAAATCACTTAACACAATTTACACATTTCTTAAACATTCCCTTCTAGGAAGAAGCCGTTAAGGATTTAAAAACCCATTGACGGTGGGCCCCGCCCAGTGTTCTGGCTAGTTTGTCATATCATAGCATGGAACTCATGTACCTAAAGTTATATCGGGTAAAATTTATCCAAAACTAACTGAAAACAACCATAGATTGCTTTCTAGGTACCTTCATTATCCAAACAAATTCTATTTCATTCACAGTCAGTTTTAAGGCATAAGCCAAACAACACTAAAATCTTTCCTAGGGTAACGTGTTGCTAGTTTTTTCTTGTGGATTGTCACTTTATTTCTTGTCTTCTGTAGTTTGAGGTGTGAGGATGTTTTCATCACTTTTTTATTTCTTTTTCACACTCAACCATCACAACTGGTTAATTCTAGTTTTTCCGAGTGTGTTAAATCATCTTTGTCATACACAACCTCTTTTGGGGCTTATTTTCATCAAATTTAACTCAAACAATCATATTTTCTTCATTCTTCCAGTTTCTATCAGTAACCAATAGCGGTCCAACAACTGACATCAGTTATTTTATTTTACCAACACTAGTTAACTGACTAGTATCAGTTTCTCTATTTTTGATTTTTCTGTCAAAACTAGTAACCAAAATATTTTCAAATAACCGGATTATTTTAAGCACTATATTTTTGAGTTTCTATCACCTTAGTAGATCAAAAAATACCTATTTTTCCATCTATCTTCTTAAAAATTCAAAATTAAAAAAAAATCTTGAAGAATCGACACCGGTTGACTAACCGATATCGGTCTCTTTGTTTTTGATTTTATGTCAAAAACAACGACTTATTTTCACCTTCCATACATCTTCAGACATCTATTTTTGAGTTCATCACGTTTAAAGAGTTTAAAATACCCATTTTACACCTTTTATTATGGTTTGGACTTGCCAACAAGTGCGAACACTTTCCTTCCATGCTAGTTGCATACGCCTACTACGCCTTCACCACCATATATTTCTTCACTCATGGATCCCAATCCTTCTACGAAAGTACCCGTAGGGGATGAGGAATTTTCTAGGTTCCTCAACCAAAAACCATCACTTTGTAGCACTACCTTTCCCACTCATCTACCCGTGACTCATCAGGTCAACCCATCTTTGGTATGCCTATTTCCATGCCCCTTCTCGCCATTACTCTCGCTTATCTCAGCCTATGCTAATGTAGATACCCAAACTACTTTAGTGTTGTCTGATCCTCTTTTACAACTAGTTATTTCTCAGATAACCACTGCATATTTGATTTCTTTTACCTTGATGACATCTATTTTACCCACATCTAGCACCCCTATCATATCATCAGTAGTATCTTCCATACCAATTCTTACACAGCCACTTGTTATGTCGACCTCTCATACGCCGTAGAAGAAGTTGGTGGTCTCGATTCCTCCTACTCTACCACCTGTTACCACAAGGATCTTCCCACAAGATCCTCCCACCTACACCCCACCTCAATCACAACCTATAGCGTCCACCTCGTATTTAGGGTACATGCCCTCATCATCTATTCCTACCTACGTACCCGCTTCTCATTTCACATATTTGACACCACCATACACTGGTATGTTGTCTATGACCTTTTCATCTCATTCACCCCTTTATACTATAGGGGTGCTCCTCAATATAATCCTACCACAAATCTTATAAAGATGATGATGGATAAGATGGAAAAAATTGAGGCCTTCGTTTTCTGGATCTCGTAATGTCCTCACTTATGATGAAATTTGTAACGAGCCCATCCACCCATCCATACCTATCCACCCTTATCCCGTGCAATGGGAGTTACCCAAGTTCAACTATTTCAATAGCAAGGAATACCCTCAACAACATTTACAATCATTCAAACACATGTGTTATTTGATTGCCCATGATGATGCCTTGTTCCTTAGAACTTTCCCATGTCCTTGACAAGACCCGCTCTAGACTGGTACAATTCTTTACCTAGGCACTTAGTCTTCTCTTTCAATCAGTTGGCCCAAAATTTCCTTGATCATTTCTCAATCAATATCTCTAGGAAGGTCTCCATTACTAATCTCTATTCTATTTGCTAATACAAGGACAAATATATTGTAGATTTCATCGCATGTTGGTGGGGCCTCATTAATCAACTCACCTTCAAGATACCACAAGCAGAGCTCATAGATTTTTTCACAAGGGCATGTGCTAGACACATTTCCTTGACTCTCTAGGTTCAAATGTTTTGCATGTTTGACGAAGCCTTCACCATGGCCCAGAAACTAGAGATCCGTTCCCTTGAAGAAGAGAAACTTAAGTTACATAACAAGAACACTAACTTCAAATCAAACGAATCTTCTTCTAAACTACCGAAAAACCATTCTAATAACCATTCCAAGGCCAAAGGATCCACCAACGTGGTGATTCTAAAATCTAGCCCTCTCATCCATATAATTAATGGAAACCACCTGTCAACCTCTCTCCTGTTCAAAACTTCCAATACAAGTATGAACAAAGGGCTTACACTCCTATCAGAGAACCATATTCTTTTGTGTTGGAAAAGCTTTTAAAATTTGGAGCCATCACCCTTCCACCTATCAAACCAAACACTAGTTTTGATCCTTCTCATCCTACACCATCATGGTATAAATAAAATGACTTCTGTAACTATCACCGAGTTAGGGGACATAACAACGACAATTGCAAAACCTTCAAGAACATTATCCAAGGAATGCTAGATAGTGGTGATCTTGTCTTGGAAAACCCTAATGCACCTGCCAATGCCAATATGGGTGTGTTTAAGAAACATTTTCCTAATCATACCCCTTTATCAAACTAGGCTTTGAAGACCTCTACTAGTGACACCAATGTGCATGAGGTTCATGCCATTTTTGACACAATACCTATTCCATCTAGCTAGTTTCCTCCCGTAACATCTATCGAGGAAATTATTACACAAACTCCTCTACCCATGGAGGAGCCTATCACACCTACTCCTCTATCCACAGAGGAGCCTATCACACCTACTCCTCTACCCATGGAGGAGCCTACCCCACCTATTTCTCTACCTACCACAGAGCCTATCTTGCCTGTTCCTCTACCCAAGGAGGAGCTAACCCTATCCACCTTTCTACCTAAAGAGGATTCCACATCACTTTTTTTTCCTTCTCCTCGACCCATAAAGGAGCCACTCTTATCTCCTCTTCCTATAGGCGATGCTTCTCCTCAGGGTCTTCCAAGATCCTGTCAACCTTCTTACATCACTCCTGCCTACTGAATCAGAGGCAAAAACCTTCCTGTATCACAAGACTTAGATTTCTAGACAGTTTCACCACTTTTTTCATCTTCTAAACCAAAACCATTCTCATGTTTGGTGGACCAATTAGAGTATGTTGATTACTCCACACTCTGGGGGCACCTTCAACTCCCAATATCCACCCAAATGCAAATGTTGTCCCCAGGATACCTCAACTATCTATCCTAAGGTATTCAAGGTAACTAAAACCATGACACTTGATCGATCATATCAACCCCTTCTTCTTTAGCCTCGCCTTCACCAAACCCCTATCCAGCACCTAAACCTACCACTTCCTTAGGGGTCCTACCAACACCTATCCTACTACATCCCATAGTGAAACTAGACTTGTCTACTCAACCACCACCCGTCATAAAATCGATTCCCACACCTAAGAGGAAGACCCAACCTCCTAGGCATCACACTTCTAGTATCTCCCATGCCTTCTCTTTCACCTTCACCTCTACCTTTGATTTTAGGCCCACACCCTTCCACCTTGGTCAAGTTACCTCTTCACCAAGGAAAATCCAAGGCGTGGCAACCCACACCCATACCTTTACCTTCTCTTTTTCCCACACCTTCACCTTCATCACCTCTTCTACCTACATCTTCTCCATTACCTACAACCACACTATTTCCAACACGCCACTCTCACCTTGGCTTTCTAGGGTACCCCCACATTCTACATCTCCTTCTACCTTGCACACCCTCCTACACCTTTACCCAAGAAGGTATAACCTAAACCAAAACCAAAACCTTCACTACCTACCAAAAAGGTAGTCACACCTACACCACCTCTAGTAGCACCTCTCCCATGAAAATCACCCACACCTTCATCTAAGAAAACTTTGACTTCTCATTATGATCCATTAGTAGGATCCTATTCTAACATCCTCACTAGGTTGTTAGAAACCTCCGCTATCTCACTTTGCCACCTATTAAGCCTTATGACCCACTCAAACCCAAACTAGTAGGGTTTGACGACACCAAAATATGTGCATATCATCACTCACTAGGGCATGATGTCAAAGGTTATAAGGCCCTCAAAATATTTTCCTTCAACTCTGTACTTCGGATGGTCTCTTTGATGAAGATGACCTATTGGAGGAGAATTACATTCCCCTTCACCCACCACCACATGATCTAGCCCTATATCTATTCAGCATCCTTTACTTGCATCTCCACAACCCTCTTTTCCTCCTTCGATATTTGAAATAAATATGGTCCGAGTAGCAACTCGATCACAAAAAGGTAAAACTGGTAGCCCATCTAGTGCACCTTCACCCACCATTCCACCTACACTTTCCCCAAGGTAACCATCCATGGGTCAGCTTATCCTATTTATATAACGAGTCACACATCACTCTATGATTAAACAACTTCATCAATTTCCTTTGAAGATGTCCTTGTATGACTTAATTCAAACCTCTGAGTCTCATTGTCAGACTCTCATTGAGGTCCTGAAATCTATCAAGGTTTTGCAGATGATCTTACACTGTGGCCACCATATTTACCCCTCATCATGTGGCCTCCCTCACCACTCCACCTCAAACTTCTTCCCCATTACCTCTCCTCAGGTTTCGCCATCACTTTCTCGACTCCGATATCACCACTCTAGAATTACACGATTATGATCCGCCTCTTCATCTCCACCTACATCAATGATAATCATGTTTGACACATTATGATTTATGGAGGTGCTAGCATTAATATTATTTCTTCTCATGTGTATGAAAAATTACACATACTTGCCAACTGCATGCATAATAACCATGTTATGATGCATTCTTTCAATGATTACATGACTTCTACCCTTAACACCATCATCCTCCACATCCGCATGTGTCCCCAAACTAGTCTGAACTATTTTATGTTCTTGAGGGGAATTTTAATATAACATGCTGCTTGGACGACCTTGGATTCATGCCATGGGGTGTGTACCTTCAACCCTTCACCATTGCCTAAAATTTGAATATGAAGGGCACCCCTACACCATTCGGGTGGATCCTTCACCTTTTAAAACCTGCAACATGCTTTACCAACCAAATGATGTCCTTGTTCCAGTCAAGGTATCTACCACCCCTTCTACTTCATATTCTTCCACTACCTCATCTACCACTTCTACCGCTACACCTTCCATAGCCAGCCCATATATCCCCTATGCTACCATAACTTCCATAGCTAGCCCATCTACCAACCCGCCTATTTCACCAGCAACTGATGCCCCACCTTCTTAGGCTTCGAGTAGCTCATCCATCCCCGCTACCCAAGTACCAACCTCAAACCCCTTAGTAGGTGTTTTTCAATGCCTTTCCTGGGGGAGTACTACCTATACAACATAGACACTTTCCTTACTCCTTAGGAGTACGAAATCCTTCACCAAAACCAAAACCACATTATGACATATGCTCCTCCCCACCTTCGCACCAATTTGACATATGGGGGACTCAACACTTCTTCTTATTATCCTAAACCACCTAAATTTCTCATCCAACTTCCAATACCTCACCAACCGCTACTTCACCCACACTTTTCTTCATCGATGTTCCTGGAAGGGCTTTGGATTTGGTCTTTATGAGAAAGGTCGTCACATAGTCATACCTTACACCACCTAAAAACATAAAGACTATCATGGTATCATATTTTCCATGCCACCTATTCCTAAAAATGCTAGAATTGACCTCATACAGAAGATAATCCTTTCCCACCTAACTCACCTACTACACCGCCTTCACCCATAGAGTCCATGGATCCAAAATCCATCCCTCCTAATTTTTTTTTCATGAACACCATTTCTTTGGGACCTATGACCTATCATCATGATGGTGAGATGCCCTTTTCCCTTCCTCTTATTTATCCTGACATGTTGGATGATGAAAACCTTCTATCAATGTCGTTCAATGTCAAGATGATGATTTTATTCTCACCTATTTAGGTGTAGATGATTCTTACATTCACCGGTTGTTACCTTCTAGAGACACAAAATATGCTAAATTTAATGACCATAGAGATCACTATTTACACTTAGGATGACCCTCAAATTATAAATATAGGCCAATCTTTAGATTTTTCTAAACATGAAGCCTTCACCTCTTTCCTTCGAGATCATAGTAATGCTTTTTCTTGGTCTTATGCCGATATTCTGGTATTGACCCTAATATTAGGGTCCAAAATATTATGACTATCCCGTATGCCAAACATGTGAAACCGAAGTTGCAAAAATGTATCCACGCATTTCTCTTCTTGTGAAAGAAGAGACACAATGCCTTCTTTCTATTTCCTTTGTTATACACATTGACTATCCATAATGGATTTCTAACATTATTCTTGTCACCAAAGTGACATGGGGACTCCACATCTTCAAATACTTCCGTGACCTTAGCCTTTCTTTCCCTAAGGATAAATTTCCTTTTCCTAGAATTTACTAACTCGTTGATCTTATAGCCGACCATGAGATGCTATCTCTTATGGAAAAATTCTTAGGTTATAATCAAATATTACTCGCTCTAGAAGATCAACACAAAAATACCTTCATCACCCCTTGGGGACCTTCTATTATCACGTTATGCAATTTGAATTGAAAAATTATGGTGCCAACTATCAGTTCCCTATGACCTATATCTTCCATGATATCATGCATGACATATTGGAATATTATGTCGACGAACTTTCTTAGTAAGTCCAAAAGTCGTGCTAAACACCTCACAATTCTTAAAGTCATCTTTGATTGTCTCATCTAATACTCGTGTTCACCTTCAACCAAAGAAGTGCATATTTTTCATTTTCTCGGAAAAATACTTGGTTTCATCGTCTCTTTACGGGGCATCAAAGTCGATCCCACTAAAATCAAGGCTATTCTTGAGATGCCTCCACCTACTAACCTTTAACAACTTCATAGTTTGTAAGGAAAATTGTAATCCATTCGATGCTTTATTTCCCAACTTTCTAACCGATGTCACCCTTTTCATCATCTCCTTAAAAAGGATGTCTCCTTCAATTGGAACAATGAGTGCCAAAAATCCTTTGAAGCATTGAAGAAATACCTTCTTCAGCCACCTGTGCTCATCCCACCTAAAGATAACAAACTTGTTTACCTTTAAATTTATGCCATTGACAATTTATTTGGTGCCATGATCACTCATCGTGATGAGAAACACAGGGAGAAAGTGGTTTATTACATAATCCGTACTATTTTAGACTATGAGACTAGGTATACTCATATCTGAAAATATTTTCCTAGCCATGGTCTTCATGACCACCAAACTTCACCACTACCTACTTAACCAAAAAACCTTCATCATCACCAACACTAGCCCTCTGTATTATATGTATGCTAAACCTTACCAACACCAACACACCGCACATTGATTCATGATCCTTGTAGACCTAGACCTAGAATTCATTCATCAAAATTCTATCAAGGGAAAAAACATTATAGATAAACTTGCAGATGCTCCTCTTCTTGGAAATAAATATTCTAACTTTGATTTTCCTAATGAATCCATTGTCACTCTTTCCTTGGGTGACATTATTTACCAAATGAACTTATTATTTGATGGTTCTAAATGTCACCGTGGGGGTGGTGCAGGGGTCATCCTCATTCCTCTTGATGGTGAGCCTATGCCTTTATCTTTCAAACTCAACTTTGACTACACCAAGAACATCATCGAGTATGAAACTCTAGTGCTAGGCCTTCAGACTACCATCACCTTAGGTGTTAAATCTATTAAAATATTTGGTGATTCCCAACTAGTTACAAACCAAATCAATGGTTTGTACCAGTGTCACAATGAGGTACTTAAAAAATATAAGCACCATGCCAACTTACTTTTGACTCACTTTTACCATTACATCATTCAAGCCACTCCATGATCCACCCAAAATTCACAGATACCATGGCTTGTCTCACCTCACAAACACCTGCCTCACCTTTGGACTCAAAAATATTTGTCACCGTATAATGGTTACAAGCGCTTGCCTTCCTATATTATTCTTGGTGTTAATTTTACGGGTTGCACGATACTTCGACCCATGTGACATTTGGTATAATTAGTTCATTGACTATCTCTCCCTTTCAATATTGCCTCTAGATCTCACTCCCAATGGATGATGAGCCTTCTTAAAAGTGTCTCTTATTACGTCATTATGGGGGTCTTCTCTACAAACGTAACTTGGATAGTATCCTCCTAAACTACCTCACCAATTCTGAAATCCCATACATTTTAGTGGCCTTGCTATTTCCAAACGCATCTTTTGACTTGGATACTACTGGCCAAACCTAAACCAAGATTATTGTGACTATGTCAAACATTGTGTGAAGTGTCAAGCAACATGCTAACCTTCATCATACTCCTAGTCATGCCTTATAAGTCACCGAGACTTTTGGCCCTTCTCTCAATGGGGTTTGGATCTCATTGGAGAGATTAACCCTCATTCCTCACAACGTCATTGTTGGATCATCACAACGACTGAATATTACACTAAATGGGTGGAAGCCATCCCTCTCATTTCTACCAAAGATGAGAAAATAACTAAATTTATCAACCACCATATCATTTGTCACTTTGGTGTTCCTCACCGCCTCATGATTGAAAATAGAAAACAATTCAAAAACAAAACCTTACATAAACTGTGTGACAAATTTGGCATTCAACTCAATTTCTCTTCACCATATTATCCACGGGAAAATGGTCAATCAATCTTCTAATAAGACTCTCAACAAAATTCTTATGAAAGTCATCGACGTCACTAGTAAGGATTGACACACAATTATTCCTTTCGCCTTATGGGCTTATAGTACTAGCATTCGAACCTCTACTAATGCTACACATTTTTATTTGGTCTATGGTATAGAGGCCATCCTACCTCTCGAAGTCCAAATTCCATCTCTTCGTAAATCACTTAAAGATATGCTTTCTGACGACCATTTTTGCAAAGAACGTTTGGCACAACTTGAGTTATTGGACAAACACCATTTTAATGCTCTAGACCACCTCTAAATCTACAAAAAGCACATCAAGCGTGCCCGTGAAAACACATCTCGAGTATGGACATTCCAGATCGATGACCTTGTCCTGAAGGAAAACCAACATGTGACCAAGATGGAGAAAAGTAAACAAGGTAAGTTTGCTCCTAATTGGCTTGGACCCTATATTATCATCCATACCTATGGATCAAGAGCTTATTATTTATCTTCTCTTGAGGGTGAACCCGAACCTGAGCTCCTTAATGCCTTACATCTTCAACCATTCTATTGTTGAATAAATTACTACATCACTTTATATATATTATATGCTTATCCCTTGAGAAAACCTCTCCTTCCACCCACCTCTTTTTGAGGACCAACATCTTCAATGGAATTATGTGATTATCCGTCACCATTAGACCTTATCTTAAATATGAGTACCATGACTCTACTCATGGTATGATTCTCGATGGATACCTTTCATCCTTTTCAGGATGGAATCCCATGGTCATTCGCCACTTGAAACCCCTCTTTCATAACTAATATTTTTTTGCTATGGTTCTACCTTCATAAAATAATCCTTACTCCTTTATAGTCTTGTCCATGACTACAAGTCCAAAATAATATAACAATTTTTTTGGGATACCAAAAATTTACTCCTTGAGTCAAACTTCTTGCAAATAGATGATTCCCTCAAAAGGACATCTATCTCTCTTTCATGCTGCTATAAGTAGACTTCTCCCTTGAAGGACAATTATAAAAAGCTAGCCACATGTTGTACTTAGTCTATCCAATAAAAAGAAGACTAATCTGTATCTACCAAAAACAAAAATATCTTGGAGCTTCCCGCATCAATTAGGTTCACAAAGACCTCAAGGAGACACTACTATTTATCCCAATATAGAATTCCGCATCGATCAGTCTATACATGAAAAAAATAAAAATAAAAAAATACAAACTTTTGGTCATGGACTTGCCTATTCTAGTTTTGGGTATCTTGCAGAAGGGGCATACTATCCCACAACAAGGTTACGCTAAACAAAATACTCCACCCTACCTTCATTTATTTTACTCCTATCCACACAAGGAACATGGCGCTCATGCGATGCTTTTTGATTATGCAACTTCTTTCAACCTGTCCACCTATCAATCATGTAACATACCTAGGGGCTTATGTTCATAAGCATTTTTATACGGCCATTACGGTCCTTGCCAACTATGGAGAATTTTGCTTCTTTTCAATTCACCTCTGCCTACTTGTTTCTTAAAGGGACGAGACCATCAAAATCCAATATCTTGGTCCAATTCTTGTTTCACCCACACCCATAGTAAATAAAATAAAACCAAAAACAAAACCATACCCATACCAATCACAAAGGTAACCAATTTTCCTTTCTCTTTTCGACTCAACATTTGACCTTGCACATTTTTCCACCTTACCTTACCAAGACCATTTGTCTTACCTACCGATAGAAATATAATTATTCCTATCCTATGGGAGAACTACATCGGCCTGAGGCCCCTTTTGTAAGGGCTATGTAGGTAGCACTTTGAAGACATGGGGTCTTTGGAGGTTAGCTCGGCCATAATTTTCCACCATTTTCCACCATTTTTCCGCTATTTTCCCTTACTAAATCTTTCTTACATTTCCATAATATCAATAACATGGAAATAATCCAAACAAATAATACATCATAATCATGCCTATACATATAGTTTTCATAATATCAATAAATTAGAAATTAAACCAAACCATGCCTAAACATCTAGTTTCCATAACATCAATAACTTGGAAACTTAAAAACTTGATGGAGGACTGCGGGTTTGAAGCTCATGGAGGACTATGGGAGGGTTTTGAGAGTGTGGTTTCAGCTGCTCTGGCTGTTGAATGTCTTTCAAGAGGCTGCAAACAAGTTTGATAAGGCCCTGTTAATGCATCGTGAATCTGAATAAAGGTATTAGTATTGGATCTAGAGCCTGGGCTGATATTGTTAAGGTACCTCCTAACAAAAATGTGGGTCCTCTTTCTCCTACATTTGGACTGAATTTTAAAAGTACAAAAGATAATGAGGGGGTGACCCACATACAAGTGCCTGATGGATGTCTGCATAGAGCTCTTGAGAAAACTAATCTAGCCCTCGTTGGAAAGTTTTTGGGATCAAGACCCAATGTCGATATTATAAGAAAATGGGCCATACGCAGATGGAAACCAAAAGGAGATTTGATTATCACCACCATGGCAAAGGGTTTTTTTCTAGCCTAATTTAATCTACAAGTTGATGTGGATTCTGTCTTATTGGGTGGTCCCTGGTGTATTGGCAATATGGGGATTTTTCTAAAAAAATGGTATCCCGGGTTTAACCCAAATACTGAGAACATTCATGCCATACCCATCTAGTGTAGACTCCCAGGGCTTCCCTTACATCTATGGGATGATGAGATCCTTCTTCATATAGCTAGATTGATTGGTTCACCAGTTGGGCTTGATGGCCCTATAAAAAATAGATCTAGGCTTGCCTTTGCAAGGTTCTGTGTCTCATCTGAAATGGATCAGGAGCTACCTGATCACATCATTTTACAATCCAAATTTGGGGCATGGAAACAACCAATAGAATATGAGGCTTTCCAACTAAGATGTAACAAATGTCATAAATTAGGGCATTTTGCCAGCAAATGTTCCGAGAAAATGAAGCAACAGTTAGAAAAACCCTTGGATCATTCTGAAAAGCAAGGGCAGAAGCAGATGGATGAGGATGATAAAGTCTCTCTAATTGACGAAAAAACCAGAATATCGAGATCACTGCATGCAGACGAACCTAAGGATAAGGTACTGGGAAAAAGGCTTTAAGACCATAATAAAGAGGCCACCGGTTTATAGGAAACTGTGGAGACCCAAAATCCACTAGTCGGAAAAGCATGAAAAAGCCCAAAAGAAAATGATCCTGAACCGAAAAAGGTGAAGAAATCAAGAAGAATATGGAAGTTGATCAAACAATGTTACTTGAGAAATCAAATCCAATAAATTTGAACATGGAAGTGGATGAAGAAAATGAAAAAGTTTACATTCATCTAACCACTTCTAAGGAAGAAGAGATGGAAAAAATTACTCTTTTTCCTCATCAAGAACTGATAACTAAGAGCAGCTCTCTAGAGCTACACAAAATGAGACAAGGAAAATCCCAAGATATTATGGAATCCATAGCAAGAGATCTAAACCAGGATACGAGTTTGCAGATATGGAGGAGCTCACTCCTAAAATAGCTCAACAACTTGATTTTGATAAAGGAAAAGAGGAAGGGGAAATTACTCCTACTCTAAAGAAAAGTATGTTGGACTGTGATAATGGTGGATTCATCATAGTGAGAAGTAAGAAACAAAGACTAAAAGGATCTGAAGAAATTCTAGAATTGCTCTTTAGTGATAAAAAGAAACAAATAGGAAGTTGGGAAGCTTCCACCTCAAGAATCACAAGGGCTACTACCAGGAGAACTGCAAATATTGGAGTCACCTATAGAAAAGGTAGACTCTCCAAGAGAGAAGTAAGAGAAAAAGAGACTGAGAAAGAAATTGCAGATGGTACTCAAAGGATTTTGAACCATCCGGAAACTACATCCCCAAAATTTTTTTAATGAAGGTTATTTCTTGGAATGTCAGAGGGCTCAATGGGGGACCTAAACAAAGAATGCTTAAGGAAATCAAAAGATCAAGCAGGCCCAACATCCTTCTAATTCAGAAACGAAAATGAAAAATAAAGTTGTTGAAGATTGTAAAAGATCTTTCTAGGAGAATCTTTGCCTTTGCTTGTTGATTCTCAAGGTGCTTCTGGAGGCTTAGCGGTCTTCTGGGACACTAAAATTGTTCATGGTAATGTGCTTTCATCCTCCCAGAATCATTTAGCTATAATTTTTAAAAGCCTTGAGAATAATTCTAGTTGGATTCTTTCCAATATTTATGCCCCTAATATCCTGTTCTGGTAGAAGAAATCTATGGAAAGAGTTAGTCTTGTTTTGGAATAACTTTGAGGATATGAACTGGTTGATAATGGGGGACTTTAACACTCCTTTAAATTTGGGGGAAAAATTTGGAG
This sequence comes from Taxus wallichiana var. yunnanensis, assembly GCA_018340775.1. Lineage (NCBI taxonomy): Eukaryota > Viridiplantae > Streptophyta > Pinopsida > Cupressales > Taxaceae > Taxus > Taxus wallichiana. The sequence goes on along the minus strand of CM031237.1, from coordinate 712,869,126 downwards.
GGAACTTGGATTTCTCTATCAGCATGGAAGATTTTGTTGGCTTCATATCAACTCTTAATCTCATGGACATTGAACTTCATGGTAATCAATACACCTGGTCTAACAGAAGAATTGGGGAAAATCTGATTCAGGTTAGATTGGATAGAGCTCTTATTTCTGCTAACTGGATCTTAGATCAGAATTTTCATCTCTCCTCCCTTCCCAGAATGGGTTTAGACCACAATCCTATTGCCCTTAATTTCTTTAATTGGTCAAAACCCTTCCATTGTAGTTTCAAATTTGAAAAGATGTGGCTTGAACATGAGGACATTCTGGACATAATTAAAGAATGGTGGTCTTGGGAAGGGACTGGAACTGCTCAATTCAAGCTTCTCCAGAAGCTGAAAAATGTGAAGCAAAAGGTTAGAATCTGGAATAAAGAGGTTTTTGGGAATATTTTTGAAAAAAAGAAAGATCTTAAACAAAGTAGATTGAAGAGTTTGAGCTTAAAGTCTCTTTGAATGGTATGACCCTTGAGGACCATCAAAAGTAAAAAAAGATTCTCTTCCCTGCATAATATAAACAACTGTGAGGATCCTTTTGGAGAATGAAGTCTAGATCCCTTTGGTTAAAAGTAAGAGATAGAAATACAATTTTTTTTCACATGACAACCCTCAAACATAGGGCTTGTAACAGAATTGCTGAAGTCTCAAAGGGTAATGGGACCATTACTATGGATTCTAAAGACATCAAAGATGAAGCCCTCAAATTCTTCAAGAATCTGCTCACTGAGAATAATTCCTAAAATGAGCAAGAGACATCCTTTCTATTAGACTCCATTCCTAATAATTTGTTGCCACCGAGAGATTTAATAATATTTCCAAATCAGTCACCATCGAGGAATTGAAAAATGCTATTTTTACTCTAGAAGGAGATAAGGCTCTGGGTCCTAATGGTTTTTCTGCAAACTTCTTCTAGAGATGTTGGGAAATCTGCTCCGAAGATCTGTTGAAAGTTGTTAATGAGTTCTATAGAACTAGAAATCTCATAAAAGAGTTAAACAATACACATATTGTGCTTGCTCCTAAAAAGTTGGATGCAAAGGATTTCAAATATTTTAGGCCAATTAGTCTGGTTAATGTAATCTATCGGATCTTCACAAAGATTTTAACCACTAGGCTGCAACCTATTCTTATGGAAATTATCTCTCAACAGCAGAGTGGATTCATCCAAGGTAGAATTATTCAGGATGGTGTTATTATGGTTCATGAAACTATTCATTCAATGGAAAAGAGTAAAAAGGCTGGGATGGCTATCAAGTTAGACATGCATAAAGCTTTTGACAGAGTCTCTTGGAAATTCATGGATGAGGTTTTATCCAAGTTTGGATTTATAAATAAATTCAGGAAAATAATACATGCTTGCATATCTTCATCTAGATTCTCAGTAGTTGTTAATGGTGAACCGGTTGGTTTTTTTTCCAGAAATAGAGGAATTAGACAAGGGGACCCCATCTCCCCTTTTCTGTTCATTATAATGGCTGACAATCTAAGCCGGTCTATCTCAAAATCTATCCATATTGGTATGATAAAGGGGTTTCAACCTACTTCTGGAAACCATGTTTCCTCTCACTAGCAGTTTGCTGATGACACTCTCATACTTCTGATGGCCTCAATAATTGAAGCTAAGGCTATCAAAACTATCCTTAGATTTTATGAGGAAGCCTCGGGACAGAAAGTTAATTTTGACAAAAGCTCTATCTATTTTTTCAATACTCCTATTGAAAGGTAAATAAAGATTGCTCTCATTCTAGGATGTACTATTAATTCCCTCCCAACTACTTAAAAAAATAGCTAAATGGAAACGAGCTTTACTTTCAAGTGTGCAGAAAGTGTTTATTGATAAAAACACTCTTCTTGAGAACTTACCTATTTATATCATGTCAATGTTCAACATTCCAACAACAGTGATAAATAACATTGAAAAAATTCAAAAACATTTTTTATGGCATGGTACTAAAGACAAGTTTAGATACCATTTAGTTGCTTGGGAGTAGGTCTGTAAACCAAAGAGGATTGGGGGTTTAGGAATCAAAGATATCAAGCTTATGAATGCTACTCTTATTGTAAAGTTGGGTTAGAGACTCATAAAAGAGCATAAGCCTTGGAAAGAGTTGATCAAAACCAAATACCTTTCCAATCAAAGCATGAATTCCTTCCTTTTTGATCAGTCTCTTCCGAATGGCTCAATTTTCTGGAACAATCTTCTACACATCAGACATATTCTCTCTCATGGATGTAGTTGGAAGCTTAGGGATGGACAAGACATTGATTTCTGGACTGACAAATGGTCTGATGTAAACTAGATTTCCTCTTATGGTCACATTAAGGACAACTTAATTAGAAATTTTGGGCACAAAGTTCAGGACTATATTGAGGTGGTTGAAAATAAAAGGAAATGGAAACAACTCAGAGTAGATGAGGATAATGTGTAGTTTGTTGTTGCATCCATTTAGAGTCATCTCTCCCTTATCCATATCAGTCCTCAAAATCATAAGGATGAACTCATTTGGAAAGATTCCTTTGATGGAGAGTACTCGGTTAAATCTAGATACAACTCTTTCTTTCCTCTATTGAAAGTGATATTGAGTGGCATAAGCTATGGATGCCCGAGCTAACCCCGAGAGTAAATTTTTTCTAGTGGCTTATCATTAAAGGAAAGATCCTAACTAATGAAAATCTTATTAGGAAAGGATTCATCATGCCTAACAGATGCTGCATGTATCAGGAAGAAGCAAAAGATATCAAACACATCTTTCTTCATTGTAAGTACACTTCCAAAATTTGGTATCTCATTTTTGAAAACTTCAATCAGGAATGGATCTTTCCTCATACTTGTCTTCAGGCCTAGGAAAAATGGAACTCTCCTTACAAACATTATATGGTGAGGAGATTATGGCATCTGGTTCTCCCTCACACCATGTGGCGAGTTTGGAAAGCTCGTAATGATGTCATTTTTAGGAATACCAGAAATTTATGCAAAACATTTTACAAAGATTCAAATCCCCCAAAAATAGACTTTACCCTGAGGAAGAAGAGTACATTCTGGCTGCTTGGAATATTGGCACTGTTTTGAACAAGAATAACAATAGTATCGATAGATCCACTGTCTGATGGATTCAGCCTCCCAGTGCTTGGCATAAATTGAATTTTGATGGGGCCTCAAAAGGCAATCCTAGAGATTCTGGAGGTGGGGGAATCATTAGAGATCACAAAGGCTATTTTATTGCTGCTTTTTCTGGAAAATGGGTAGACAAACTAATCACTACTCTGAAGCTCTTGCTGCTCTTTGGGGAATAAGACTTGCCAGGGAATGTAATATTTCCAATATTATAATTGAAGGTGATTCGCTGAATATTATCAATATTTTAAATCAAAAAAACCCCCAGTTGGTCAATCAGGGATTTTATTGCTGAAGCTACTGATATTTGCAAGAGTTTTGAAAATTTTGAAATCAAACATACATACCGTGAGGGCAATAAGGTGGCAGATGACTTGGAAAATATTGGGGTAAATAATGCTTATCAAACTTGGTTAAGGGGTGACATTCTTCCTACTAAAGTAAATGATGACATCATCAAAGATTTACATGCCTTGGAACGTAATCACTAATAGGTGTAATGCTGATGCTAAGGAGCGGCCTTTTAAGTACAAAGTGATGACATCATCAAATATTTGCACGGATTGGAGTGGCATCATGAATAGATATAGGGTGGATGCTAAGGAGCGGTTAATTAATTACAAAGTGAGAATTAATAATTAATTCTCTTCACATGCTTGGGAGGACTTCAAAAATAGAACTGAGGATGATTCGTATAGCTTTCAACTTTTTACCATTGCAGGAAGAGGTAATAGCACTAGGAAAAATGGGGGACCACCCTACAAGATTGAGCCCACCCATAATCCCGCATGGAAAGAAGATACAGTGCTCTGGAAATATTTACAGAAAGGGGGTCTCACAAATTTTATTGAAAAATTCCAAGGTTTTGATCAGGATCTCTCAATCAAATTTTCTCATGGATGGAGGAAGCGAGTGGTTGAATACAGTAATATCAAGGTTGAGATTTTAGAAGAGCTTATAGCCCAGGTCACCTGGGCTCAGTCTGGAAGGCACCAAATTCTTCAACAAGTGGGTTGACAGGGAGGTGGAGACCAAGAAGTTTCTGGATGAGGGTGAAAATTTGGAATTTGTGATGGTAGGCATTAAACTTGCTTCTGTTCCAGAGCCTTTTGCTGAGATAGCAAGGATGGTGGTAAGGTATGTTACCTTAGAAGGGAGGTTTGTTACTATTCCCCAAAAACATTTGATCTTCCTTAATCATTTCCATAGAGACCTCACCATTAACTTCCTCATTACTTGTTGAACTCCTGGAAAAATCTATTCTGGAAGTGCAAAACCACACTAGGGCTATTCCCCTACATCAAGGATTAATACTACTCATTCATCGCCACTGCTCAGCTTGCCCTCACTCGGATCCTACTCCCCCTCTGCCTCCATCCCCCCCTTCCTGAGAGAAAACTTGATATTGCTACCACTAGCAGGAAAAGGAAAGAGATGAAAACTAAGGTCCCTATTTCTCAGAGGGTTCTTAGAAGTCATAAAGACCTGGAGCTTGCTGAGAATTTACTGCACATTAGTAACCCGGTGGAGAAGCCTAAGGATGAAGACTTGCTGGTCAGAGTTGAAAAAATGGAAAAGGAGATTCAGGACCTTAAGAGGGTTATTAAGGATATGGATAAATCTCAGGGCAAAAGGAAACTGCAAAATGATGAAGATGAAGATGAAGATGTTACTGCTGAAGTTTTCAAGAAGCTGCTATCTCTGGATGCCAAGCTTGGTAATGCAAAAGGGAGGAATGATTGTATTCTCTCAGCTCTTAAAAGCATCTACAATTTCATCAAGTAGCATGTGCGTAGTGTTTGCAATCTCAGCGGTATTACCGAGGACATTTGGGGTTCCAAGGAGAGCAAGAGATCTTGCTATTGCCAAGGCAGATTTGAAAGATCCTTCTCAGGCCACCACCATTGCATTCTTTGTCTCACTCCAAATGATTAAAGCCAAGATCGACCGGGCTATCAAGTGATGTGGGGCACTGTGGCTGTTTTCTGGCGGTGGAGTTGCTGTTGACTTGTTGTTGACTGGTGGTTTTGGTGCTGCTTTTTGGCTGAGATGACCAGTGTTGGTTTTCTCTTGTTCATTTTTTGTTTCTTCTACTTTTTTTTGGATCACTGTAGGTCTGGATCCTATTTTGTTACTGTATTGTATAATCAGCCGCATGAGCCCACTGATGTTGGATGTTTTGCAATGTTATCTCTTTTGGTATCTGGCTTTTGAGCCTTTTTGTTCACAGGGTATAGTCCCTTCAAAACTATTTACCTATAATAAAAAAACTTGGAAACTAAACCAAACCATGCATATACATCTAATTTCCATAACATCAATAACTTGGAAATTAAACCAAACCATGCCTATACATATAGTTTCCATAAAATCAATAACTTGTGTTGGATAGAAATTTTTTTGGGGACAAATTGATGGACTTCTTGCCAATGCTCTGGGAGTCTAAGTCCCTCTACTTAACCGATGCAGCTTCCGTATATGCATGCACGAGTAAAAAAGTGAATTTTCTTGGTGGCCATTCGGCTAGGGATCAAATAGGGGCACTCCATTGATCCTATGGTAAAATCTTGCAGATATGTGTAAGGGAGGAATTTGTTAAGAAAGAGGGAAAGGGAGTGAGAATTTTAGACAAGATAAACTAATGCCGCAAGTAGAAAATCACGAGACTCGCATACACTAGATATAAATTACATTACATGCACTAAATTTAGAAGAAAACAATTTACGCATAAGAACAACAAGACCAATTAACATTTAATGAACACAACATATCACTAAAATCCTTAGTCAAAAAAGGCTAAAATTCGTTCTTCTTGTATTGATGATAAAGCAAAAATTATACATGGCATAGAAATGGAAGACATTTTAGAATGAGGGAAATAGATGAAAATTGCTATCTTTTTGTTCTCTTCACAAGGATATCTCTCTCATGAAATCACAAAAACAACTCAGAAGGCCCTCAAATGAGGAGTGCATTACAATTTATAGAATAAGAACACCACTTCATCTTCCTGGTGATTTTTCATATACCCCCCAATGATGCTTCATATGCCTTGAAACTTTTCACATTCCTAGAAAACATTAAGTCCCCTTTTATAACTGAAGGGTGACTTATTACATTAAAAACATTAATAAATGCAAAAAGTGCAACCCCAATGTAAGATTATAAAATTAAGGAGAGAGAAAGTTGGGGGTGAGAGAGAGAGAAAATGAGAAGAGAGAGAATGATGTCATGAAGAAAATGCCTCATTGATCCACTGTTCTACTTGACCGATCTGATGCAATGCTCCAATGTAGTGAAATTTGGATCCTCGAATGTCTCATACCACAAGAGACTTCCTTCGGATGACACACGAACACCACGAACCAAGTGTTAAAAACAATGTCAAATGATTCCATTGGTGACCATGAGCATCACTCATGAAGATACTTTCTGAAGAGATGAAGCTTTGGAACAAATCCCACCTTGACTCCTTCTAACACTATCACACTACTTAGTTGGTTTGAAAACGATCCTGATGAAACACATCGTGAATAGTATAATGACGTCGACTATGAATTCCAACTCACACATATCAATTGAAGCATGAAATGAGTGTCAAAAGACATTGTTAAGATCTATGTAAGTCACCTTACTATCATCTACTCCATAGTCCAATGAATGAGATGACACTTTTTTTGTCCTATGAATTTGAACTTCACTTGACACCTACTATTTCTGGAGAAGGCAACTTATTATTTTTGTAAGTGAGAAATTTTTCTCTGAACTCTAATTGGCACTGTAAGATTGATTGCTCCACTCTCAGAATTCTCCTCTTGTGAAACTTTCCCTCTAGAATGACTTACTATTTTTAGTAAGTGCCTAAAGGTAACTTACTATTTTTAGAAAGTATGAAAAAATCAACTCCTTTGAACCTTGGTTGGCTGCGGAAACTTAAATTCTCCTTTCTCCTTGAATTTCTCTCACCTTTTATACCAATTTTATATTTTGGCAGGTGCTCATGGGACCAATTACTATTTTTAGTAAGTGTTAATTTTGGACCAAGGTGACCATTTCAATGGATTTTCAACTGCAATACATCCTCTATGTTTGCCATCTCCTTCAGTTCTTCGGTTGATGATTTTCCCAAAATAGTAGTCCCTTATGTAGAAGACCTAATATTTTTAGAAAGTGGGATTTTGGAGGTTGGATTGATGTGGAATGAAGTTTTCCAATATGGGTTTTTTCCCAATATCATCCCTATGAAATCTTGGACCTACCTGATAAGTAGTTTGGGAGATTTAAAGTTTTAAATTTTCGACTTGGTGGCACCTTTAAACATGGTAGCCATTAATGGACCTCAAAAATTATAGGTCTAGTTTTCTTCTCCATTTGTGATGAGAATCATGTTTTAGTTATGGTTTTTGCCTTCTTGTTCTTTTGGTGAAATCTTTCCTCGATCCACTACCGGTTTGATGGCAGAAAATGAGCTTTTATCTCCTTTATGCAAAGAAATGGATTTCTTCATTGCAAACACTTCTTACCATGAATGGGAGATATTAAGGTGGGGTTTTTATGGCCTTTGAGAATGAAAAATAAAAAATTTTTTTCAATCCATTTAGTGGTTTAGTAGATCTCTTTGAATTTTCATTTCACTATAATGGAGGATTTTCAAGCTTCTTCTTCATTATTTATTCCTCGGGTATTTCGGTCAATATCTCCTTTGAAATATTTTAATTCTCATGGATTTGGAGGTTTCATTTTATAGTGGAACTTGTTTGAGGTTCAGAAATGGTGAAGAATGCCAGTGTGAGCAAGTTGTAGAGCAATTAAGAGTAAGAAGTTAGAAGTTAGAAGCGGGAAATAGGAAGGATTTGAAATATTTAAAAATTACACAACAGGAGTGAATTGAATTTTCATGTCCCTCATTTACATCAAGACAAAAGGGAGATGAGGAGATCAAATTTCATGTGGCTATTGGTGATGACAAGTGGTGGAGATCCAACGGTGAAGGTTTAAGCCCAAAAGCAATTTTTTTGTCCCTGTTTTCCCTTTTCACAAAGGGGAAGCACTAAAAAGTGGAAGCATGTGGTCATATGAGGAACCATTAGGATTCTTGGGGATGGGAAAATTTTTGTGTCCCTCATGTACCTCAAAAAAATGGATAAAGGGGACATAAAATTTCACAATGTGCTAAGTGATGACATGTGGCATGCATGGGGATCTGACGGTTGAGGGTTTGAGCTCTCTCGAACACATGGGTTGAGGGTTTGAGCTCCTACAAGCACCTTGGGGGTGAGCCGAGTCAAGAGGTCATATGTGTGACTTGAGGGATTATAGGGGTTGGGAAAATTTTTATGTCCCTCATGTCCCTTTTCTTGAGGGATGAAAGGGACACAAAATTATGCTAGAGCTCTGGAGCTGACACATGTCCATCCTAAAATTTGACTAACTGCGAGAACTCATCAAGAGGGCAACTTGAAACGACAATATCTTGAGTTCTTGATGGAAAATTTTGGTGTAATTTTATATGAAATTGAATTAAATTAACCTTATAAATCCAATGGTGGGGGTATAAGATATTTATTCATCCATATAAGCATTGAAAAATCAGATTTTTGATATGGTCCTCTACTATGCATGAGAAAATCTACTGCGGACCCATTTTGAGAAAGTGTTGTGAAAAAATAATTTTACTATCTTTAGGTATTAAATTACCTTTTGAATTATGTATTATTTTTCTCCTAACTCCATCCGGAGCTCACGGAATCACTCGTGAAGTTCAATAACTTTTGGCCTTGTGCGCTTTAGGCCTCTGAATCCTAATTTTTATCAAACTACCCCAACTCTTCCAAATCCTCCCAAAATCTTATTAAATCACCTCCATGATGTTCCTAGGCCTTTAAAACATCCCCATATTATATTTGGCTCCTCTTTTCCACTCCATGGGGCTGCATTAGTCTTGGGAAAGGTTAGTGGTAGCCCTTTCCAATACTACCCAAAATAACATTTTTCAAGAACTACCTAAAATCACTTAGGGGGTTAATTGAATTTCTAAATCACCTAAGAGATTGAGTAAACATAATATAGAGGTCATAAAATTGAATTTGTAGACATGGGGTGCCTGGAAGGATAAAACATGTAAATTTTGGCAGGGGTATCATTGTCATGCTTAGAAATTGTCAATTTCCCTATTGCACATTTTCATGACATCAATTAGCTCTAGCTTGGGAATGACATGGAATGGTATAGTGAAGAAATGAAATGGATAATCTAGAATCTTAACTTTAGATCACATAATTCATTGACCATTTCCTTATCCATTAGGCCCTTTGGGAGTCATATACAATCTAGAGAGAGAGAGAAACAAGAAGAAATACACACACACAAAATGAAAAATGAAAAAGGAATGGAAACACACCTAATAATCACCCATGGTACAAGGTGGGGATAACCTACTTTCAACAAAACTTTTCATTTCTCAAAAGTTACCCCTGAGTGGGCAATGATAAGTGATGTTGTTCTACAAAGCCATTGACTAGTTCCAGAAAGTATCCTCCTTTCCTCAAATGCATATGAAATCCAGGTGCTTTCTTGATTTTTCATGTACCTCATAGGAATGATCCTATATGAGATTTTTTTTTAGGTCTTCACCTAGAAATTCCCTTTCCTTTATGTCTTTTGATATCCTTTTCGAATAGTTGACTACCTTTCGTGCTTATCCATAACATTGATTCATCATTCCAGAGATGATATTTATTCAAATTATTTAAATCTTATGATCTCTTCTCATCACCATATTCATTCTTTTGTATTTTAGAATGTTCCAAAGTGATGTGATCAAGTTGATTTTGAACATGTTCCCAATGCTCTTGCTATGGGTAACTCTCTTTTATGTGAGTCGACTCAATATTTTCCTTATCATCTCTCACCATGATGAAATTACTACCTTCAGAATTGATGATGTCCAAAGGAGTTCTATAGAATTTTATTCTTTACATTCATGAACTTCCTCTTGCATTGTGGAAGAAGGGGAGATGCTTTCACTTTCACACTCATCATTGAGGAAGTCATCTAGCCTATCAAGTTGTTTTGTCTCCTCGTCAAACATTGGTGTATCGAAACAAGGAGCCCTCATTGATTCATACCTATCTTGTATCTCCATGGATCAAGTCAAGAGTTCAAGGCTAAGTTGAGGATCTTCAATTTCTTCTACAACTTTCAAAATATCTTGCATGGATGGATCTTCCAAATTCATCATAAATTCATCTTTTTTTCAAGAGAGTTTATGTATTGTGACTCAGAGGAGTGGTAAAAAATGATCCATACCTTCCCATGATTCATTCGAGGTAACTCCATTTGCTTCTTCTATGCTTTGTATTCCCCAAGGCTCTCCTTCATATAAGAACAAATAATTCTAACTTATGAATCCTTCGACAAGGAGAAGAGGTCCATGCTTTATGGAAATGACATACCTTTGAGTTCAAAATCCATATAGTCCTCGTGATAACCATCCCTCTCCTTAGTTTTGAGAATGAAATTAGCCTCTTCCATATGTTCATCCATGATTGAATCGTGAAGAGAATTTGATTCTTCAATCATCTCTTCTTCTTCACATATCTCCATCCCATCATTAATTGAAAAATCAAAGTTTGAAAAGAGATTACTCATGAACACCAAACTCATCATTTTGTATTCCTTCATCATCGGTGGAATATTTAGAAAGCATCAAATCATCCATTATGTAACTAGGATCTTCCTCTATCGAATATGCCATTCCTGATGAGTTGTAAATCTTACATCTCATCTTCCATAAGACACATTTCTTCTTCTTATTTTATGGTGAGGAAAGGAATATTTTCATCTCTTGTTGATGTGAGAAAATAGTTTCCTATCCCACCACCTTGAAACAAAATGTTCACCCTTGGATCATCTAATTTTTGTATTATGTATTTCATCTTACGCACCGACAACAACTTCTTCATCTCCCTTTCATAGGTATGATTGTAGAGGACCAATCCATTTTGATTTCACCACCTAAATCCCTATAGAAGCTCCTACTTAAAAGCATGCCGAATGATGCCGAATGTCAACTACCAAGATAGTGAGCAGAAATTTCTTCTCTGGGAAGTCAACCAAAGAAACTTGAGCATCCTTTATCCTACCCACCAATGGAACTTATTTGGATTCCATGGAATAACAAGAGCCATTTGTGCATGTCAAGGTGATTCCTAAGGCATTTACAACTTTCATGGGCATCACATTGTCAGAGGCTCCAGAATCTATAATGCAGTTATTGAGTTGGTAGCCTTTGATCAAGAGGGATAGGTAGAAGGGTTCTACCTTATTAGTTTTGGAGGCACTAAGGGATAACATGTTTTGTGAAAGTGGCATGGATGATGTTGGGAGTAGGCCTTTAGAATTTAAACTTGAAACTTTAGCACTACCACCATGGACTACATTAACCAACCTATCAAATTAAGTAGGGTGTGTTTGCAAATATTCAAGCTCTATGATATGGACTTTGGTCTTGTTTGTGTGTTCCACATAGTCAAATGGGGTCATGGTGGATGAATTCGAGGTCCTAGGGGTGATGGAATATTTACATGGTGAAGGTGTGGTTACCTTGGGAGTTGGATTTTATTTAGTAGGCATGGTAACTAGATTAGAAGGGGATGGGGGAGTAGAATTTGGTGCTACTTTAGATGATTTTGTAGGAGTAGCATTTGAAGAAGGATTATTCTTAGAAGTAGCTTTTGAATCTAGAGGACTTACTTGGCATGGTAATTGGATTCTTGCTTATCGGTGGGTATGGTTTTTCCTTAGCTGAGTCCATTGATGGCGGTAATGGTGATCCTATGTTGATGATTTTGTTTTTAGGAATTTATGTAGGAGAATATTCTTTCTTTTTCTTCACCACATTTTAAATGAAGCTAATTTCTTGATTGAGCCTGTGTGAACACCACACATGAGAAGCTCAAGATTCTTCTTCATCATCATCTTTATCTCCTTCAACATACTCAATAAGGCCATTTTGAGTCTTGCCATTAACTTCTTTGACCTCAAGGTAGTCCCCATCATCATCACCTCCTTCTTCTTCTTTTGGTTCATCAACATCACATGTAGCATTAAATGACGGTCCTTAAAGAACAAGCCTACGAGAGAGTGCAAAGGGTGATTCTCATCCGGTTTGGAGGATTTGGCTCCCTTAGAGAATTCCACATGGATAATATAGATAGTTTTTTTTTCAAGGAGACCAAGTCATTTTCCATTTTCTGAACATTGGGTATATGGTTACTGAACTTGAACCTTAACTTTTTTTGCTTTCTATTAGGGCCTTTTACTTTGCTAGATGGTATCAAATAATATTTAGTCTCAGTTATGAAGTCTTGTTCTTCCTTAAAATTTCTAGGTTGGGATCTTCTGAGGAAGAAACCAAATTCAGTGGTAAGCAGCGATGAAGAGACTTTTCAAATTATTTTCAGGAGGCACAACATCTTTAGGAATTATTCTTAATATCCTATTACATTTGGTGATGAAGTCTCGCATTGATTCGAGAGGAATATTTATTCATTTGTACTAATTGGACCAAGAAATCCTTGTAATATTCTCGTAGATTTAAAATTATGCTCAAATGAGCTCCTTATATATTCTCAAGCATGTGAGATACCTCGAGGGAAACATCTAGAGCCATTTGGTGACTTTTTCTTGAAGTGATTCCATAAAGATCCATACTGATACATCTTTGTGCTCCATGCCCAACACACCACAAGAAATGATGAATGATTCCACATGTTCCTCGGGAGTTGAGAACCATCCCCTCTAAATTTTGGAAAGTTTTTTTTTTTGAGCCTTTTGGTAGGTCATGGAGGGGTTGAGAAAGGAAAGTGGGCCAATGTTTCCACCCCATGGTATGTTAGGTCTTGCATGCTTCATGATCACGATCCACCATTTATTTCTTGTCTCAAGCTTCCAAAATTTCTAAGGCTACGACTTCTACTATTGCTCTTTCTTCCACTTTGGCTTGAAGCCTTTCAATTTCTTCAATTTGAGCTCTTATTTCCACTTCCACTCTTACTTCTCTTTCTCTAGCTTCTTCTTCATTCTCCATGTTAGTGAAATCTTCAAGGTTATCCTTGATGTATGGAAACTCAACATCAATGGATTGGCTATACTTGGACCTCCAGTAGAACCAATTGTGTGATGAAAAGGAGACCCCTAAATTCAGAGCAGCCCTTGTCTTCTTTGAAGCTCTTCAAAACTGGGATCGGTTTTTCCTCCTTACCTTCATTTCCGGTTGTATCTTCTATCCGCTAGTTTGGAGATTCTTGTAGTGGGAGTATGAAAGGACACATGTAGGAATCATTAGTGCACTTCTCGACAATGGATTTCCATGAACTTTTTTTGTTTTTCGATATTTTATTTTTTTGTATTTTTGGACCTTGTGGTCATATTTTGGGTGTAGATGCTGCTAAATATGCCCTATGGTGGGTGCCAAAAATGGTTGGTGAGAAAATTTGTCGGGGATAAATTGATGGACTTCTTGCCAATGATTCGGGATTACAAGTTCCTCTAATTAACCGGTGTAACTGCTGTATATGAATGCATGAGTAAAAAGGTGGATTTTCCTGGTGGCCTTTTTGCCAGGGATCAAATAGGGGCATTCCACTGACCTTGCGGAAAAGTATTGTAGATATGTGCAAGGGAGGAATTTTATAGGAGAGCGGGAAAGGGAGTGAGAATATTAGATAAGAGGAACTAATGCTACAAGTAGAAAATTAGACTTGCATACACCAATTAGAAATTACATCACATGCACTAAATTAGGAAGAAAACAAAATACATAACAACAAGAAGACCAAATAACATTTAATGAACACAAAGTATCACTAAACTCCTTAGTCAAAAAAGGATAAAATTCCTTCTTCTTGTATTGATGCTCAAGTAGGAATTGTACATCGCATAGAAATGGAAGACATTTTAGAATGAGGGAAATAGAAGAAATTTTATATCTCTTTGTTCTCTTCATAAGGATATCTCTCTCATGAATTCAAAAAAATAGCTCATAAGGCCCTCATATGAGGAGTGCATTACAATTTATAGAAGAAGAACTACTCTTCATCTTCTTGGTGATTTTTCATATACCCCCCAATGACGCTTCACATCCCTTGAAAATTTTCACATTCCTAGGAAAACATTAAGTCCCCTTTTATAACTGAAGGGTGACTTATTACATTGAAAACATTAAGACATACAAAAAGTGCAACCCCAATGTAAGATTAGAATATTGAGGAGAGAGAAAGTTGGGGGTGAGAGGAGAGAGAAAGTGAGTAGAGAGAGAGAATAATGCCGATGAAGAAAATGCCTCACTGATCCACTATTCTACTTGACCGATCCGATGCAATGCTCCAATGTAGTGAAATTTGGATCCTCGAATGTCTCATACCACGAGAGAATTCCTTTGGATGATGCATGAACACTATGAACCAAGTGTTAAAAAAATGATCAAATGATTCCATTGGTGACCATGAGCATCACTCATGAAGATCCTTTTTGAAGAGACTAAATCTTTGGAACAAATCCCACCTTGAACCTTGTAACACTGCCACACTGCTTAGTTGGTTTGAACATGATCCTGATGAAACACATCGTGAATAGTCTGACAATGTCGATTGTGAATTCCACCTCACACATACCAATTGAAGCATGAAATGAGTGTTGAAAGACACTATTGAGATCCATGTAAGTCACCTTATTGTCATCTACTCCCACATAGTCTGATGAATTAGACGACATTATTTTTTCCCTTGCAAATTTGAACTTCACTTGACACCTACTATTTTTGGAGCGGAAACTTATTATTTTTAGTAAGTGAGAAAATTCTTCTTCAAACTCCAACTATGACTATCAGATTGATTGCTCCACTCTCAGAATTCTCCTCTTGTGAAATTTTCCCTCTAGAATGACTTACTATTTTTAGTAAGTGCCAAAAGGCAACTTACTATTTTTAGCAAGTATGAAAAAATCAGCTCCTTTGAGCCTTGGTTGCGACAACTTGAATTCTCCTTTCTCCCTGTGTTTCTCTCACCTTCTGGACCAATTTTCTATTTTTGGTAAGTGCTCGTGGGACCACTTACTATTTTTAGTAAGTTTCAATTTTGGACCAAGGTGACCATTTTAATGAATTTTCAACTGCAGTACATCCTCTGTGTTCACCATCTCCTTTGTAGGTTCTTCGATTGATGATTTTCCTAAAATAGTAGTCCCCTATGTAGAAGACTTGTTATTTTTAGAAAGTGGGATTATAGAGGTCGAGTGATGTGGAAATTTTTTTCCGATATGTGTTTTTTCCCAATATTATCCTCTAAAATATTTGACCTACTCGATCAATAGTTTGGGACATTTTAAAGTTTTAAATTTTTTTCTTGGTGACACCTCACGAACACAACAACCATTAATGAAGCTCAAAATTGTAGGTATGGTTTTCTTCTTCATTTGTGATGAGAATCACCTTTTCATTATGTTTTTTTCTTCTTGTGCTTCTCGGTGAAATATTTCCTCGATCCGACTACCGGTTTGACGTGAAAGCGATATTTTTCTCCATTGTGCAAAGAAATGGATTTCTTCACTGCGAACACTTATTATTGTGAATGGAAGATATAAAGGTGGGGTTTTTATGGCCTCTAAGAATGAAGAACACAAAAAAATTGGTTTTTCAATCTGTGCACTAGTTTGCTAGATCTCTTCGAATTTTCGTTTCACGGTAATGGAGGATTTTCAAGTTTCTTCTTCTTTCTTCATTTCTTTGGCTCTTTTGATCAATATATTATTTGAAATATTTGTATTGTCATGGATTTGGAGATATTTATGCTTTAGCGAGATCTGGTTTGAGGTTCAAAAATGGTGAATAGTGCCAGTGTGAGAAGGTTGTAGAGCAAGTTGCAGAGTATGAAGAGTAAGAAGTTAGAAGTTAGAAGTGGGAAATAAGAAGGATATGAAATATTTCAAAAATTATGCAGCACAGAGTGAGGTGTATTGTCATGTCCCTCATGTCCCTCAAGGCAAAAGGGACATGAGGGAAATCAAATTATATGCGGTCGAGTGATGACAAGTGGCAAAGATCCAGCGAAGGTTTAAGCCCAAAAAGCAAGCTAGAAGCATTAAGGGCTGGAAAGCGGTCATATGAGGAATCATGAGGCTTCTTGGGGGCTGGGCATAGTTTTTTATACCTCATGTACCTAAACACAAATGGATAAATGGGACATCAAATTTCACACACACAGGTGATGACATGTGGCAACGATATGACGGTTGAGGGTTTGAGCTCCTGTAAGGACACAGGGGCTAAACTACTTGTCAAGAGGTCATATGTGTGACTTGAGGGCTTGTAGGGGATGGGAAAATTTTCTTTCCCCATTTCCCTTTGATTGAGGGATGAAAGGGACACAAAATTGCACTAGGCTCCTGGAGCTGACACGTGTCCATCCCGAAATTTGACTAACTGTTAGAACTCATCAAGAGGGAAACTTGAAATGGTGATATATTGAGTTCCTAATGGAATTTTAAATGAATTTTTATATGAAATTAACTGAAATTGGAATTATTATTAAAATGGTGTGGGTCTCGAGATATTGATTCATCCATATAAGCCCTAAAAAATCATATTTTTTATCGGTCCTTTACTTGTGCATGAGAAAAATTACATGCGAGACCCATTGTACAAAAGTGTTTTTCAAAATAATAATTTTTCCATATTGTAGGTATTCAAATTCCTTTCTGAATATGTATTTTTTTATCCTAACTCCATTCGGAGCTCCTAGAATCACCTTTCAAAGCTCGAAACTTTTTTTTGGTCGGTGCATTGCCTAGGCTCATGAACCCTAATTTTGGTGAAACTTCCCCAACTCTTCCAAATCCTTTTTAAATATTCTTGAATCACCTCCATGATGTTCCTAGGCATTTAATCCACCTTTTCATTATATTTGTCTCCTCCTGTTCTGCTCCGGGGGTTATATCAGGTCTTGGGAAGGCCAATGGTAGCAATGCCCATAACTACCCGAAATAACATTTTTCAAGAACTCCTAAAATCACCTAGGGGGTTGACTTGAATTTACTAAATAACCTAGGATAATGAGTAAACATCATCGGGAGGTCATCGGATTGATTGTGTAGACTTGGGGTGCTTTGGAAGGATACAACATGAAAATTTTGCATGGGGTATCATTGTCATGCTTGAAATTGTCAATTTTCTGTTGCACATTTCCGCACAACAAATTGGAAATTAAACCAAACCATGCCTAAACATCTAGTTTCCATAATATCAATAACTTGGAAATTAAACCAAACCATGCCTATACATCTAATTTCCATAACATCAATAACTTGGAAATTACATCAAACCATGCCTAAACATCTAGTTTCCATAACATCAATAACTTGGAAATTAAACCAACCCATGCCTACACATATAAGTTTCCATCATATTAATACATTGGAAATTTAAACAAACCATAACATCAACTATGCCTACAACTAATTTCCATAATAACAATACAATGGAAATGAAACAACACACAACAGATATCAAATGTCATCATCTATATACTGGAAAGTTTGTATGTCAATACAATGTATATATAGATATAAATAAAGTCTCTCAAAAAATCTCATGTACATATTGCCTCTTCAGCATGTAGGCCGGTATATATAAGTCAAAAATAAAAATAAACAACATCTCCATGATCTCCTCATCCACGGGAAGGCCCAACGCCTCTACTACTCTCTCTTGTCCCCTCACTTGGCCTTTGTCTCCTTGAATTGGTCCCTCTTAATAGCCATGTCCATGAGACTGGTGGCTTCTGAACTATTGGAACTATGGGTGTGAGTTGTACCTCTTATTAGCTTCTGCGCCGAAGCTTTGTACGTGGCATAGATGACAAAAGGAACACCACTCTATGTAATCCAGTCCTCATATTACCTAGCCTCGGCCACAACCTCTTTGTATCTATCCATAGATATCACATCAAAAGGTGTCATCACTTTAACACCTATCGTGGACCACTGTCCCAATAATAATGGTCCATGTCCATGTACTTGAGGCCATGGACCTTGCACTCTTGGGTCCCATCCATGTCCATCTTGTGCCTATGCTATTACTAGCTATCTATGTAAGGTAGCCACCTGTGCTTGAGCTCCGATTCGTTGTCCCTATAATGTTGTGACTGGGCTCTGTAATGCAGCCACCACTCCCCGTAACATGTTTCTCTCTACTATAACATTAGCCAAATTAGGATGTCCTAGCCTCGGAGGTGTTTCCTATATCTAGGCTATCCACCACAACTTTGTAACCATCGGTCATTCCTACATCATCAATCCTCATGTCGGAAACCTACTTCTCTTATCCGAATAGACATGTAGGACGTGGTGGCGATAGTGGCTACTCCATATCCTCCCTACAATACTATGGGAGGGCAGGGGAACATCTTGCGAGTAGCCTAAAATTTTGTTTGACCCGGTCAATTGGTATCATCTCATGCTCTCTAGGTCTCCCCCTATATCCATATCAGGAGCTCTAAACCTTCCAACTCCTTCGCCATACCTCCAAATGAAGGGTAACCAAGATATGCCCTCCAAAAGATATTAACTACTAATATATGATCTAACAAGCGCCTATAGTATATCACATCCCAGGACACCATGTCGGTCCTTGCGTGGGCCCTTATCTATAGCCACCATATGAAGCCAACTCGTGCAGACCCCTCTATCTTGCTTTATGGAAGGCCTGGTGGATGTAGAAATACTATATGATTGTAGGCACAACAATGAAGAATAAAAGTGTAGCACAAACCAAATCACCATATCCTCCTATATGCCCATAGCTCCTTGTATAACTACACTAGGAAAGATGGTGCCCATGCAAAGAAGACCCTATCCTCAATCATATCCTCTAACACTCCCATCAGTTATCATGGAAACCTCCCACTTTTTGAGTTTGGGAGCACATAACAACCAATCCCTACCACCATCAATAGCACTGCTAATCTAGTATCCTGTAGATGTGTGGCATACATCTCGCTATAGCTAATGCTCACATTGTGATAATAAAAATCTATCATAGCCTCTCCAAATACTGTAACCATGGGCTTGTATGAATCATCTGAAGTGATCTGATACAATAGATCCCCAACAATAGGTAGTTTTAGAATTTGGTACATGTCTCTAAGGTGATAGTCATCTCCTAGTAGGTAGGTGGAATGTGTTGGTCATCGGGTCCCATCTATCAATGAGGGTGACCATCATGCTATGATCTCAAACTATCTACCTATACCGCCTAACCTCACCCAACCCGACATCCCTCATGTGATCCCACTCATCCTCTGTGACACTAGGTCTCATCTGCACTAATAGGGGTAGCAGTCTATCTCTCATTGTTAAATTTGTTGTTGTGCCTACATCATCAACATTCACACTAGTTAATCATTTACCCTTTCCTACAGGACTACATTCTACCTTGCCTTACCATTTTTACCCTATGACCTATCTTCCTTACACTATTTTCCTTTCCTTCTATCTTCTTTCCCACCTCTATGTTTCATTTATTTCCCCCTTCACCTATTGACCTAACTTACCTCATCCATCTTGCGCCCATCCTACACTATTGACCTATACCTTTGATCTGTCCCTACACCTTCTCATTTCTTCCTACCCACCCTTACCTGGCCTAAACCCACCCATTCCTACCTTGGACTCACCCCAACCCACCCTTCCCTTACCTTTCGGCCTCCCCAATTTACCCTTTTCCAAAAACTTGGTC
This sequence comes from Taxus wallichiana var. yunnanensis, assembly GCA_018340775.1. Classification (NCBI taxonomy): domain Eukaryota; kingdom Viridiplantae; phylum Streptophyta; class Pinopsida; order Cupressales; family Taxaceae; genus Taxus; species Taxus wallichiana. The sequence continues at coordinate 712,849,174 of CM031237.1, read as the reverse complement.
ACTTTTCACATTAAGCGGTATCGATCACCCTAATCGACATCTGGTCCCCTTTTACTCCACCAATTCCGGTAGGCCTCCTCGACGTTAGTTGATTGCCGATCGACGCGTCGGTTACTAGTTCAGCCCTAGAGTCGAACCCCCACATCCCCACTTTCTAAAATTTGACTAACCCACCTCATTTATCCACCCAAATCCCCCTAATTTGTTCCTACATTCAATTTACCACCTACTTAAACTATTTTCACCCTCCCCGCACCCAATTTCACCCACATTTCATCACATTTTCACAAACCAAATTTTTTAATTTAACTTAACCTATTTTTTTACAAGATCACACTAGAGGTCTGAATCCTACCTCTAATAAGCTTCATCTCCATGGTGGGATGTTGGGTTTCTATATTGGAACTCCCCCTGAGCCCTCTCCTACCTCTACCATGTATAAATCAACCTCCAGATCTCAATGAATCAACTTGATTAGGTAGATCTTGTAGGCGTGAAAACTGTACTCTCTACAACCACTAACCTCTTGCAAAGTGAAAATCACATCTCTTAGTCTTTTTGTCATTTTCCTCGCGATTATGTCCTCTCTCATTCATTTTCAACAAATTCAAAATGCTTATGAGATATTTTCATGTGCATTTTACATTATAACCAAACATTATGCCAACCGATGTCGGTTGGGTAATGCCCTAGGTGACTAACATTTGTCACCCTTACCGGCATCGGTTCCTCTTCAACCGGTATCGGTCACCATGCTTTCACCCAATATGTCATATTCCTCAAATCTTTGCTCAACAATGCCATTTTTCTTCCGACCACAACCTTACCACATGCCTATTAGCTCACCTTAGTCACCTCCCTAATTATACTTAGGGGCACATTTTTTCCTACACCTCGGCCTTACCCACGACCTTACCTATACACCCACACTGACCTCGCCCATTTGACACTCAAATTTACTTACTCCCTATACCTTAAAATGATTATACTCATGTTTTTGGCCTACCAAACTTCCTTTACATCATGTCATGATGTTTATCTCGACTAGACCAAACATTTTGGTGCTTGAAACAAACCTATGTCCATTCCGCACCTAGCCTCATTATGTTTCTAGGAGCACTTCCTATACCTTGGATACCTGGACCATATCAACCTTGTTTGGATAAACTATCAACCTTTGATGATGTAGAGTTTGTGAGCTCTTCATCCTAGTGCCTTGTCACATTCTAGACATGTGTGTGCATTTGAATGCCCCCACCTATTACCCACACCAATATCACCATTTCCTACCCGCACCTTACCTCATTTTTCATCACCTACCACTTTATCAAACCCATCACCAATTTTTCCTACTCCTCAATCAATTCATGGTTTGAGGGGGATCACCTCTACCCATACGGGAAACCACCTCCTATTTTTTTCATCATCGCTTATCAATACAAGCTACATGAAAAAAAGGGGCAAATGTAGACACCCAAAATTGGGTTACAACCCTTTAAGCCCCTTTAATTAATTAATTCGACACATCCCCAATCATGGCCCCTTCCACACATTATAATTAATTTAATCACTTATATTAAATTAATTATTACCTCACATCATTATTAATTTAATTACCTAAATTAAATTAATTTCTACCTCACCTAGCCACCTCACCTCTCCACCTCACCTTGGATTCATTCCTAAACCCTAACCACCTAACCCTAACTTAACAACTTGCCTTAACTAGCCATAACTCATTCTAAACCTAACTAAGACTTATTCTATACCTTTCATTAATGAATAACTACTTGTTCCTATTGAAATACTACCACTTTAAGCAAGAATTAGTCTTCTTGACCCTGACCATTCTCAATCATGTTAGATAAGGGAAATAATCAACTTTTTTTAGAAAAAAACAACAATATTTCCCTAATCGATGCCTAGTTTCCCTCATCTGGAACTAGTCACAGAACCACTATCAGTTCCATTGAGAATAAAATTCTAACTCATTCACCCAGTTCAGAATCTACTCTCAGGATTTTTGGGCATTATTTCATTTGTGTTCTGGAGCATCCAAGTGACCTCACGACAAACCAAAGATCATTCCAAGAATTCACAACCTCCACCAAGCATCAACAGTGTGTTCCAGAGCATTGGATCACTCACAGGGAAGTCCAGATCCTTCTGTTGTTGCTGCATGAGATCAAGACTTGTCTCTCCTTCAACCATAACTATTATTTCTACAACCAGCTTCTAATCTACAAGTAAGTGATTTCTACCTTGTCATTTCTTTCAGTATTTTAGTTGTTAATCATTTATCTACTTTCTTTCACCTTCTACCCTTCTCGGATCTCTTCTATCTCACCTCCACCCAACCACTTGCCCATTTGACCTCTGTACCCATCCCAAATACCTATTTCTTCATCTCCAAGTCTTTAATAAAATCCTACCACCTTACCTAAGCCTCCCCAACTCTCTATGCAATCACAAAGAGCTCAAAACCACCTCATTTTAATCTTTGCACCCAATTTCCCCTACCGGCATCAGTCACCCAATTAGATTTGACTATTACAGTCATCGACATCGGTTGCCCAACCGATACCGGCGTACATGACTAGTGATTTATCTCGAACAATGATCTCCTAACTTACCCAAAACCTTCCCAAACCTCACCCAATCTCACCCAGACCTTCCTAAACACCTCTGTCACACCTTCTAGCCTTGACAACACCATTCCTTCTCTATATTTAGTTTTATATTCAATATTTAGCTTAAATCTAGTCTATTGTTAGCATATGAGATACCTAAATCATATCGTTACAATAGGACCTTTCTTTTACTGTCATTTCTTTACATTAAGTTATTTTTAAATAGTGGATTGACGACCTTTCTAGGAAGTATCACACTTCTCGAGATCTAGCATATGCTAGGTAGTCCATTGTCATATGTTATTTAACTCTATTTGGTGGTATTGTTGTGCTTCTACAGGTAGTCCTTCCTAGCCAAAAGTATCTCTTCACAATCAACTTGGTCTTCTCAATGGTGTGCAACCTTCTTCGACTTCACATGTATTCCTCCTCACCTCACCTTTACCTTATTTGTTTTATACATAACATTATGGTGAAACAAGGGTGAACACTAGTATCTTTTATTATGCAAGATATAATCATAAGAATCCTAGTTGGTTTTAGGCTATTACCACAGTAATGACAAGATGGAAGACCCAAATATTAAACACATATTACTTAAAAAATATACACATTTGTATTCATACATAAAACTAATCATCCATGCATTTGAAATGTTATCATCCCAACAAAAATATCCTACAAACACAATACAATGAACACTAATCCCTTTTATTGCACAAAATATGATTCTCACAAGCCTAGTTATTGCTAGGATATTACCACAATATCGGTGTTACAAAAACACATATATGTATTCATACATAAAAATTATGATGCTATTAGTTTCTATGCTATTATTCCAATAGCTAACAATATATAAACATAATATGATGAACAAAAATACCTTCTATGTGCACAATATGATTATAACAATCCTAGCGGTTGCTAAGATATTAACGAATTATAAGAAACACAAACACAAACTACATCTATTAATACATAAAAATTATGAGGATAAAATTTGTTGGGATATTATCCCAGTAGATAATAACCTATAATACATGAAAGGTGGAATACTAATACCTTTTATTATACATGATATGATTATAACAAGCCTAATAGATCACTAGGTTATTACTATAAGAACAATAAGTTGTAAACCTCAAATATTAAACACAAACTATATACAAAAATACACATATGTATTCATACGTAAAACATATCAACCATACATTCAAAATGTAATTTCAAAGAGCCTAAAAACACAATATGGTGAATACTAATCCCTTTTATTATGCGTTATGTGATTATCAAAAGATTAGTTATTTGTGAGGATATCACCATAATAACAAAAATTGCAAAAACAAAATACACATATGTATTCATACATAAAACTTATGAGGATAGTGATCACTAGGCTATTATCCCAATATCTAACAACCTATAAACACACCATGGTGAATAATAATCCTTGTTATTGTGCATGTTATAAATATCATAAGCTTATCAATCATTCGGATATTACTAAAATAACAAGCCAAAAACACAAAAACACATACATATGTATTCATACATATTACCAATCGTGGTGGGATTCATTATTCTATTATCCCAATATATAAAAATAAAAAATGATAGGGTGAACACTAATAACTTTAATTACGTATAATATGATTATAACAAGCCTAGTTGTCACTTGAATATTAAAGCAATAACACCAAGTTGCATACAAAAAAACATATATGTTTTCATACATAAAACAAAAGAGGAAAAGGTTTTCCAGGATATTATAAAAATAACTAATAACCTATAAAAACAATATGGTAAAAAATAATTTCTTTTATTATACATGATATGATTATAAAAATCCTAGCTTTAGCTACGCTATTATCACATTACTAACAAGCTACAAAATAAAAATACACATATATGTATTCATATGTAAAACTTGTGGTTAGGCTATTATCCTAATAGATAACAACCTCCAAACATAACAGAGCACAAGGTCCTTCTATTGCACAAGATATGATTATAACAAGCGTAGTGGTAGTTAGGATCTTACCGAAATAATAACAAGTTGCAAACACAAACACACACACACACACACACACGTACACACACACACACACACACACACACACACACACACACACACACACACACACACACACACACACACACACACACACTTTCATAAATATAACTAAACTAGGCGGTGGTCACTAGTCTATTATCATAATATATAACAACCTACAAACATGATAGGGTGAACACTAATAAATTTTATTACACATGCTATGATTGTAAAATCCCTAGCGATAGCTATACTATTACCACATTAACAACAAACTACAAAATAAAAATACACATATATGCATTAATACAAAAAAATTATGAGGATGAAAATCACTAGGATATTATCCCAATAGCTAACAACCTCCAAAAATAATTGAAAAAATTCCTTCCATTACACAAGATATGATTATAACAAGCATAGTGGTCGTTAGGCTCTTACCAAAATAACAACAAGATGTATACAAACACACACACACACACACACATTCATAAATATAACTAAACTAGGTGGTGCTCACTAGTCTATTATCTTGATATATAAAAACCTATAAACACGATAGGGTGAACACTAATAAATTTTATTACACAGGATATAATTATAAGTATCCTAGAATTCACTTATATTTTCATGCAACAACAACAACTTGCAAACCCCATATGTTGAACACAAGCTACATAATGAAAACACATATATGTATTTATACATAAAACTAACCAACCTAAAATTTACTAGGATATTATCTAGATAGCTAATAACCTACAAACATAATATGGTGAACACTAGTCCCTTTTATTTCACATGATACAATTATAACAAGCTACATATATGCATATTCATACATGAAACTTACGAGGCTAATGGTTTCTAGACTATTATGTCAATAGCTTATAGCCTCTATAGACACCTAAAATATGCTTCCACAGTTTTAATGCCAAAGTGGTACTAACTATCCTCTATCTTATCATTTCCATTATAATTAGTGGTTTCTTCTAATTGACTAACGTTTCCCTCTATTTTGGTCAATTAATGACACTTCGTTAATTAACTAGATTTTATCATATCCTGGATGCGAATTAACGACATTTTGTTAGTTATAATCCTATTTAAATCAATTAATTAACTATTATTAGTTAATTAAGCCTTTTTAACAATGCATTTAATCAATAAACCATTTTATTGGCTAAATCCGCTTTCAAATGCTTCAAATCATATCAAATTCCTCCTAAATCACCTCTAAATAGCCTAAAAGCTTATTCTAGCCTATTAATTAATCCTAGTTGATTAATTAAAGCACCCTCCAACTCCCATGAGTTGTTAATCACTTGTTAATTCTTCTAAGCATGCTTAACAAGTCTAAATCTACTTTATCCTTTATCCCACATTCATTGGGATTCAAGCTTTTCCCAAATAGAAAAGCTATATAAAGGACCAAGCTCCTTCCTTCACACCTTACACCATACTTTGAATAGTATTTCATATAAGACATACATGATTTAAGAGACTTATCTATTGATTTGGAATAGCTTGATCATCTCTTACATCCATTCTTCATGCTTGATTAGTAAAGGAAGATCTAAACATGACGTTGTAGCCATTTTAGTGAGATCCTTTCATCATCTTGAAGCAACAACACAAATTTGATTACTTGTGATCTTCATAGGTTCATGTTTTAAAAGCAATCATACATCTTAGTAGGAATGTTTATAGTTAGATGATTGATTTCATGTTAATTTCATTTTAGCATTCCAATAAGCTATGATCATGATGGTTCTATGGTATATTTTAGATTAGCTATTTAGACTACTAGGTGTTAGTCTATTTTAATTAGCTTTGCAAAGTTTATATGAACACATTTGGCATGCCCGGTGGGAGATACTCCATTTTCCTTTGCATTCATTTTCAAGATTTTTAGATTAGTTTCAAATTTTTGGTTTACCAACCCTCTTTTATAGTTGTATATAAATATAAAGTTCCTTAACTATATTAGTTGAGTTTTCTTTGTTTTTTTACTCTTTACAGGATCAAAGGAGGTGAGGTGCTGTCGAATTTGGACCAAATTGACAAAGTTTTGAGATTTTTAACATTTTTTTGGTCAAAATTCCCATGTTTTAGTGATCTACAGGAAGCTCACGCTACTACTTGTTTGCCTCGCGCTAATTATTAAGTGTCTTATGCTACCACTCTAGAGCTCATGCTACTACTATACCCCCTTGTGCTACTACATTTACACTTGCCCTAATGTTATTCTACTCGCACTGGTGAAATGCTATATTTTTTTGCTCGTGTATGTCTCGCAGAATCGCATACCTAGCTTGTGCTACTACTTAGGTGGCTTGTGCTACTAATCCTCCAGCCACACTAGTGTGACACTTTCTATGTTTTTTTACACAGATTTGCGCTACTACGTTAACCCTTCGTGCTACCACTCAAAGGCTCACTCTACTACATCTAGGATCTTGCTACTACTGTAGTTAGCACTTTTGGCTCATGCTACTACTTACTGCATAGGCTCACACTACTATGTTCTGCGTTTAATTTTGGCACTAATTTCAAGATTTGAAATTCTAATTTTCTGTGTTTTTGTTGTTTGCAGGTTTTCCTAACTATTTTTTGCAGGTTTTAACATTTTTTCTTCATATTTCTAACATTTTTCTTAAGTTTTAATGAATTCTTTTGTTTCCATGCTTTATACAAGTTAGGTTAAAAGTTTGTGTATGCTCTTCTCTTGCACCTTAGGGTGATCTTGAGAATCAAAAACAACTTTTAGTTTTCATTTTTTTCTAACATTTGGTTAAATTGGAAACTTAATATTTCATTATTTTGGCTTAAGGAAAGGAAAAAATTATCAAGCTTTGTTTAAAGTTCATTTGGTTTAAAGTTTTCCTTTGCATTTATCTAGTTGAATCAAATTATTATGTATGCTCTTCTCTTGCATCCTTGGACGATCTTGAGAATCAAAAACAACTTTGGTTCACTTTCTATTGGAAATTACTAAAATCATTTTTGTGCGCAGGACCTAACGCTTATCAAATACTTGGGATCTAAACAAAATCTAACTACACGTGTGTTACAGGTTGTCAATGGTGTACTAAACCTCATTTCTTAATCGAAAGATAAAAATACACCACTTTATTCAACACACTGTATTTGCAGGTTTCGGTTAAGAGCTACGACTCATCCACTTTGAACTGGGGGAAGTATCTTGGCATAAGCCATAAAACTCATTGTGAGGATTACCCCAGGAACCCCAAAGTAGTTCACACCTTGAGAGAAATGGTGAATGAAACGGGAAGTGCCCCGCTACCCAATTGACTAGTACACCTTTGTGAGATTAGCGTCAAAATTATCTTCACGCAGCCCAGTGCGATACAAATGAACGTAATTTATTTCTCATTATATCAAAGTGGGTAAAGTAAATCAGAATACTCCTTAGATATTCCTAATGGGATTTTCTTGGAAAAAATGCTCGTAGAGATAGTTTGTGACACCTAAACTGAACCAAGACGAAGCTTTTGGCTTGGGGCCAACTTGAATTTATCCATTGTGTTCTATCAAGCTCTCATGAAGAAAGAACTTATTTTGGAGTCAAAACCTTGTTATTTCAAATAAGGGGAGAGTCCATTGAATTTTGAGCCTAGTGTTATTCATCACGAAATTTACAAAGTGTTACTTTGTCCTAGTTTTTCACTTGTCCTAAGATAAGGAAAAACTTTGCCAAAGTTATGCCAAGTATTTTTCATCACCACTTGGTCTACTCCTTTGTTTTCTTGTTTCCCATTTTGGACAAAAGAGAACATACATACATAGTGCTATCAAAGATTATGTCCACCACTTTTACACCCGCTTACATCCTTCCTTATTGTGACTACGATAGTAAGTGTTGAAAGTGTGTTGGTACATCTTTTTATCTTGGTAGCCATTATCTTGATACCCATGTCAAGATTATCATTATAGTTAGGTTGTCTCATCATTGAATTCCTTTGAGTTGTTACGTTTTCTCATATCATATCAATACAATTTTTATACTTATGTCTTGTTTCCTTTATGAAACTTGGTCTAAGTTTCTAATTCATATTGTTAGGTTGCTCACATAAATAAAAAAATTCTTACTATACTTAGAATTTGTTTTGATCCTAACATTTCCTTGAGTTTTGAAAAGTGCCATTACACTACTTGCATCATAGTACAACAATTTTATACTAAAATATTTCTTTTTCTATAAATATTGATTAATGTGTCCAAATAGTGTTGTTGCACTTTGCTCACATTTATAGCCTCCATTTTCGAGACTTGGACTTTGTTTGTATCTAAAACTTGTTTTAGTATACCTTGTTGGGAGATCACGTCAACACCTTCTTAGTATTTAGGTCTTGTTTATTTTAAACTTGACCTAAGTGGTGATATTGTGTTGTCACTATTTGTACTAAACTTATACTTGAAAAACGTAGGGAGTAACTATTTTTATGATTGAATCATAAGTCTTATACTTGATTGTTATGTCCTAGATACTTGTTACTACACATACCTTATCGGTGTGTCATTATTTATTCTTTGGTGTCCTTGGTTCATATTTCCTTTGGACTTGTTACCATTCTTTGATTGACATTATTTGTGATGATTTGATGTCGTTATGTTGTTTGGTTTGTCCTAGGGTCCATTTTAAATCAACCTTAGTAAAACCTTTCTCATTATGCCTCCTATGAAAAGGATGGGGCATCAGAAATTAGGGTCAAGTCCCTTTATAGATGATAAGTTAAACCCAATTTTTGAAGATAACACCATAGTTGATCATAGTGGTGGTGAGGAGAATTCTCCTCGGGCGGACTTTGAATTTAGCCCCTGCCCAAATAGATAACTTCTTGTTTCAAAATAGAAATGAGGTTTTTATGTGTGACAGTTGATCCTTCTCTCCTAGACATAATCATTCAATGGACGGGAAGAAGTGGAGCATCCTTCGCGTAATGTTGATGAAATTTTAAACCTAGGACATGCTTCTACTTTCAACCAAAATAATGAGGAAGAATTGCCCTCTCAAAATGATGGTAGATATCGCATCCCCATTGTCAAACTACATTGTGAGGATCCTGAAGAACATGATAATCAAGAGAAACCTACCTATCATGAAAATTGTAAAGAGATACCACCCTAAGAGGTTACCTTAAAACAACAAATACAAGCCCTTTCTCGCTAATTGGAAAGCTTGGCTTCACATGTTCATAAGGAATCAATGAAGAATCCTAGAAAAGAAAAACCTAGAGCTTTGTACTAGGAATTTGTACCAAGACTCCTCACCAATAAAAACTAGGTATTCACATAAGGAGTTTTATACTAAGACTCCTCATCAAGACAAATGTAAAGAATCATATGAAGAGTTATACATAGATAATGATCACTATGAAACAACTAGACTTAATAGCTTATATAGGCCCAACCCATTGACACAGTGCCAAATCTTTGATTAAGAGTTCTTATCCATGAAGAACACCCTTACTTCCTTATGAAGGTAAGTTAAGACCTAATAAGAAATATCAATTTGAATGGTTGTGTGTCTGCATCTTTTCGATAGGGCTATGTTATAAGTCCCTTTCCCTAGACACTTTGATTGTCTAAAATTTGAAAAATACAAGGGCAAGGGTGATCAAGGGATCATGTCAAAGAATTCTTCATGGCTTGCCAAGAGGCCATGTTAATGACAACTATCTTATACTCCTTTTCTCGTAGAATTTAGGGGGTCAAATGCTCGAGTGGTTCTTACATATACCAAAAGGATCTACCTCTACATGAAAATGATTGGTGGAAATATTTATACACCACTTCTCCTTAAACATGGAGAATGACGTTACTATGATTGACTTATGTAACTTACAAAACGTAACAATGAGAACTTCACTTTGGTTTCTTACAAAGATGGCGAGGGTTAACTAGTCACTTCCCTTGCTCCATACCGGAGAAATAGTTAGTCAGCATATTTGTACCTAACTTACACCCGAGATCACTTTCCACTTGCAAATGCATTATGGTAATACATTTGAGGAGGTTATAGAACAAGGTAGAAAAATAGAAAAAGTGTTGTTGACAAAAGGGACTTTGAAACCCTTCTCACGAGACAACCGTGATTCAAAACCTAATCACAATTCAAAGCCCTCTAAAAAATCAAAGTTCATTCTAAAAAAGAACAAAAATGTTGTAGGTGACAATATTACTGATTCTAAATGGGTGCAAGATGTTCAAAACTATGTTCCCTTGACTAACTAAGGGACCTTGCCCCTGAGTTCAAATGTCATGCATTTACCCCTCTATCTAACTTTATGTCATTGATACTAAAATAGTTAGAGGTAGTTAACATGGTCAAATACCTGGAAACAATCCCCTATGCCAATGATGCACCTAAACCATCTTGGTTTAGAGAGAATGATTATTGCAACTTCCATCATGCATGGGGTCACAAACTGATAAGTGCCTAAAATTGAAGCACTATATCCAAGACCTAATTGATAGTGGTGATGTGGAAATGGATTCCCTTTCCCCTCGTAAATCTACCAATTTAAATTTGGGAATTTATAAAGAACCTTTCCCTAAGCATAACAAAGGAAAGGAAAATTTAGATCAAGGACAATCATCCCAAACTAAAAATGCCAACTATGTTGCAAAGACAAATAATTCTTTTGATGCCCTAATTGGTTGTGTTAACCAACCCTTTGAGCATATCAACACCATTAAGATTAAAATGAAGGAGTGCACCGTGGAAACATGATCTGATCTCCTTGTTATCTCGGAACCTCCTCTGCCTACCCCTCAGGACAGTCATTATGACGTTTTAGAGAAACTTGAGAAAACTACTAATATTTTGATATTAGCTATTATGATGTTTATCTAATGTTCATAAAGACATATTTTGTAAAAAAATCACAAGGGTCAAGAGTGTCAGTTGATATTGACCCTACACGCTTCCAAGCCATGGTCACATAGATTGCTCCAATAGATCACATCACCTTTAGTCATGAAGATATTCCTGAAGAGGATCCAAGCCATAACTTACCCTTTAACAATGAATTCATTATCAATCGTAAGAAGATAAAAAGGGTGCTTGTGGATGAAAAATCAAGTTTGAATATTTTCACCTTAAAATTGGCTCAACAACTAATCTAGAAACTAAGGTCATTACCATCAAGGTGTATGACAATGAAGAACAACAATCGGTGGCATGATCACTTTCTCATTGGGAGTAGGGCCTACTACTCATGATACTAAGTTACATGTTTTAGACTTGGATATTCCTTACAACATATTACTCGGTCACCCATGGATTCATGCCATGCAAGCCATACCTTCTACGTATCATTAGTGTTTGAAGCTATACCATGAAGGAAAATTATTACTATTCAGGGGGATTCTCAACCCTTTTCTCATTATAGAGAATTTTTGGGTTATTTTCCCACCACTTATGAATTTCCTTCTACAAAAATGGTTGTTCTAATTCAATCAAAGATGCTCACCTCACGAGTTGATCCAGATACCTTTCCTACCAATGATAACGGTGCTTCTATGTCAGATTATCCTTTTTCTTCATGGGAGATGAAAGTTGTTGCAAATGGTTGTGGAGAATATGATCTCTAACATGCCCTTTTAGTTTCTAACCTCCCCCTATCACCCAAATCACGTGGTAGGCCTTGTTACAAATATCAACAGTCTAGAGAAAATTTTAACATTAAACCTTTTACTCATGATGTTTTATTAATAGATGATATATTTCTTAACAATATTGTATCCCGATCAGAGACGATGAAATGGATCCATGTTATCAATCACCTTAGTTTGTTATCCCAAATAAAATGATGTATGTTATGGGATACAAAGGATATGGATGTGGTATCAACAAACAAGGTATGCGGGAAGCTCTTCTAGTACCCCATCACAAGGTTTGTAAATATGGTATTGGCATTCAGCCATATGGGTCTCATCCCCCAGAAGTTGAGGATTCCTCTTCTGAGCATGAGGATAGTTCATCTGAAAATGAAAGAGAAACAAATTCCCGGTGTAGTCTTTATCAAGACCTTGCCTCCATGAACTAGTTCTCTGACACAACTATCTTTAATATAACCCATGTCATATCCCCTACCATTCTAACATTATACCTTGTCTACCCATCACTTGTTAACTGGGACCAACAACAACACGTACCAATCAACATCTTTGAAAATGATGAGGCTATTGGCAAGTTTATGAGTCTTTTGATTGCTCCATTAGGTGATCATAAGAAAGGCTTATCCATCAACCTTAACACATGCACATATTTCAGGAGGAGGCTGAGTTATGCGGTCATCTAAGTAAAACATAAGCAAGGGAAAAAGTTCCACAGAGAATCCTTGCAAAAATAATAAGTCCAAGTCTTACAGTGAAAACCTCTTTGAGGCACTTACGAAAAAACAAAAAGAAAAATAAATGGACAATGAAGTTGACCAGCTTGAAGGTGAAAATATCATTGAATTTCCTTTAGAAGAAGAAGATCTCGATATCCACCCTTGATGCTACCCACATGGAGGAATAATCCAAGTTGCTTGTGGAGGAGACCATAGATGTCAATATTGGTACAAACAAATTTCCTAGAATGGTTAAGTTAAGAGCTTCACTCTCGGCCCAATAACAAAAAACCTTTGTCTTTGCATTCACATGAATTTTTAGATATCTTTGCTTGGTCCTACATAGACATGTCATGGCTAGATCTAGCATTAGTTGTACATAACCTCATTGTGCATGCAAAGGAAAATCCTATAAAACTAATGCTTAGAAAGACACATCCTCACTTCACCTTGTTAGTAAAATAAGAGAGAAATTATTGGCAGTTGACTTTATCAGGCCTATTGATTATTTAGAGTGGATTTCAAACATAGTCCTATATAGAAGAAACCCATTGGTATTAGAATCTGTACAGATTTTAGAGATATAAATAAAGCTTGTCCTAAGGATGACTTTCCTCTTCCTAATATCAACATGATTGTCGATTCAACAATTGACTATGAAATGCTATCACTCATGGATGGATTTTTAGGGTATAATTAGATTAAGATTGTAAAGGAAGATCAACATAAGACATATTTTATAACCTCATGTGGGAAATTTTAGTATCAAGTCATTCCCTTTGACCTCAAGAATGTAGGCACAACGTATCATGAGGCTAATATGGTCATATTTCATGATATGATCAAAGATATAATGGAAAATTATGTGGATGACATATTAGGTAAATAAAAGACTAGAGACGATCACCCATCTATTTTACAATGTATCTTTTAGCATCTTAGAGACTATAAGGTCAGACTCAACCCAAATAAATGTGTCTTTGATGTGATATAAGGTAAACTATTAGGCTCATCATTGTATCACGACGAGGGATTGAAGTAGATCATGTAAAGGTTCCAATGAACATCATATAAATACGCAATTTATAGGGGAGGATTCAAGCAATCAGAAGATCCATCTCCCAACTCACAGACAAGTTCCACTCATTCACACATCTTCTAAAGAAATATGTCAGCTTTTGATGAGGCCATAAATTGGCCATAAATTACCATTATTTTGTCCTTCCAAGTTACCTTTGAAATTGAATTTAAATGTAATCTAGGAACTTATAGTTTGCTTAAGAGATAGTATAGGATATATATCTTGTTCATTATTTATAAATATTTTGTTATCTATCTAGTTGACTAATCCTATTGATTATTTGGGAAAAGATGCAAAGTCTTGTGTATGCAGGCCATAAAGGAAAGATAATGTTAATATTGGGAAAAGTGGAATTGATCATAAAAATACATTTAAAATAAAATCTGAATTCATATTCAGATTCCTCTTGTAAAACTATGTAAGTTCAAAAAAAGAATCATCTCAATCCGAGGTCACATGTAAAAGTTATAGCTATTTTAAGTTAGTTGTGGAACTCGCAGAGTTAGTTCCAGAACTTGCAGGTTTAGTTCCGGAACTCACAGGTTTAGTTCCATAACTCACAAATTTAGTTCCAAAACTTGTATCAATTGAATGATAGTTAGTTCCGGAACTTTTAATTCGTGGACAAATCAAATTTAGTTCTGAAACTTGCATAAAAGGAATGACAACTTTAGTTCGAAATTGCATCAATGGAATGACAATTTTGAGGGATTGTGAAAACTCAAAGATTCCAATGGGAAATCTGAGAGAGGTTTTTGTTCATAGAAATGTGTTTAATAAAAACCTCATTCATATTTTCTATAGGTTTTACCAATGAAGAGAGATCTAAATTTTAGTGAGATGCAGACTTGAGGAAACATGTATCAGACGAGCACTAAAAGTTCCATAAACAAAAACAAAAAATTAAAATGGAAAATCTGAGAGAGTTTTTTTGTTCATAGAAATGTTTTTAACAAAAACCTCATTCATATTTTCTATAGGTTTTACCAATGAAGAGAGATCTAACTTTTAGTGAGTTGCATCAGGAATAGTATATTAGGCGAGCACTAAAAGTTCCATAAAAAGAAACGAAAAGTAAAATAGAAAACATGAGAGAGGTTTTTGTTCATAGAATGTGTTTGACAAAAACATTATTTAGATTTTTACAAGTTTTACCAATGAAGATAGATCTAACTTTTAGTGAGCTGTAGTCCGAGGAAATGTGTATCAGATGAGCACTAAAAGTTCCATAAACAGAAAAAAAAAATTTAAATGGAAAATTTGAGATTTTTTTTGTTCATAGCAATGTGTTTAACAAAAACCTCATTCAAATTTGCTACATATTTTACCAATCAAGAGAAATATAACTTTTAGTGAACTGCAGTCTAAGGAAAAAGCGTATCAGACAAGTGTCAAAAGTTCCACAATCAAAAACATCAAAGTCAAATAGAAAATCTAGGAAAGGTATTTGGTCAAAATCATATTTTGAGGAAAAATATCCTTCCAATAATGTAAAAGAATAAAATCATTATGATTCTTATTACCAAAAAGTAAGGAGAAGATTTGGGAGAAAATCTTCGTAAAATAAGCAAGATAAGATTTGACTTCAATAATATCTCTCTCTCCATATTTTGTGGAGATGAAGATCTTAGTTGTTAGGATTGGAATAAAGATAAGATCAGATTGTATTTCCTAAAATAAGGAGTTGGTTGGATGCATGAATTATAAATGCAACCTTCCACACTGAGATATGTAATTTTATTTCTCAAAAGAAATAAAGATATGTTCTTTCCTCTCAAATATTTTGTAGTTTTAAAATCGGAAGTATGATTTAAATTCTCTTCCAAGAAATGAGTTGGCCACTCATTTCAAGGAAGATGGATCTGTGTATTTATGTTTATGTTTTTCCTTTTCGTAATTCATTTTATTGTATTGTTTTTATTTTTGTATTGTGAAAATTGCATGCATTGTGAACTGCGTAAGTGTTTCGTTTAATTATGTTTATTTCCAATTCAAACAATTTCAGTTTATGCAAGTGTGTTTAAATTCCTGCAAGTTTGATTTTCTTCATGTAAGTGTGATTTATTTTATGCAAACTTTATTTATGCAAGTGTGATTTATTTTATGCAAGTTTGGTTTGTGTTTAAAGGAGTTGCTTTCCAAGATCTTCTTCTCTTAATGCATATAACCATCAGACACTAGCCCTGGATTGACATTATTAATGGCGAGGATTGATGACCCTCATCAACTTTCATTGGGGTCAAGAACAAAAACAAGTGTTTAATTTACTTAAGGAATATCTATCCAAACCACTTGTTCTAATGTCGCCCACAAAAATGTGAACCACTACTACCACACATTTTTGCTACTTAATTTGCAATTGGTGCACTATTGGCCCAATATGATATAGAGAAAAAGGAAAAACTATTTACTATCTTAGTCGTATGTTGATTGCTTATGAGCTCAACTACCCAGATTGAGAAGGCTTGCTTGGTTGTCATTTTTTATTTTAAAAAACTTCATCATTATTTTTTGAATAATGAAACCAAGCTCATATCAAAAGTGCATCCATCTAAATACTTGTTATCAAAGCAGTCACTTACATGAAAGATGGCTAATTGGATCATCTTACTCAATGAATTTTATATCAAGTATGTTCATCATAAATCATTTAAAGGACAGGTGTGGGTAGATCAATTAGCTTAGGCCCCTTTTCCAAGTAATGAACTATCGAGTCTGGAACTTCTAAATGCTTCTACAATGTACCTTGAGGAATCTATTATATGACAGCTATATACATTAATGGCTCCTTTACATTTCATGCATCAGGTGCAAGAGTGGTGCTTATCACTCCTTTAGGAGATTTGATCCCTCAAGCATTAAACTTGGGTTCCCATGTATAAATAATATAGTAGAATATGAATCCCTTATTGTAGGGATGAAACTGGCTATCAAGTGGGACATTAGACAAGTGAACATAATAGGTGATTCTATGTTGATCATCAAACATGTAACTGATAAGTATAAAGTTAAGGATGAAAAAATTCTTCCTTAAAAAAATGGTTGACACTCTGAAGGAGTTATTTGAGAAAATTATATTTGAACATATCCCAAGAGGAAAAAATCATGCAATGGATGCTATGGCCATAGTAGGGTTTATGTTACACATCCCACCTAGGAATAATGACATGCCATTCTTCGTCAAACATTTATGAATACTAGCATATGACATGTTGGAGTCTTGTTTGGTATGTGAAGTTGTTGGTCCCTTTTCCCCTTGGTATAATGACATATTCAATTACCTTCATGATGGAACCTTTCCTCCAGACATTTCCCATTCTAAAAAAATAAACCTTATCCAACATATATCCTACTACACCTTACTTGGAGGCACTCTCTACCATAGAGGCTATGACAAGAATCTATTGCGTTGTCTTAATTCGGATGAATCCATCTTAGTGGTTAAGGAGGTGCATGAAGGCATCTATGGGGCCCATACAAATGGGATAGTCTTGGATAAAAAGCTACTAAGAATAGGCTATTATTGGCCTACCATGGAGAATGATTGTTGCAAGTACGTAAATAAATGTTTGCAATGTCAGAAATATGGAAACTTGATACATGCGTCGGCACAATCATTATAACCTATTATGACACCATGTCCTTTTTCAAAGTGGGGACTTGATCTCATTAGTAAACTTTCCCCTACATCCTTTGATGGCCATATGTTCATTATTACTACCACTGAGTATTTCACGAAGTGGGTAGAGGTTGTTCCTCTAACCTATGTCAAGGGTGCGCATATATCCAAATTTATAATGAACCATATTATTTTCAATACGACATCCCCTTTGCCATCAGACAACAATGGTAAATCATTAAAAAACAAAACTATAAAGGTGTTGTGTCAATGCTTTCAAATCAAACTCAAGTATTCAACCCCTTATTACCCTCAAGGTAATGGGCAGGTTGAAGCCTCAAATAAAACCCTTATTCGTATTATGGAGAAGATGGTGAATACAACAAGCCATAATTGGAATTTGTAGATTCACCCCATCCTGGGATTATAGAACATCCATCCACACCCCTACGGGTGCTACTTCATATTCCCTAGTATTTAGACACAAAATCCATATTACCCCTTGAGATCGAGCTCCCCTCTTTGCACATAGAGCTAAGAGATTACTTGGATAAAGAGGAGGACTATAGATTGGCTTGGCTAGTAGAGCTAGAGCTATTGGATGAGAAGTTCCTTCACGCCCTTGATCACCTCAAATTATATCAGAATTGAGTGCATAAAAGTTACAAAAAAGAGTGATACCTCACCAATTTGAGGTAGGAGACCTTGTTCTAAAATAAAATCAGTTCAATACCACAAGGATTGTGAAAATAAAGGTAAGTTTGAGCTGAATTGGTTGGGGCCATATTTTGTGGTTTCTAAATTTGGTTTAGTGCATACAAGATTTACTTACTACTCGATGGTCAAGAACTTCAAGAATCCATGAATGCCATGCATCTCAAGAATTTCTATGTTAAATTATGGGGTCCCTCAAATATCAGAAAATGTAAAAAAATATAAAAATTAGAAAAAGTAAAGAGAAATAAATGTGTCCAAGTGTGAAAACCACACAATTGTGGCACTTTGGATAGGTCCTTTGGTGAAAACTGATTTCTGACGCCATTGGAGGGTCTATTGTTCCCAAGCATCTCAATATCTAAGATTATGATGGCTTTATCCTAAGCTAGTATTTTTCCTGTGTTTGAGATACTTTTGAGCCTATCCTCTTGGCCTTGATCCGGCTGATCCTACTTCTATATGCAAAGAGTTTTCCTTTGTATATTCCCATCTCACACTGGGGAAACTTTACATTCATCACTTATTGCACATAATGTATGGCATTTTCCCTTGTACATCCCATCTCTCTGTTGGGGCATCCACGTTTCTTCATTTCTTGCACATAGTTTTGGAAAAATTATAGAAAATCACAAAAACATTATAAATGTTTTGAAAAATCAAAACATTCAAAAATCAAAAATTCAAATACATCTCCATATAAAAATCAAAAATAATAGAACATTGTCTTGAGATAACACCAAAAATAGTGTAAAATTTTTCAAAATTGTCCCACAAAAAATAAATTAGTGTTTGCTTACTTAGTTGTTTGTTTGTACATAGTTTTTTTGGTTTGCATTTTCAGGTTGTGTGCATTGGTTGGATTCATTTACTTACTTAGATTGAGTGTTACTTTAATATGTTGTTAAGTGCATTGAGTTCATTTTATCTTGCATACTTGTACATAGTTATGTTGTTTTGATTAGATTTGATTAACTTGTGCTTGTTGTTTGCTTGTACATTTTGTTATCATGTCATCATCATATCATCTATCTATACATCATATATCAATAAAATGCTAAGCTACATCATCATGAAATTGAAAATCAAACATGTATGCTAAGATAACATCATATAATATCATCAATGGGGCAAGAGGGATTATCTTTATCCCCCTCACCAATATCAAAATTAAAACATGGACTAATCAAAGTATCTCATCAAAATGCAATGTGATATCATCAAATGCTATCTCATAAATCAAAAAACATGTGATACAATCATACATCATAATAATTTCCATCATCATTATATAAATTCAATGTCCATATACAATCAATGTGTCTTGATACATATTAGATACAATGTATGCCATCATGGGCATGGATCAAAAATGTGCCTTCATCAAGAGGCATAACAAAAAACAATACATATACATGGATAAAAAATGTGCCTTCATCATGAGGCATACATAAAAAATATACATCCAGTACAATACAATAAGTCATCCATGACTCTCCCCTACACTAGGACTGCCTAGCCTGGAACCGGGTGGAGGCCTCTACTATGATGCACCTTGTGGTGGTGGCATCTATATGGATCTAGCTGACCTCGTTGAATGAGATGGCTTGTATGATCTAGACCTAGAGCAAATTGTTGCTAGTTGAATAAAATCTATGGCCCTTTATCCCTCTAGAATGGCCCCATAATACAAATCCCTATAATAAGCAGCCTCCCCACTGGCTGTGGAAAAATCAAACACTATGTCCTGGGCACTTGATGTTGTGGCTACATGATGTAGAGCATCATGCTCTCCTGTCAATTTGGCTACATCCACCTAGAGTTGTGTCCTCTCAGTAACCAAACGATATCTCTGTGTAGTAATCTGGTCCCTCTCAGCAGTCACCTGATCCCATGGTGTGTTGTCACCTGCTATTGTAATTGATGCCTCAAGGTAGCTAGATCACTTGAACTCTGCATAGCCTGCCTACCTGACGGTGATCCTGGTAGTAACATATCATCTTCCCTCCATCCCCCACCCATTGGACTATGTGTGGTGGTGATCCCCATCCATCCCAACCATCTCCGCTATCCCCACCATCTCATCCATCCCCCATCCCATCCATCCCTCGGTGGACTATGTGGTGGACTCAATATATGTGGAGGTGAACTGGTACCATCAAAATTTGGATGTGTACCTATGGGATGACCTATTGTTGTAACTGGGCACCTGTGGTCCCTATCCTTGTGGCTATGCAATTAAGCACTTGAACCTTATGAACTTATGGAATATGTGGGCCTATCCCTATAATCCAGCCTTAGCCTCCTGCTAGCCTAATCTAGCTCTAGCTATGAGATCCCAACCCTGTAAACCTTGTGCCACTATGGCTATCCCTGCATGTATAAAAACCTCTGGAATAGTCAAAAATGTGGGGAAAAATGTAGCATACCAAGCATAGTTGTAGTCCCGGATCAACTACTTGGGGCAATGGAACCCATGGTTGTGGCATAGTATAAGTAAATCTATCAAGAGCGTGGCGCTGCCCAATCCATGGTCCCATGTCAAAAGTCTCGTGTGTCCTACTCGTGTACCACATTTTGTCACCGGGACACCTTGAACATGGCCAAACTATCTCTGAACCTAGTCTACTTGGTACCACTCTCAGATGTATCCCCTATTCCAATGATAAAATGATCTATCTGGTAATACCTAGTTGTAGGCCATCATCCCACCACCGGTATAACCTATAGGGCCGCCATGTGATCATCCACAACTATAAATCATCAAAAGCATGCCTATAATAGGTAGTATCTCCCATGTGTGAGTGCACATCCTCACCCACTGGCTCCCATCCATAGCAAAGAGGGATCACCGCCTCCCTATCTTGAAGTACTCCATGCAGGTGACCTATAACTATGTGGTCCATGCCCATATATAGCAGCAGAGTCCCGATCCGAGGTTCTTATGACCTCGGTATGTGCTATCAAATGAATATCCCAATATAAATCGACCAATATACACTGGCCCAAAAAAATATTACTCACCATCCATGAGCCTATATATCACTCTAGTCAATCCTAGGGGAAAGTGTGTGTCCTGTCTTGTTAGGAAGGAGGATGTCGCTGATGACAAGAGCCATCAAATACACTGGTATGTGAGAAAATCATCAATCATCAAAGAGTGTATAAAGGTCTACTATCATCCCCTCTCGAGGTAGGTCTTCGTAAGAACATATCATAACTTGGAGAGGATCAGATCCGGCCTTGATCTCCATCATACTCTATCAAGTCACCTCGAATCGGTACTTGGAGAATGCGCCAAACATCCTCTAGTGTCACGGACATCTCACCAATAAGTAGTATGAAGCATTGGCTCTCGTTACGCCATCTCTGCTAAGGAAGTGAGCAAGGCGTGATCTAGTCTAATCTGGGGCATATGAGCTACATAGCTAAGGCATGTAGCCTCCAAAACAATAATTAGTCCTTGATGGTCCCATCATCTAAAAGTCAAACATTCTCAAATGCTTTGAGTCACCATGTCACTCACGCTTGTGTTACCCATGTTTTGCATGTATCCAACTCACGTAATCACCTGCAATATTGCACAACACTTCATTAACATCATTTTCTTCTAAAAATATCTTCCTAAGGTGTTCTACTTGCTTCTATACTCTTTTATTCATTCCTAAATTTTTCACTAAGGTCAAAAATTTTAGGATTTTCTTCTAAAAATGGCCTAAGGCACAAAAATTTTCACTAGTGTAAGCCTTTTTACACTAGCACATCCATTTTGGCACTTGCACAAGCTTTGCTTTATTGTGCACATGCCTTCTAGCTCCTACACACTCATTTTTATGTATACGCACCTATTTTGCACACATGCATACCATTTTCACACATACTTATCTACTTTCACACTACACGCATCTAGAAAACCTAAAATAATTTAGCACCTGTGCCCCCCCTTAGCGCTTACACACAACCCTTTAGCACTAGCGTGAGATGCCTCACACCTACACGCCCAAGGGCTCTGCTGCTACCTGCAAGCCCACTAATTTTCCCTAGCTAATAAATGCCATAAATGCACTAGAAAAAATTTTTTTTGTGTACTTACCGATGCAGGGTCCATTGCAGGTCTCCCAAACTCTCAGAATCAGTCTGCGTGGTGTTTGTGGTTATGAATCCACACCATTTCTCTCCAAGGTCAGAGAAAATCTCTCACAAAACTCAATAGGGGTAAATAACAAATAACTAGCTATGATGGTTTTTACCCTCGTGGCTTGGTATTTATAGCCATTTTTGACCCCCACGTCATTTTTCATGCCCCGATGGGCTAGGTGATCATTGTGGTTCTTCCAAATTATTCTAGCACTCATCGCGATGATTATTTTTAATAAATAATCATTTTTGCCCTGTTTTTGCTATGTTGGGGCATGTTTTTGCTTCTCGGTGACCCTTTCTACTACAGGGCATATTTTTCTTTCCAACAATTTTTGGTAATGTCCCATGATATTTTCATTCTTTATAATCATTTTTCCTAAAATTTTCAAAATTTTCAAAAAAATGGTAAAAATTTAAAAAAATCAAAAAAAAAATTTAAAAAATCCAAAAAATAAAATTTAAAATTTTTCAAAAATTGGTAAAATCATGCATATATTTGAATCTTGTATGGATGCATCATCCTCAAACATCTAAAATTTTCCTACAAAACATATTTCTTTGGTCCTTATTTGTTCTTGTCACAACGACTTGTGGATCATTTTGATCTATCCCCATTAACAAAGTTGGTTTACTTTTGTTATGTCTATTATCTTGGGCACAACGATTTTTCCTAAGTACTATTTCATAGTGCATGAATGATTTTTTCATAGGACCCTATGTCCTCTATTATTCCCTCACATGTATCCTTGCTTGGGGCACCATTTTTAACCCTTGTCGTTAAACATGAACATTTGGGAACTGAAGCTTGATAACAAAAACATTGGTGAAATTTATCTTGAACGTTGTTTGTTTGAGTATGTGTGTTTGTACTTGTTTCCTGTCAGGTTAGCTTGTTTAATTTCTCGTATCACATTACATTATGTATGTTACATTATGCATGTTACATGGAGTTAAGCATTTTTAGTAATGAACAAATGTTAGTATTATAGCTTTTCATGTTATTTTACACTTTTGTTGTATGTGTACATTTTAATAAGGGTCGATGATGTTGATCATTTAAGAAAAGTGATGAAACAAAGTTGTTTATTGAATGATCTGGATGCAAAATCTATTTCCATTTTCATCTATCAATTCTTCATTACTAGCATATTTTCTTCCATCTGGATTCTTCTATTTGTTTCCTTCATATTTTCGATTATCGATTGACTTCTTCTATCACCCCATCGACACTCGAGGGGAATCCTTCATTCTACTAATTTTCTTCAAAATTTTCTTGTTTATACTTTTCTACTATCTTTGAAGTGGTTGCTTATGCCACCTCAAAGAGGGGCAAATGTAGACACCTAAAATCCACTTCCACAGTTTTAATGCTAAAGTGGTACTAACTATCCTCTATTTTATCATTTCCATTATAATTAGTGATTTTTGCTAATTAACTAATGTTTCCTCTATTTTGGTCAATTAATGACACTTCATTAATTAACTATCTTTATCACATTCCGGATGCCAATTAATGACACTTTGTTAGTTATAATCCTCTATTCAAATCAATTAATTAACTATTATTAGTTAATTAAGCCTTTTTAACAATGTATTTAATCAATAAACCTTTTATTGGCTAAATCCCACTTTCAAATGCTTCAAATCATATCAAATTCCTCCTAAATCACCTCCAAATAGCCTAAAAAGCTTATTCTAGCCTATTAATTAATCCTAGTTGATTAATTAAAGCACCCTCCAACTCCCATGAGTTTTTAATCACTTGTTAATTCTTCTAAGCATGCTTAACAAGTCTAAATATACTTTATCCTTTATCCCACATTCATTGGGATTCAAGCTTTCCCAAATGGAAAATCTATATAAAGGACCAACCTCATTCCTTCACACCTTACACCATACTTTGAATAGTATTTCATATAAGACATATGATTAAGAGCCTTCTCCATTGATTTGGAATAGCTTAATCATCTCTTGCATCCATTCTTCATGCTTGATTAGTAAAGGAAGATCTAAACATGGCCTTGTAGCCATTTTAGTGAGATCCTTTCATCATCTTGAAGAAAAACACAAATTTGATTGCTTGTGATCTTCATAGGTTCATGTTTTAAAAGCAATCATACATCTTAGTAGGAATGTTTGTAGTTAGATGATTGATTTCATGTTAATTTATTTTTAGCATTCAATAAGCAATAAGCTATGATTTTCATTTGTACAAAACTACAAAAAATAGTAATCACTAAGCTATTAGACACAATATGATTATAACAAGATTAGAAGTCGCTAGGATATTATCCATATAGCTAAAAACTACAATCATAATATGGGGAAAACTAATCCATTTTATTACATACCTAGTGATCGCTAGGCTATTTCCACAATGAAAACAAACTACAAATAAAAAATACACATATTCAAATATTCATACATAAAATTGATCGGGTTAGTAGTCTCTAGGCATTTACTACTGTGCTAAAAAGAAACTTCTAAATGTCAAGATATAATTTTTGTATTCCCTTTTTACTTCTGCAATCAAAGACCATATGAACTAATTTGATTGAACTAGGGAAATTTTTTTCTTCATCTTAATGATTGGTAATCTTTCTCATGTACACCTCAAACATGCTTACAATAAATGTCTCCAAATGTGCTCCACTTTGTTTATGCTAGAGCAGTCTATAAACACATTATTTGCTACAATGTGGAACTTGGGGTACATTCATCAACTTGAGATTTATTTAAAGTTACAATAGATACAATACATAAAATAAAAAAACTTCAGCCAATTTTTGTCTTAACGATCAAATTTTGTATATTAATTCTACAAATAATTTATTTACAATAGAATAATCAGAAAAAATCCTATTGCTTTTGTTTTCTACTTTCTGTAATTACACCGAAGGTGTGTTTCTACCATGCACTTGATCTCGATGATGATGGTGTCTTTGCTTCATCCGCTTGTCATCATGCCACCGTTGTAATTTTGGATTTATATATTTGGACCTCTCGAGGACCTTCCATATCACTACTTCAACCAACTACAACTTCCTTCTACATTTCTTTACCTTAACTTGATTGGATGAATTCGAAAGGAAAATAAATCCTTACAATAAAACAATCTTCAACACTCGAGATGATATTTTGCAGAAATTAGGTGTTTCATCTAAACAGTGCACTATCCATGACGTTTACCTTGTTGGAAAAAATTTGGGTTCTTTGAGATGCGGGTGGGAAATAGGAGAATATGTGGGAAGAGGCATGCTACTCTCTCTGGCCTTCCACCATGGATCCAGAGACTAGGCAACTCATCTCTTCTTCATTGGGTAGCTTCAGAAATTTTTATGCAAGCTGCTTTCCATCCATTGCTTATGATGATTCTTCTGAGTCGAAGGATTCCAACTACTGCAATGAGATGAAAAGGCTGCATCATGTTAATACTGGTGTTCCCTCCTCCTCTGATTTTTTGTGGGTTGTGGATGTGCAATACAAGAATATACCCATTCTTTTGAAAGTTTTTTAGGGTATCCCCTATACAGACACATTTCTCGGTTGGTTTTCGAATTCTCTTTCAAGGTCAACATGGTTAATGTTGAAGAAGAGAAGTACAAAAATGAAGGTGGAATACCAATGAAAATGTTAGTGGAAAAAGTAGGGAAGGATGGTAACTTTTGGGAGCAATTGATGGACCATATTGTGTTGAGTTGGATTTTGATAAATAGAAGAACATGGCATCTTGTTAATATTTCGAGATGGATTGTGATAACCAACTCATGACATATTACCTTGCGAGTTTTTTTACTATCGGTTGTTAAGTTTGTGTTCTACATCTATTAACAACTATAGAACACATTCATTATTGCCACACCCAATAGTGTTTTCTGCTTCATCATTTTTTCTTCATTTGGATGGGACTTTATCATGTCCTACAAAGTGCATTAAACATTATCATTTCATTCCCCCTTAATACTAGCTACAACGCAATGTTCCCACACCTAAATTTCAATGAGAATCATAGAATAGGAATAGGTGAACACAATGTTCCCAAGCGCTTGGAAGGTGTGCTTGATCCACCGAACCGATGCTCACACATGTTAGAATCCCCTTAAATGTCCCAATTCTGCAACAACCATATTACTTACTTATTGTTTGTATCAATCCAAATATTGAATGGAATATATAATAAAAAACAAATAGTATTATTACCTAATACGTTAGGAAGGATAAGATAGAGTATGATGGAGGAATACGTAAATGACATAACCACAATGATGATGGAAATCCACCAAAGTTGGTTGAAGTATACGAGAGAGGAGCACTTTGCAACACCCCATATATATATATATATATATATATATATATATATAAATTCATTATTTTTAAGGTTCCATAAAGTTGATGTACATAAACATTTTGATTCACAATTAATCATAATTCTCGGACTTCATGCCAAAAAATCCACGATGACCCCAAGTTACGCTTCTTCATACTACTAACAACCCTCTACCCTTAGGGTCATAGAATGTGTCAAAACAAAAAAACCAAGTTAACATTCATGCAATACTATATCTTCCTGTTTAAACACCATTTGGCCCAACTCAGGTGTGCTCAAGCCAACACATACCTTATGGCTCTATAGTGATGAATACTTTACGAAACACTTCTCATTGGAAACCGATGCCTTACATACTACCAATCCCATCTCGTTGTTGCTGGTCGTCAGAGCTTGTTGACACCTCTTCCTCATACTATCAATTCCTATATGTCACTATTTACAATACTCCCTCATGTGAAATTACTGGAAATCACACTTTGACACAACTATTTGGAATATACAACCAATTTTTGAACTCCATTCCATTCATATCACTTCCGACAAAGCTCCTTCCATCACATATGCAATATAAAATCAGACAACAAGTTTTCTAATTTTATATTTAGGAAAACTGTCAAAGAGGCTTACTAAATTAGGCTAAGAAGTAATTCGCCAATTGCAAGTTCCATAATCACATTTCTCCAATGGCCACCAGCCTAAGGTGGCACATGTATTAAAAGGAGCGATAACCGGATCGTGCAAGCCAAGAACATAGATGCTAATCAAACACCACAATCCATAAGATGAAGTAATTCACCAGAATAACTTTACATAAACCTTTGCAAACAAATGAACAACAATATCATATATTATTATGGAACTCAATGAAATAAAATGAGAATGGGCCTTACTTATATAGGAAAGGAATAAAAATCTAATAACCGATCAAGTTCGTAGATAAAGCCATAAATCAAGAAAATAACTAGTCATCAAAGAACTAGTTAAGACCATAGATTTAGGAGAGAACTAGACATTAAGGATCTAGTCAATACCATAGATCAAGGAAAGAACTATGCCTAACAACTAGATAATATCCCCCTAATATCTAAATAAATAAAAGAAACATCCACACACATAAGTGGGTGAGGATAAATACAATAAAGGTAAATAAAGTACCTAGGTGAACATGAGCTAAGGTAAATACCTACTCTAACATCCCCCTCAAGTGAAGCTAGGGGCCAAAATAGAAGTGGCATGTCAAAAGTATGAGTCTCGACAACTAGGTCTAATGAGGTACTCATGTACAATATATCCATGAAGAAATCTTGAACCCAAAGAAGGAAATAATCCTGCTATAAGGAAAGAGAAAGAAGAAGAAGAAGGAATATGTTCTCACAAACACCCCTCAAGAATTTTTTTTGAAACCCCAAGCATTTGACGCAACTCAAGGTAGTGAGGTGATGCAAAAGGCTTTGTAAAGATGTTTGAAACCTATTGTTGAGTCGGAAGGTACTTCAAGCAAAGAACTCCATCCTGAATGTCTTTGCCGAATGAAGTGAATGTGTATCTCAATATGCTTGGTCTCTTTTGGTACTCAAGTGGGTTGTGAGAAATGTGAATTGTACTTTGGTTGTCACACCAAAGTACAATTGGTGAATACTGTGGGAATCCAAACTCACTGTCAATAAGCGCAAAGCCAAATAATCTTGACTCATTATGAATTGCTGCCTTGTACTTTGCCTCTCGAAGATGAAAGTGCAATAACATTACTTTTTGCACACCAAACAACTAGAGAAGAACCAAGGTAGAAAAGATAGTGAGAAGTGGAACTCCTGTCATCAATAGAACCTTCCAATCTAAATTTGTATACCTAACCAATGATTAGAACACCTAGTGTAGTGTAGGCCAAAGTGGGAAGTGGCTTACAAATAGCATAAAATCCTTTTAGTAGCCTTCCAATGAGTACTATAAGGAGAATGTGCAAACCGAGATACAAGCCCTACGCAAATGAAATATCAGGGTGAGTATGGATCAAGTACATGAGACTCCCAACCAACCGCATATACAACATAGGATCACAAAGTGGTGTGGTACATGTGGAAGTAAGAGTAACCCAAGACCGAAAAGGTGATGGAATTGGCTTGCAATCAACCATAAAAAAGCACTTGAAAAGATCATGGGTGTAATTTTGCTAACTCAAATTAATCCTTGAATCTGTCTGAGAAATCTACAAACCAAGGAAATAATGCAATAGCCCAAGATCTATCATGTCAAACTATGTAGAAAGATCCCTATGAATACTCTAAATGTGGGAATAAGAGTTTCCAGTAAGTAATAGATCATCAACATATAACACAAGTATCACAATATCCTCACCAACATGTTGGAGATACATTATATGATCGAATTGGTGATGAACAAAACTAGTAGATAGAAGAAAAGAATCCATCTTCTCATACCAAGCTTGAGGGGCTTGTTTGAGATCTTAGAGAGACCTTCGAAGCCTACAAACAAGAGAAGAATCCTAAATAAATCCAACTGATCGCTCCATGTATATTTCCTCTTGTAGATCTCTATGTAAGAAGGTACTCTTCACGTCCATCCGGTATATTGGCCACCGTACGTACCCAAAATTGTAAGGTACTGTACTGCCAGAACAGTGTAACAAGTGCCCCGATGATGATACAGGTCTCCTCGCAAGGTGTTCGGGATCCGAGAAAAGCCCTCGGAGTATGCGTTAACATCCCGCATGCCCCGCTTAGCCCCCATGCCCTTTTCCCCCTTTTTCCCTCTTTCCTTGG
Source organism: Taxus wallichiana var. yunnanensis (assembly GCA_018340775.1). Lineage (NCBI taxonomy): Eukaryota > Viridiplantae > Streptophyta > Pinopsida > Cupressales > Taxaceae > Taxus > Taxus wallichiana. The sequence goes on along the minus strand of CM031237.1, from coordinate 712,819,461 downwards.
CCTCTTGACCTTCAGTGACGAAACCGCCGCCCTGCAGGGCGGCGGTCCTGTAACCGCCGCCCTGCTCAGAGCGGCGGTCCTGTGCACGTTTTCCAGAATGCTCTTTTGACGTGACTCGCGTGAAATATCACGATTCACCAGCTTTTCTTTGCCGACTCAAGCATGCATTTATGTTTTTGGTCCCCTGGAACAGTGTTTTTCCTTTGTTTATTGTTTAGGAGTTCAATTTGGTTTTGGTTTTTGAGTGTTGGAATTCCTATAAATGCATAGCTTGTGCTGAGGCAAATGGCCACCATTTTTTGGTTAGAGTCTTCTGATTTTCAGTGGTTTGGTCTGTTAGCTTGCTTAGGATTGATAGCATAGTTCATTTCATACTTGGTTAGTATTGTTCAGCTGTTGGTAAGCCACAGACCCATCTTGTGCAGGCAGTACTGTTATCTCATCCCAATCCAGTTATAAGCTTGCCTTTGAATTTCTCTTTGCTGTAGATTTGTTTTTGTTGTGTCTTGGAGTTCTTAATTCAATCCATTATATGCCTGGTTAGCTTTATTCAGCGCTTGGTAAGCCACATATCCAACTTGTGCAAGCAGTGTCTTTATTTTATCCAATCCATTGGAACAGAATAGCTTAGGAAGCCATTAAAGTTGCAGGTTTTGCTCTTCGTATAGGATAGTTACTGAGTTACGGTTGCTTCATGTTGCATGACTCACAAAGTAAAATACCGCTAGGAATCGCATAAGCCAAGCTCTGTACTCTTGCGCTATCCCTCTCTTACTCGCATTCTCGGTCGCATTCCGAATTTTGTCCATGTCCCAAAATCTAATCTTATCGGTGCTAGCATTACACGCTTTTCTGGATCCACGTGAACACGAAAGAATGAGGAGATCATACCGAGGGGACGAGATCACATACACCATTGGATTCGCCACTATTCTCGCAGAGTCCAAGTTTTAAATTTCAAAGTTCTAGTCAGAATCATATCAAATAGAGTAGTTAATCACTTTATTTCAATAAATTCTATTCTCGATATTGCCAGGGAAGCTGTGGGGATTGATAGTTTCTGAGAAACTATGATTCACTCCTCACTTCTGAGGTAGGATCGAGAATCTTGCCGGTAGATTAGACAAACTGTTTTATTTAGAGTAATTCTACAAAATCAAACAGGCAAGTAACTACACTCGGTTATCTTGTCTGTTTCAAATTATTGTTTAGTTATTATTTCTAGATATGCTTAAAATAGTTTGCTTTCCTTAAAATTATTAAAATTTTTCTTAGAAGAATAAAAGTTATCTGATTAGATTTATTTCACATAGTTAAAATTTTCTTCACATTCTGATTAGATTTGCATTTTGTTTCGTATGACAATCACGGGACCTCAAGAGCCTAGGGAATATATATTTGAGCCAATCGTGCCTCAACCAAACCTAGTCACAGTAATAGTTGACATAGACCAAAATCTCAGGATACAAGTATTCCGAACAACCATGATTTACAAGCGATCGGTTCTCGGATTAAGAGGATTAAACATAGAAGACGACCAAGCACATGCGTTTTGGTCAAGTCAGCCAAACTACAGATTACCCTAGAAAACATCCACATGACTGTAGAAGGGCTCGAAGAGAACAAACATTGGTGCAATCCTCTAGTTCCACAAATGACAGGCTGGAGACACCCTCGTAGATATAGATACCAGCTTAAGAATCCAGGTTGCGAGAACGCCTGTAAGGTATTCTAAGAAGATTGCACAACTATTGGTTCTAAACATAGAAGCTGAGAAAGCATACGATTACTGGATACTAGGGATTAGAACTTGATCCCGCATATGACCATAACAGGACTGCAACAACCAAGAGTCTATGGTTGTGATCCACAGATCCCACAGCCCAACGAATCCACAAGTCAGTTAGACATAGACACTAGCCTACGCATCTTGGTATTCAGGTCCACTCCACTTCCACCTATCATCATCGAACAACTGTCCTTACTAGATATAGCGGCTAACGAAGCTAGGGAATTCTGGACTAGGCCAGAAAATCGTCCATAGAGTCAATTATATTCATCATCCACTATATGACCTTATCGGGAGATATACACGAAACAATCCCAGGTCATTTTCCACGTATTCCGCAACCCATAGATCGAATCACGCCAGAGCTCGATATTGATTGGAGCCTTCGAGTAGTCATCCTTGCTGATTGATCTATCACACCAGTCCAAGTTAGAAGGGCCTTCTTTGCCTTAGATTCACAAATTCCACTAGTGCGTGTCGAAGACATTAGACTACCTAACTAGTTTGTCTGCATATTCTACCCCCACCAGCTGTCTCGGCACGACCTTGGGATGTCGGGCGCGGAAGAGTTACTTGTTGATTCTCACACTCACTGTCACTTTTCGCACCTCGACGCATGCCCACCCCTATGATGTAACAAGAGTAAGTACAAGGCATACAAAATCCATCTTGTAACGGTGTAAAAGTATTAGAGTAATCAATACCTTCAACTTGTGAAAAACTCTTTGCAACAAGATGAGCCTTATACTTGTCAATGGACCCATCAGCTGCGTATTTGGTTCGGTATACCCACTTACACCTAACCATATTTCTTCCTTTAGGAAGAGATACCAAATCCCAAGTATGATTCTTCATCAAAGAAGAATACTTAGCTGCCATCGCATCATCCCACTCCTGTATCCCATGAGCCTTTGAAAAAGACTATGGATCCTCAAAAATGCTTGACACAAAAGTCCAGAACTTGTAGAATGTGTGTGATGATGCCTAGTGGTTGGAAGATTTTCTATGGAAGGCACCTTTGCCTCGAAGCTATAGTATGAGCCCACTTAGGCATAGTGACAACATCAGTGGGAATATGATCCTCAACAACATCTATAACCTCCTCATCAACCTCCTCAAAGAAATGATCCTCAAGATGAGATGAATAAGAAGGAGGCATGGAAGAAGATGAAGAATCATGAGGAGTGAAGCACTCATCAAACTAAACATGTGTTCAAAAAATAACTTCATGAGTATCAGAATCTAGAAGTCGATAAGCTCTCATGTCCTCACAATACCCTACAAAGATCAAGGGTTTTCTCTTCTTATCCAAAGCTTTCCTTTTCTTCTTTGGTACAAAGGCCCAAACATGGCTCCCAAAGACTCAAAAAAATGAGACATCTTGGCTTAGTGTTGGAACAAGATTCCTCTGGAGTCAAATGCTCAAGTGCTCGTGGGGTGTGTGATTCTGAATGTAGTTAGCACAATTAACCACTTCTTTACGGGTTAAAGCATACAAGTGTGTCCCACTTTGTGGCCATAAATATTTTAAAGGAGGTAAATAAATAATTAAAAAATACTATAAAAATTTAAAGAATCATGGATGCCTTGCACCTTGGTATTTTAGCCTCTTAAAAAAGCATGTTTGGTCATTTTATATGTGTTTGTTCATGTTTTGGTTATCAGACATAGTTTGTTGAAAGTACAAAACTACAAAAAAGTGGGACACAGCTTATGTGCTTTGACCCTTCTAGTAGATAGGAGGTAAATCTCTAGAATGCATCATACATTTAGCCATTTCTTTCAAAGTTATATTCTTCCTTTTCGCTAAGCCATTATGTTGTGGATGATGAGGAAAAAATGCTAGTGAATAATGCATTGAGTTACCAAAAATTTATAAAACTCATTGCTGAAGTACTCCCCCAATATAAGTACGAAGGTTCTTTATGATACTAGAAGATTGTTTCTCAACCAAAGTCTTGAAGAGTTTGAAGTGTGAAAAAACATCAATTTTGTACTTGAGAAAATAAACCCAAGTACACCTTGAGAAATTATCAATAAACGTAAGTGCATACTTAGCTCCATTGAAATATGGGGTAGGAAAAACCATCAAGTCACTATGCACAAGCTCAAGTGGGGAAGAAAATATCTTAGAAAAATTCTTAAGAAAATGATCTTGGTGTTTTTTCCCTAATGCACAACCATGACAAAATCCCTCAAGACAGGAAACTCTAGGAAGACCATCTACCATAACATGAGTACTCAACTCTTTCAAATATCTATAATTGAGATATCCAAATCTTTCATGCCAAGGCTTACTCTCTAAATATACATGAGAAAACAATCCCGTCCCTATAGAATAAGTGTCATCAAAACCCTCAAAGTGATATAGTCTAGAACTATGATCAGCAATACCCTGAGAAATAAATGAATAAGGCTCCAAAAAGTTCTTACTTCTGCTCCATGTGGTGTAAAAGTCACTGTTTTCCCTTGACCAAAATGAAAACTTTGATATATAGAAAGAAAATTTGTAGTGATGTTAGGAACATATAGTGCATCTTGGATATTGCCACCATCAAGTTGTATATCACCTTTTCCCTCAACAGAAAGAAAGTAAGAAGCTCCAACCTCAATTTTAGAAGTAGAACTCAAACCTAGAGAAAAAAAAGACTCCTTAGAAGAAGTCATGTGATGAGAAGCACCATAATCTATAACTTATTTGTCTTCAAGTTGTGAATGAGATATTCCAACAACATTAAGTGCTTTTCCATACTTGATTAGAAGGAGGTTGAATAGAATTTTTTTTTCTTGACTACATACTCTAAGGCTTGCATTATCTTATAACACCTATGTTCTTCATGATTACTACCCCCAAAAAAGAGCATGAACAGATAGACTTATTCTTGGATTTAGAAGACTCCTTGGGTTTTGAGTTGTTTTCTTTGGGTTTAGGAGCATTTTGAGATGGAGAAGGTGTGGATTTGGTTTTAATGTTTGGTTTTCCCTTGCTCTTAAGATTAGATGCAACTAATGCCTTTTGAGAGGTGGAAGAATCAAGGTGAGACAATTTGGATTCTTCCCTAGTAAGTCTTTCACAAAATGTTTCTAAGTTAGGCATTTTGAATGTGTCACCTAAGGCATCCATGCTAGAGAAAAATGTAGAAGCAAAAATTTAGAATGGTCCTCTCAACTTGGATAGAATCAAGTAAACACACTCTTCATCTTTCTTATCTCTTCCACTCCCCTTTAACTATGTCAACAAATTATTGAACTTGGTAAGATAGTATACAATTGTTGGAAAATCTTCAGGATTAAGAGAGGTGATCTCAATATCAAGTTGCATGGCTCTCATATGATCCACCTTACCAAATAAATCCTCAATTTCTCCCAAATTTTGAAAGGAGAGTCACATTTTTCCAAATGAAACAAAATACTATCACTTACATAAGTTCTTATCAAACCCATACACTCATCAAATTTGAAGTGGTACTGAAATTTCTCATATTCCCTAGTGAACTTTGGTTATTAGAAGAAGGTAAAGCCCATAATCCTTTCCGCTTAATTATTGATTCCATTACGGGTTTCCATGTGTGGTAATTATGTGTTGTTAATGGCTTAGCATGATCTAATGTAGAAGTAGATGCCATCCTAAAAAATCACCAAAATAAATGCAAGAACCAAGCAATACAACAAGACCCCCAAGCAATGCAACAAGACCCCCATATTTTGGTACTTTATAATGAGTGTGTGTTATAGTATGGAACTTTATAATTATAGTGTGATTCTAAAATAAATATTTCCAATGGAAAGAGCATAAAAAAACAAGCACTTTTACAAAAACGACACTCAAAACCGAGTTACCAATCAAAAGTTACAAGCTTTTCAATATTATGCTCTACTATTTATTTTAGTTGCCACTAAAACAAAATAAAATGCTCTTGCCTTCACCACACAAATAAAATGAAAGGGGGCTGGAGTTAAGCACCTACTAGTAGGAATCACAAGATTTAAGCCCTCATATGACCATACCATATGACCAAGGGCTAAGGATTTCAATGGGTGTGTGCAACTTACTATTTTGGGGTGTGTCACTTGTTTTTGAGAAAGTCACATCCAACTACTTCTTTTGGTAAAAATTATTATTTCTAGCTGTGGATAGTGACCTGCGTTGCCGAAAATAGTAGGATACAAAATTACTTGAAATGGCATAATCCGTGTATGGTCATCGTTGTACCCTGCTAAAAGAGGAAAGATCCGAAATCCTTTTATACGCAACCAGAAAATGTTGCACCACACCGAGAAAAAACTGGTGTAGATATCAGAAAATCCAAAAAACCCAAAAATTGATTTCCTCCGTTTCTTTCCTACCTGGCACGAATCCTTGAGGCAAACCAGTGCGTTTCTCTGTAACCACAAAAAAATGACTACCTCTAGAAATGGCCTAGTTTACAGTCGATCTTAGGGTTTTCACACCTTTCGGATCCAATGGTGGCCTCTGTTTTGCATAAAAACGCACCTAGTAACAAAATACAGACAAATCTTGAATATATGAATATATAAAAAATTCTTGTAAAATGAAACTTACAGATGGATGTCAACAACAATCTCCTGCTCTGATACCATAAAAAGAACGATAACCAGATCGTACCAAGCCAAGACCAAAAATTCTAATCAAACACCATGATCCATAAGATGAATGTAATTCACCAGAATAACTTTACATAAACCTTTGCAAACAAATGAACAACAATATCATATATTATTATGGAACTCAATGAAATACAATGAGAATGGGCCTTGCTTATATAGGAAAGGAATAACAATCTAAAAACCAATCAAAGTCATAGATCAAGCCATAAATAAAGGAAATAACTAGTCATCAAAGAACTAGTTAAGACCATAGATTTAGGAGAGAACTAGACATCAAAGATCTAGTCAATACTATAGATCAAGGAAAGAACTATACCTAAGCTGTAGACACTAAAATCAGGTTACACTCCCCTTTCGTACCTTGACCAATAAGCACCCTTTATTACATTTACCTAGCCATGACCCCCTTCACCCCACTAATATTAATTTAATTAAATTAATGCATTATCCTCACTATATTTATTATTTGAATATTTTATTTAAATAATATCCACACATACACTTCACTTAGACACCTCATCAGACAAACTCAACCTAAGACCTATTCTTAGCAAGTTGTCATAACTAACTAAAACTTACCCAAACCATAAAAATCAATGCCTACATTCCCTTTAACACCATTCCTACATGTTCAAAAGAGGCTCCAAGTCTAATCCAGTGGGATAATGACACGAGATCCAAGGAAATCGGGAGGATCTCCTAGTTTAGTAAACTAGGAAATCTTACCTTGACCGACATCGATTACCCCTAACCGTCGTTGGTTAAGCTTGCATCGCCATTAGTTAAGGGACCGACCGCCGATTACGATTACCCTTTTAACCCCTAAACTACCTTATTCTCAAGGTTGGAAAAAATTTAGAGAAAGTGGATGAGCAAGAACACATCTCGGAGAGATAATGCATCTTCAGAGAGTAAATTCCAATGAAAAATTGAATGCAAGGAAGGAGATTGAGCATCTTCTCTGCCATACCATCCACCATGATCCGATCTATCCAAGCAAAGAGGAGTGTACATGTAGCCCATGAAAAGATTTTCTTGATTGGTGATCACTTATAGCCTTCAAACCCCTCATCAAAGCACCTCCATCCCCCACACATAGGCATTCAGGAATAGAATCCAAGTAAGTATAACATCATACTTTCTGGTTTATTTCATTTTATCATCATTTTATCATCCATTGCTTATCTTTCCCCCTACTAACCTTTTCTAACATTTTTACCTCCATATACCCATTAAAACCTCACAAAAGCCTACCCTAGTCACCCAATACCTCATCCCGACTAACCAAAGTCCTTTGTGCAATCACAAAGGAGACCTAAAGCTTGTTCTATGACATTTTCAGATCTCACAATAACCAACACCGGTTACACCTAACCACCGTCAGTCACCCCTGACCAACACCGGTCTCTGTATTTACCCACACAACCTAGAACAAAGACCTACCCACCAAATTTCATCTCAGCCCCATTCACCCTGTGATCTACCCGAGACCTTTATCAAACCTACAGAAACCAGAACCAATCATTTGACCTTTGGATTCTATTCTAGCCTAACCTGTTAGATTAGATCTATTTCTTATTGTGTTTTAAGTGAGATACCTAGATCATTTTAAAATAACAATAGGATTTAATTTGTTTATAACATTAAATTGTTTAAAATAATGGACTGATAGCCATCTAGGAAGTATCATACTTCCCGGATCTAGCATACGCTAGCAGCGAGTTCTTTGCCCATATTGTTTAATTCCTTACGGTGGTCTTGTTTTCATTACGGGTAGTTCCTCCTAGCCAAAATGAAGCTCTCATGATCAAGCTGTGGATCTAGAAGTCATACGTGTGAAACAACCCATCAATCGACATTTGAACATGTAGAGTAACCGCTATTAAATACAAAACATTAACACACATGCATTATTACGCTAGAGGCATACATATAGTTAGCCTACATCTCTCACAATGACATTATACTTTTTGTGGATTACTGACAACATGCACCACCTTTTGTTTTCCCCTTCCACCGAGCTACATCCACCTATCCACACATGTAGTGTTGGTCATTAAATGATACAAAATCTACAATATCTGGAATTTTCTTTACCCACGGATTTTATTTCTAGTTGCCATATCTGTTCATTTCAGTTGCACTTATAATATGTGTATAATATATCTACATTACCTTTACTTATGTGCTTCTAAAATTTTAACTTGTCCCAGCTCCATATTATGTATGCAATGGTTTCCAACACTAGAGTACAATTATTCTCCCCACTTCCATGCATCTTTTCATGCATTGCTCTTTTAGGTTACTATCCAACTTGTAAGATCATTCAGAGGTCCTAATCCTTGGTCATCCCTACTACATGTTACAGATAATGGGAATATTGTAATTTTGATTTCAATATTTTTTGTTGATTATAATATCATTTGAAAGCATTGGGTCATCTTTACTATGTTATAGATAATGGTGCTTTTAAAATTTTATAAAGTTTTTGTTAACAAACGAGAACGAAATAAGTTGAAATATTTTAGACAACCTAGATATAATCTTAAAAACAATCATAGATATTTCTGAGTATATTCGCATGTCATTCTTTGTTGCATATATGTTAGCACTTGTGAGCTGACTCTAACGTGAAAAACAAACTATAACATGAAAACTAGAAATAACATATCAGTTCAAAAAATTAAATTTTTAATCCATATACGACTATAGTCTTCTAATGTAAATTTTTTTTTATTAATCCTAGGATGTTATTTTATGTTACATTTTTAGAATACCTACACTAAGTTTTGTGATGAATTGGATCTCTCTTAGTTATAATGAATGCTTTGATAATTTATTTGAGAACTTCATAATTTGAATGTTGTTTAGTTGTAAATAATTACATTAAATAAAATGCAATATTATAATATCTATGTTAATATGAGATATATATCTTAATATGGACTATAAATGTGAATCTTTACAAAAAAACTACACAACCATGCTCCTCCCACCATAGACCTTGCCGACGTAGACTTGCTCCACTAGGAGAAACCACTAGTATATAAGCTTAAATTTATCTTGACGAAATATAAGTACTCATTTTTATTCTAGGTACCAAACATCAAATTTAATAGAACCTATCTAGGATCTTATGACACATGCGAGTCTGTCATATTCCACGGTTGAACCTCTTTTTTTTTGAATATTTGTATGGGTTCTTTCTTCTTTTCTCATGTTTCCAAGGATTTGTACATAGTGATTTTTGCACCATATGTCATTTGCACTCCTATCTTGGATCGAATCATGCATCGAACAATATTTAAAGAGTAATATTTGGATTTTTTTCTCTAAAGGGTCCTTTATGAGATTGCATTCACATTTGCTGGAAATTTTCTTCATATGGTCCTTGGTTAGTATGTTGCTTGTGCCATTGCTTTTTTCTATATCAAGGCATCTCATTTTTGAGAGCTAGACATGTAATCACAACGGGTTCTTTTGGATGCACGGATGTTTTTTCTATGACTATGGGTGAAGCTATTACGGTGATTTTTTTGGATGGGATTTTTCCTACGTGGGGTAACTCTTATATATATTTAAGATAATTGGGAAAGGGATTGACCAACCTTTATTTACACATAAAAAAGAAATACTATTATGAATCTAAATCAAACAACCCTCATAAAAATTGAAAGCACATAATAGATCTAATTCACGTAGAATAAAATTAATAAAGTAAAACCACAACAAAAATACAATAAATTAATTCCCTCATTGCATTCGTGTTTATATAAATTTGATAAATACACTATAAACAACTTGGAAGTAAAGGTCTACAAATTTTTTTATGGTCTCGATATGGTGGACACAAAACTTATACACATGGACATAAACCACTGAAGAGTATTACATGGTCATATGCCTAGCCATTGAATGTGTTCACGATGGTGTTTGCACTACATCCAATTTATAGTGATTATGATATAGATAATCCATTTTATGTCTATGATAGTCTATGTACCTCAAGATCTAGAAGGCATTGTGATAGAAAATTATTTTTCTAGCTCAATTGAAATTGATTATACCAAAATAAATTATTTAAATAATATTATAAATTAAAATACTATTGTCCTTAAATATTGACAATCTATTGATTCCTATCCTTTTAATATTGAAATTGGATATGAATTCAACTAACATAGTAATGAATTCGTAAGCCATCCAAAACAAAAAAATTTAAGGAGAAAAATTTATAAATGTTGATACTTCATCTTTAATAATGAAAATATTTACACATCCTAGTCCTTATATCAAAGTGTAGTTGTAGTAGAAAAATATTTGAATAAAGGATAGTTTAGTTGAATAATTTGTTAAGGAGATCATATCCTATTCCTTGTGGAATCTTTTGTAAATAAAATTAAGTCAACTAAATATATGAATTTTTAAAAATTGATTTTACCAACTAAATGCACTTGTGGGTCTACCTATAGACACTCAAATTTGGTGATTTTCACTTTGAAAACCCTTGATTTGACTATGCACTCTCGTTATGCTTAGCACTTTATGAGGTCCACGTTTAGCTTGTTTATCCTTACACACTAACATGTTGCTACATATTGAGAACACAATGCAAAAACCAATAGATAGAAATTAATTTACCAGCTCTAAATTTCATTTTGCACATTCCCTACTCTTGGTCGATTGTATAGTTTGGTCGAGGACTATACATACAATCTTGACCTACTTATATGATCTTGGATTGACATGTCTTCCATTTAAACTTTCAAATTAACATCTTTAGTTGGGTGTTATACTTAATTTGGGTAAGTATTTATTAGAAAAATCATATATAGAGCCCTATATAAGAAAGTAAACACTACCTCATTTGCTAACTTGGAACTCTTAAGGAAATGCACTAGAGCACTCACTTCATACACTTGAAAAGACATTTAAATCTCTCTAAATGTTAGAATTACACATCTATAGTCATTAGGAAGCACCCACATCATGTCTAAAGACAAAAAATAGGTCAAGGAAGTCATATCTCTCATCTATAAGCATCCAAACATCCTCTTTCCAAGTGTTTTAGCATGATCTAGGTGAAAGAAAGCATGGTAAAAAAATGCCAACTTTGATTGATATATATCAATATTACATGCTAGGTGGAGAATGACATGCATTTTGAGGCATATTTGGAGTATTTCCAACATTGGTGATACACACAACCCTCTTAATGTTTTTTTGTAGGACTCTTCATCCATGACTAGGGTTTGATACAATGTTTAGTCCATTTAGAGAGCCTTGTTGCACATGTGCAATAACTATGGTTTGACAACGCCAAAAAAATCCGGGAAGGTGACCAACCTATAGAGTTACAGAGGCTGATTCAAAATAGTTCCAAAAGTATATATAAGGAGATAGATCACATGGTATGGTTTTGATCTAATGGCATGGTCATGACCTAAGGAATTTATAGTCACACTTTCACTTGTGAAGATTTACTAGGTTCACATCTCCTAGTTTCTCTACTCCAAAATCCTAGATCTCTCTAGGAGTCACTTGAAATTAGATAAGTGTATTCATAAAACTATTTTGATATTTCTATTATATGTTAGGTTGATTGGTGTGTGTTAATTATTTATATCTGATTTAAGATGTAAATCTAAGATAGTGTTTATAACTTAACAAATTTGTAAGATCAATAATAAAATTTAATCTATTCTACACCTAATTAAATTAATCTACAATTTAATTAAGAGTTAATTTTTTTGGTGAACCCGCTTTTGATTGAACCCTTCACCTAGTATAGGATATCTTCCTTGTGTATTTAGGCCCACTAATCTCTAAACCCTAGTTGATTTAGGGTTTCTTGATATATGTTATTTCTCATCCGTTTATGCTTTCTTTTGATCATTTTCATGGATTTTTATTTTGCTGCATCCATAACTCTTAATTAATATATCAAGTGTTATCCTATTTTCCAAAATCTCTTCGCTAACCTTGGTCATCTCTACCTTCATCTTAACACATCTCTTTACTATGTCATGGATACGATGCTTGGACCTTTCTCCTTCTAAGATGAACCCATATCTTTTACCATTAATGAGTTGCCTCCTCAAGATATCATCAACAATGGTATCCCACTTTATGTGCAAGTATCTATCTATACTAATTTGATGAAACATGTTCTTATTGATAATGTTTATGGAACCAACATTTACAATATTTCCTTTTTACATCATTTGGGCATTCCTACCAATGAGTTATCCTCTTCTTATATTAGTATTAATGGATTTTATAATATATTGCATCATTCCCTCATCTATATCATGTTGCACATCAATTTATGATATCACATCCTCCCAACCCTATGCCATGTTATGCCCAATGATCTCATTGATAATTTTCTCTTAAGACATCCTTGAATTCATGTTATGTGTATAATACCTTCTACACTTCATAATTATCTAAATTTTTTTATCAAGGCACCATTATCACCATCAAGGATGATCCCACTCATTTAAAATTTTGTTCCACTAGGAACCTTGATGAGATCACTATCCCCATTATTCGTCCTTGTTCCCCTTTTTATCACACTTATGGAAAAGGATACCAATTTTTACTAAAACATGGCTTCATTGGGCATGGAATTGGTTTTCGTGGACAAGGCATTTAGGAGCCTCTTCATGTAAAATCAAAATAGTCTAAAGAGGGAATTGGGTATTCTATGTGCCCATGGTGTAAACCTTGATTAGTTCCATAATTCCTACTAGCATCACATTAAATATTACCCGAAGTACTCATTATACAATCGACACCACCCTTGATTGGTTCACCCTAGGCTTATTGATGCTAGTGCATCATCGAATATCCCATCCCTAGATGCCTTTATTAATAAATAATCCATCCTCAAATACATTTTTGCAAATGAGGATCTCCCTCCCTTATACCATAAGAATATGTTTCCTCATATTATATCACCTCAAACACATTTTGGGGATGAGGATTTTTATGACATGAAACTTGATACACTGGATACCATCCCCACTTAGCTATATGTCTAAGATACCTCTACCCTATTAAATGAAGGGATAATTTCTTTCAAATTTGGTACTAATGTCAATCCTATCCCTGTTCTTTTAGCTTCCATCCTTACGCCACCAAACGGGCCAATATATAATAAGTGTTGCAAGATTTCACTAACCTCTTTTCTTGAACCTAAAATGACATGCCCGACATTAACCCATCTATTTCCATGCATAATATTGTATTACACGATCTTGCCAAACTAGTTCGAGAAAAAAATTCATAAAATTCATCCTAACGTTCCTTTAATGGTAAAAAAATAAATTCGGTGGTTCTTCAAAATTGACTTTATCTGTGCCTTTGATTACACCTAAGGGGTTTCTAATATAGTACATGTCACCAAGCCCAATGTCGAGATCTACTACTACATTGAATTTTGTGGCCTAAATAAGGATTTCCCTAAGGATAGTTTCCCACTTCTCATTATTGATATAATTTTACAGTCAACCGCAAGGTATGACATGCTATCTTTCATGGATAGGTTTGCTGGATATAACCGAATTAAAATAAACCCTACATACAAAGAAAAACCATATTTCACAACCCCTTGGGGTAAATTTTTCTACACCATTATGCCTTTTGGGTTAAAGAGTGCTAGTTCCACTTACCAATGTGCAATGAATCACATATTTCAAGACTATATCCATAAGATTATGAAGACTAGTTTATTACCTATTGGAAAAATCCACCAACCAAAACAATCAAGCCTAGGGTTTCTACCTCATCTTTGAATGGTTATGGCTATATAATGTTTTCTTAAACCCACATAAGTGTGTCTTTGGGGTTACCATAAGTAAGTTACTAGGGTACATTATCTCTAGTTATGGAATAAAGGATGACCCTAAAAATATTCAAGATATTGTTGACATGCCACCACCACATAATATCAAGTAATTGTGGTATCTCCAAGGAAAAATTTAGGCCATTTGGAATTTTGTAGTCCAATTGAATGATAAAACACAACCTCTTACATGAATTTTAAAGAAATATACAATATTTATTTGGGATTATGCTTTCCAACAAGAATTTGAAGACATTAAACACTATCTACTCAATCCCCTAATGTTAGTCCATCCTATACCCAAAAACCATTCTTGTTCTACATTTTTGTTACTGAAAATTCCTTCGATGATTTGATCACACAATACAATGAAAATAATCATGAACACAACATATATTATATTAGTCACACATTGCTTCCATATGATCTCAATTATACCCCCATTGAGAAGCTTTGTCTCTCCTTAGTCTTTCCTACAACCAAGTTACACCATTATATGCTCAATATTAGTTACAAGTTATTACCAAGGTAGACCCTTTACATTATTTGCTTATAAGCACACACCTTTCTAGTCATATTACACACTAGGTAATGGTATTAACTAAATTTGACATAAAATTTATGGCTCAAAAACCAATTAAAGGAAATTCCTCATTGATCATCTCACTCACACCCCGCCTTTTGAATCTTCCCGATCAATAAATAATTTTGAGATGAGTTTACTTCCTATAACATTAATTCTAAAGTTTGGGCCATGTACTTTGATGACTCTCTGGTGTGCTACAAGGATGACATTGGCATTGTCTTTATTAATCCATAGGGAGAGAATCTCCCCTTTTCCTATAGATTAGGGGTTTCTTACACCAATAAAATTGCTTAATAAAAAGCATTAATATTGGGATTGTATACTACTCGTACATTAAATATTCAACATATACATATTTTTGGAGATTTACAACTTATTTTCCATCAAGTACATGATATTTATAACAAAAATAGGAACATTTGATTTCATATAACACACTTGTCAAGAGTTTTCTCACAATATTTGAATCTTATTTCATTACTACCATACCTTGGAAATATAATATGCACATGGCTGATGCTATGGCTAGTGTTGCTTCCCTGGTCCCTTTAAACATTACTAATGATTTTTCCACTTTCACTATTCATAAACTACATTAAGACTTTTTTTCTCCTACCACTATTGATGCTCTCCATGTTTTAGTCACCACCTACAGTCTAGATGATAATCCCAAATGGTTTATTGACATATATAACTACATCTATTAACAATAAATCCTTGATAATGCTTCACCTCAAGAATGTTACCATTTTCATTGTGAAGCCACTCACTAACTCCTTATAGGAGGCTCTTTGCTTAAACGCTCTTTTGAGGGCCACTTATTATGTTGCTTAGTGGACTCATGATGACCACCTCACTATCCCAACTACACGATAGTGAATGTAGTGGCCACCTTAGTGGCAAGGTAATGTTTCATAAATTATTACAACAATGGTATTATTGGACTACCATGGAATAATATTGTCACGAATATGAAAAACATTATTACATCACAGTCATGTAAAATTTTACTAAATGGGTCGAGGCCATACCCCTAGAATATACTCCTAGAAATTAGATATGTCATTTTTAGTGATGCACATCATCACATGATTTGGTCTCCCTTATGTTATTGTTACAGATAATAGAACTTGATTAAAAACTGTACTATTAATTTTTTTTTTTGAAGTTTTAAATCAAGTATACTTTTTCTACTCCTTATTACCCATAAGGAAATGACCAAGATGAGGTGACTAAAAACCCGTTTTCAAGTTTCTCCAAAAATCATTGATAAATATGGCTTTGAATGGCATAACCAGATCCTCTATGCCCTATGGTATTACCATACTAGTGTTTTTACACCTACTAATGCTACCCCCTTTCCCTCACTTATGGGTCTGAGGGTGTTTTTCCATTGGAGTTAGAGATCCCTTCACTTTGTTTATCTCTAAAGGATATCATAAAGGAAAACGAATTTCATGAAAAACATTTACATGAGTTAGAAAAATTGAATCCAAGAAATTACAAGTGTTAGAGAACTTGCATATGCATGAAGAATGCATCAAACATGCATACAACTAAATCACATTCTTGTGAGTTTCAAGTAGGTGATATGGTTCTTAAATAAAATCAAAGGAGATCAAATGCTGAGACAACATTGAAAGGAGAATTCAAACTCAATTGGTTAGGCTTCTACATGGTAACTACATTTCTTAGCTCTATTTTTTATCGTTTGGTTAAACTCTATGGAAAGGTTGTCAAGAATTCTATGAAAATTATGCATTATGAAAATATTAAACTTGTTTATTTTACCTCATTTTTACATCTTCGTACATAAATATGCATTAAGAAATACAAAAACATCCAAATATTTATAAAAATATAAAATCAGGACCTATGCATTTTATTTGAGTTGTTAGCACCATACATTATATATGTTGGTTGTCATTTTGGTTTGATAGTACATACATTATTTTATTTATACACATGCTTTCATTTGGTATATTGAGATGGATGCATGACACAAAAAATTGTAAACACTTATAGGAGCACTCATGTTTCCTTACATTCTCATCACTTGGGTGCAATCCCTGCACATCCTACATGTGCTATTGTTCTATTATAGTTCATTCATACTTCCTCATTTACACTCAATTATATACATTGTGTACTTGTTACTTTTCAGAATAACAAGACTAACACATGTTTCTTGTGCAGTTTTGACATTTATTGTTCACCATTTTCACCTATGTTGGTTATTACATCATATTATCATGTTTTTCCACTCTTGTTTCATGTATACATGTTTGTGTGTGTGTTATTTTTTGCTTGGTTTTCTTGCTTGTGGCCTATGTGCCTTGATTGTCTTGTGACACCGTGGGTGTCCCATGTTTATGACATCATGCATATCTTATTTGTAATTGTTTACTCTTGTTTTTAGGCCTATGATCCATTATTTTCTTATGACACCGTGCATGTCCCATATTTACAGGCCCTAAAAGCCTTTTATATGCCATTTTTGTAATTGGATACATTATTTTTGTTCTTGTTTTCTCCTACATACATTGTTTCTATTAATTACTTTATTTTCTACTATCATTATCTATTGTTAGCATTATTTTTATTGCATGCCATGGTTTCCACCATGCACAAACACCGTTCCTTTTACAGGTATAGATTCTCTAAGGTGATCACCTCTTCAACACTCTAGTTATCCTTTCGGACATCCATTTCATAAGTATAGACCTATTTATTTTGAGACACATGCTCAAACATGGTGTCCAAACATGCCTCAAAAGAGGGGGAATATATATGGGTTTAATCTATATTTTCAGTAGACACAAACAAAAATATGGGGAAGTTGCAGGTACAGAAAGAGTACTAGCACTCATAAATGTAGTTATACGCATAATTTTGGAAAAAATAACATAGGTTCAAAACCGTACACCTTGGTCAAGACCGTACCATATGAATGTGATCCCCACATATTTTTGACCGGGGCGATTTCAACATGTTTTTTAAAACATTTTTTAGATTTTCAGCTATATATACAGGTTTTTTAAAATAAATTTTCACATCTAGATTTCTCACCTAAGATCGAGTACGGGGTATGATGTTAAGAATATATTGATTAATGATTACATTATATGGATTGATAATATTTAAAGAGTGGTAAATGTTATATTAGGTTAGTTTTTGTAAGCTATAACAACCCAAGAATGAGTTATGAGTTGTATCAACAACTCGTAATATTAGATTGAGTTTAACATAGGAAGTTTCCTAATTTACAGAAACATTATCATTATAAATTTGTTGATTTATGTATGAAATTAATCAAAAAGTATTTTATATTATGAGTAGTTATATAAAGTATGAACCAAAATTTCACATGAAAGTTTTCATTCCTTCTTCGCACCAACACTCAATTTCAGATTTATTTTAAGGAATCTTGTGGGGTCTCCTTCCTAGTTCAATGTTGTTACCACATTCCAACATCGATTTCAATTTATACTCAGCTATTTGGCATATGAAAAATTAGAGAAATATCATTAGAGAAACATCATTTTACTAGCTCCAAACTTCATTTGGCACATTCTCGCTTCTCTGGTCAAGACCCTATTATTTGGTTAGGACCATACATATGGTTTTGACTTACTTGTATGATCTTGAACTCACATGTCTTCCAATTTCACATTGAAATTGATATCTTTTTGGGGTCTTATACTTCATCCTGGGTTATCCTTTCTTACAAAAATAATTTTTGTAAATCTATATAAATAAATAAACACTACCTCATTTTCTAACCTAGAACTCCTAAAACATTGCACAAGAGAACTCACGTCATACACTTACAAAAGGAATCCAAATCTCCATAAATCTCAAAATTACACATCTACAGTCATTAGTGCAACACCCACATCAATTATGAATCTACAAACTAGGTCAAGGAATATATATCTCTCATCTATAAGCATCCAAACATCCTCTCCAAGTGTTTTAGCAACATCCATTTCAAATAAAGCATGGTCAAAGAAAATACCAAATCTAATTGATCTATCTAAATATCACATGCTAGGTGGAGAATAACATTCAGTTTGAATCCTTTTTAGAGTATTTCTAACTTTGAATTTGCACAGGGATGCCCATAACCCTTCTAATTTTTATTTTGTAGGAATATTTATATATGTATAGGGTTTTAGATAATGGTCACTCCATTAAAAGAGCCTTGTTGCATATGTGATAACCGAGGTTTGAAAACGAAAGACAAATCCGGGAAGGAGAGCAACCAAAAATTTATAGAGGTTGATTCAGAGTAGGTCCAAGTCTATACAAAAGGGGATAAACCATATCATACAATCCTAAATCATGGGAATTTATAGTTATAGTTCTAGTTGCTAAAGCTTAGCCAGGTTCATATCTCTTAGTTTCTTTTCTTTGCATGAGTCCCGATCTCTCCAAAAGTCACTTGAAATCAGCTAAGTGC